>LPNX010728809.1:0-31569 GCA_001517045.1 Pseudotsuga menziesii | reverse complement strand
AAATGCACAGTTGCAGTTTTTCTTCTAGTTTGACTTGAATGTCATGTTTTATTTCATTTAATATTATATATGTGAATGTTTGGGAAAACAAGCAAGGGTTTATTTGTTTACATGTGTTGTTTAAATATTTGGGATTAAGAAATGACATTTGCAACTTTATATATTAAAGACTTAATTAGTAATGTAACTAGAGATTTTTACCATGATAAAATTGTATATAAATATATGGGTATCTAGTTCTATGTATCTAGATAGTAATTTAGTTTTTAAGCGAATGGTGAATTTTTTTTTATATTGAGTAATCAATCTATGTTTGTGCTTCTAAATGGGAAGAATTATATTTTTGATATTATATTCCTTTAGAAAACAAGAATTGAGAAATTTATGTCTTGTTCCTTACATATATATACATATATGTCATTTTTGGTATTGTTCCAAAATTTAGTAATTAGGGTTTTTACAATGTGGTATCAAATTCCAAGTTACAACACTTAGCCCTATGGTTCCATACGCATATTTCCAAAAACTAACAAATGTGTAAATTTTTGTTCTTATTACTTGTATAGTAGAAAATTGTTTTACTAAACTGTGGGAATATATGGCTGGAAGACACTCCCCTACCCCACCTGCACGAGTTGAACCTAATAACGAGGATCCACTAAATAACAACATTGTTAATATTGAGATTCTACAAAACAGTGAGGGACTTACAAGAAGAAATTATGAACTTTAAGACTGAACATGAAAGCGTACTGAAAACTCAAGAAGACTTAAATGAATCCCTACTATCTAAACTAAATGAGATAACTAATGAAAAGAGGAAAAAGTAACATAGACCAAAAAACTCATCCTTTGACTATCCTTACTCTGATATAAGCCATCTATCTAGTGAATCAGAGTATTCGAGTGATAGTTCTAAGGGCAGACCTAGGAAGAAAAGAAAATATAAAGATGAGCTAATAGGAGAATTCAAAAAAATGAAGCCTCCTACCTTTGACGGTGAAGTCAATAATGGAGAAGAATTTGAGGCTTGGCTCTCCGGGATGAAGAATTACTTCACTATGTACAATTACTCCAACTCAATGAACAGAAAAATGGCCATCTTCAATCTAGTCGGAAAGGCTAAGATTTGGTGGAAAGACTTAAAAAGAGCAAAACGAATTAATGATAAGAAAGTAAGTAGGAACTGGTTTAAAAAGGAATTTAAAAATGAATACCTCTCAGAATATTACTACGAAGGAAAAGCTAAGGATTTTTATGAGCTAAGACTGGGATCCATGTCCATGCATGACTTCTGTACTAAATTTTTATCCCTGTTAAGATATGTGCCTTACCTAAATGAAGAAAAGCCTAAAATACAAAGATTTCTAGGTTGCTTGCCTAACTTTTATAAAGACAAACTGGAATTTGAAGAACCGAAAACTTTGTATGAAGCAATGAGCAGAGCCAAATTAACATATGACCAAACCAAGAGTAAAAGTGAAAATCCTTATAATTTCAAGAGAAGAGGTGGAAGTAGTTTTAAGATAAGAGAGTTCAAACCTTTTAATAAACATAAAAGTTTCCAGAAAAATACCTTCAAGGACAAACAACCAACAATAAGAATGGAGTATAAACAACCTATGAGAACTGTCGAGTATAAAGATAATACTTTGAATCAGAAAAGTGAAGAAATAAAAAGAGAACCCTTGCAGTGTTGGGGTTGTGAGGGGAGTTATTTCTATCGGGATTGTCCTCATAAAAAGGATAATCAGAATATTCACACAGTTCGAGAAGCAACCACAGTTGGAGAACTTGCTCAGAACATACGGCAAATTAGTGTTGTGATGTTGGACAATCATCAAGCAGATTATCAACCCTACATGATTGAGGTAAATGGTAGGATCCTTGACAAACCTATTTCTATATTAATTGATTATGGTTCTACCCTAAGTTATATATCTCCTAAGTTAGTAGATTTGTGTAAAATGAGAAAGTATGATTTTGAAAAATCATGGTTAGTGCAATTAGCCACCGAAACAAAAAGAAAAGCAACCAGTTTTATTTCTAGTTGTGAAGTTCATATGCAAGATTTGATTACAAAAGTAGATTTGAATCTTTTACCATTAGGATCTTACGATGTACTGATTGGAATGGATTGGCTAGAAAAACATAAAGTTTTGCTAAATTGCTTTGAGAAAAATTTTGATTGTATTGATGAAAATGGTGAAAGAAAAATGGTTAGAGGGATTCCAAAGAAGGTTCTTACTAGGAAAATTTCTACCTTGCAATTGTAAAAGTGTGCTAGAAAAGGATGTAGGGTATTTTTTGTACACATCACTGAAACTAATAATAAGGAAACAAAACCTAGCTTAGAGGATCTTCCCTTCTTAAATGATTTTAAAGACGACTTTCCAAAAGAGATACTAGGACTACCTCCGAGGAGGGATATTGACTTTACCATTGAATTGGTACCTGGGGAAGTACCTGCCTCAAAGGCCCATTATTGGATGAACACACCTGAGTTGGTAGAATTAAAATTACAATTACAAGAATTAATAGATAAAGAATATATTAGACCGACTGTGTCTCCATGGGGAGCACCTGTCTTGTTTGTTAAAAAGAAGGATGGCACATTGAGGCTCTGTTTCGATTACAAACAATTAAGAATAGATACCCTCTTCCCCGCATAGATGACTTGTTTGACCAAGTACGAGGAGCGTATTCTATAAAATTGACTTGAGGTCTGGTTACCATCAAGTAAGAATTAAGGACGAGGATTGCCATAAAACTGCATTCAGAACAAGGTACAGGAATTACGAGTTCCTCGTTGTACCATTTGGCTTAACCAATTCCCTAGCCACGTTCATGTGTTTAATGAACATTGTTCTTCACAAATATTTAGATAATTTTGTAATAATATTTATTGATGACATATTAATATACTCTAAAAAGGAAGAAGAGCATAAAGAACACTTAAAAATAGTCTTGCAAACCTTAATAGATCGCAACCTTTATGCAAAGTTTAGCAAGTGTGAATTCTTTCAAGATAAAATTCAGTACTTAGGTCATGTAATAACTAAGGAAGGTATTTTGGTGGACCCAGATAAAATCAAGGAAATCAATGATTGGCCAGTTCCTACCATGACATTGGTCACCATGACATTGACATTGGTCACAAATGAGAATATAATTATACATAAAGAAGAACATTGAAAATGGCACACATGCGCAAACACCATTTGTGAGACTTATGGATAAAGGGAAACAAACTTGTGTGTGAAAGTCCTAGAAGAAAAATTATATCTGGTATGAATACGTGTATAGGTAAATATAAGTTATGAACCGATGTGTGTAAAAGTCCCACAAGGACATTGGAATATTTGTGTCATAAACGACACAAAGATGAATTGTGGTAAGTGGCACATCGACGTAGATCCTAACTTATTGAAAATGCAATCTAGTGGGGTGTTATTCAAGGTTAAGGAACTCCACCAAGTGGACACATATCTTGAGCCAAGTAGACTATAAATAAGCTAGAGAGGATGTGGTGAAGTAAGCTTGAAAAGAATGAAGATCTGATATAATTGTTTGGACAAGCTTTGAAATTTTCATTAGGGTATCAATGGCTCATTTATTGCAGTAAGTATTTTAATGCAGCGGAACTGAAGTGCACAAATCACTTAGTGATGAAAAGCAAATAAGTACACTAGAATAAAGGGATACCTGTATTATGGTTGTGTGCCATTCTTACTTAGTAAAAGACGCAGGCCGCAAAAAATCAAGTGTGGTTGATCCATAAACTCAATTCAAATGCAAAACACAAATTCGTTGAAGAGATGAAGATCACAATAATTATTGCATATCGTTTTTTAGGAAACTAGTTGTTCGAATGCAGATACTCAAGCATGGATTGAAGAAGTTATAGTAGTCACGTATTATGAAGACATTCACAAGGATAAGGTATTTCTCTATTTACATTTTTTTGAATACAATCTTATTTCATATTAGGGAGGTCGGATAGGGAAATGATCAAGGGGTTGCATCCTCCTTCTAGTTGATGTTGGAGAATACAATTAGGGTGTTGTATCATCCTTTCTATTGGTGCAGATAAAACACAGGGGGTTGGATCCTCCTTCCAATTGTAGCTGGTAAATATTATTATGGTGTTGTAACATCCTTTCTATTGGTTTAGATAAAACATAGGGGGTTGGAGCCTCTTTCCAGTTGTAGCTAGTAAATATAATTGGGGTGGTGTAATATCATTTTTATCAGTGCAAATAAAACCTTAGAGGTCATACCCTCCTTCCATTCAATTCTGGAGAACACAAATGGAAGCTGGTGCTTCCACAACTAGAGAGTGCAGTTATCCACAAGTCAGAGCTTGAATCCACAAGTGGAATTTTGCACAAACAGACTGATATTTTTCTAGGTCAGTGCCTAAAGATCGTGAATCAGTTCTCATGCATATTGAAGTTGTTCCAGGTCAGTGCTAGTATCTTATAGATTGTACCTGGGGATCAAGTCAACTCCTGACATTAGTGGGTGCTCATTTTTGGAAATTCCAATCTCCCACTTATGTAATTATATTATACATTTATAGATATACAATTATTCTCAAGTACTTGTGTGTTGTTTCGATTAGTCTTGTTGTTGTTGAAAAGTTTTAATTGGTGAAAATATGCTTAAGTTAAAAATATACATATTTGCATTATTACTTATTCACCCCCCCTCCGGCTCTAAGTAATAATATAAATCCAACAATTGGTATCAGAGTGGGTGTCTTTAGTAATAGGCTAACATCTGGAAGAAGGATCTAGTGCAGATATGGATAAGAAAGAAGGTTTGTCCACCAACAAGGCTTCAAGAGTTGATGGATCTAATTATGCCTTCTTGAAAATTCAATTGGAATTTTATTTGCAGTCACTTGGTATGGATGTTTGGAAATCAGTGGAAGATGGATATGAGTTCTTGGAATCCACTGATGAGTTTGAAGAAAATGATGAGTGTGCAACCTCCAAAACAGTCTTAGTCGACACTGAGAATAGAAGACAATATGAATGGAATGTCCGAGCAAAGAATGTCATACTTTGTGGATAAGTTGATGTCGAGTTTACCAAATTAATGAAATGCACCACAATGAAAGAAGTCTAGGATAAGTTGAAGAGTATTTATGAAGGTGATGACAAATTCTAGAAGGGAAAATTGAAAACATTCTCAAAATAGTTCGAAACACTCAAGAAGAAGGAGGAGGAATATGTTGCTACATACTTACTAAGAGTGGATGAGATAGTAAAATATATAGCTATACTTGGAGATACAATTGAAGAAAATTCATGATCTAAATTTTAGGGGGCATATGGAATAAATTCGGATCCATAAGTTATAAAAGCATTAAATGGAAAGGCCACCCTCTACCATTCATCATAAAATCATTAAATGGAGAGGACACCCTCTCCCATCCATAGTATTTGACATCCCATGGTTTTGTTCCATGGTATGGATTCAGGGCACATTATACCTCTCCCATCCATGGTATTTGACTGTTGATTGAAATTGTCATTGATGCAAACAGGGACTTGCAATGACCCCATAGGTAGTGCACATGTATGGTTGATCCCAGTATCCTCACATCCAGTACCTTAGAGACCATATAGATATGGGTTGTGCCTCAAAGTACCTTATATCCAGTTGACAAGGTCCTTGCACCCACAAGGATAGATCTTAGAACCACTACCTTGTTGATGATGTTGAAGACCCTAGTTGTGGTGTTGAGGCCCTCATAGATGATGGAGAATCCTTGGATGGGTTGAAGAAGCATTAATGACCCATTATATGGTCATTCCTTCCTTGATGGGGTCATGGTACCCTAGGAGAAGTCCTAGCAACCCCACAGGAGGTAGCATGATCGATATTGGCCCTTGGAGGTTCCCTTGTGTGGTTGGAGGTTCTCTTGTGTGGTTAAGGTAGTTGAAGAAGTCCATGAATACCACTTGCCTTGATCACAATTTCCTTGGACCCACACTTGATGAATTAATGGTACTTGAAAACTTGAAGATGATGTGTGGGTTGACGGGATCTTAGAACCCTTGGAGATGGTCCTAGGGCATGAGAAAGCCTTGGTGGTTTAATGGCTCTTGTACCATTTTAGGAGTGGTGAAAATGATGCAGTTATATGGCATGATGAAGTAACCCACACACATAGGGTGGCATGATAACACTCAGACAATTGATTGCATTCCCTATGGCATACATGCCTGGATCTTGAAGGCATGTGCATACCCTTGACTAGGGTCTTTGGTTCCTTCTTGTAACCTTGAATAAATGGTGATGATGTGGCCCATTTATGTATGGGGTCATGAAAATTTTGGAAATGGTCATAGGCTGATTGACGACACCCTCACCCTTGATGACTTATGGACACACCCTTATCTACTTTAATGATGTGGCAAAGAAATAGTGACAAAGAAAAATAAAAATAAGAAACATTACAACTCACCTTGAAATCAGCCCTAGTCCAAGGAGAAGTCAAATGTTGAAGAGATTTGAATTGTTATGATTAAAATATAATTTAATAATCAAATCTATATTTTGTGAAGTTAACGGCATGGAGTTTGTAGACAAACCATGTATAAACACATGTCACTCTCACTCCAAAATAAATCCAATGAATGAGAAGGAAAGTGATCTCACTTGACTGAGGTGGATGATGACTTAGGCATTCGGTGATACCAGCAACAGAGGAGAGGACCCGAGTTTTACCACAGAGGAAATTTTTTTGTTTCTTTTTGGCAGTCCAGTTTTTTGACTTGCCTAGGTTTATCACAACTTTTGATCTTTGAACAATTCCAAATGTTATTGGTGCCCTCTAACAGTCTTAGCATTGGAAGGCATCCGAGGGTTACAACAGAGACATTTTTAGGGTTACCACAGTCCCGAATTTTTTGGTAAACAATCCTACTGACCAGCAGCAGTGATCCGAGTTTGATTTTGTGACTTGTTTACACAGTGCACATGTTGGAGGTATTGCATCGAAGTTCCATCTCAAAAACACATTCCTAAGTGTGACTTGAAGGTTGAAACTGTTGGAGGGTTTCCACAGTCCTCAACCAATCCCAAAGTTTTGTTGAAGTTTTGTTAAAGATCATACATTTTTGTTGATAATTATCTTTCAAACAATTTGAGGATGATGATACCATATACTATGATTATATGTTCAGCTTCTACAACAAACATACACAAGTTTTGACATGTATTAAGGTATGATCAATATATACACTTGATGCACACTTGTACATGATGATGTGATGCTACCTGATCTGTAGATTTGTATCGATAAACCTCTGCATACGATTGTATTGTTTTGGTCTATGGAAATTACAATCAGTTTTCTTTTCCATCTTGGTGATTTTACCCTCAATATCCTAACTGGTTTTTGAATTTAAATCTCTGTTGTATTTTATTTTTTTCCCTGCGTTTTTTTATTTGGAGAACATCTCTGGAAAAGCCATTGATAATCCAATGTTTGATTTTGATGAATCTTTTAGATCCGTCATTGGGTGGGTATGATTCCTTTTAGCCTACGCATGGATCAAAATTTTTCCCATGCCTCCCTTTTATTATTATTATTATTGATTGTGTATTTTAATTATTGCATGGAGAGGGCGTCTCTGTTGGGCTGGGAGACCTCCCTTTTGGGAAGTTTTATTATTGAGTGTATATTTTAATTTTTACAGATAAATCATGTCTCCATTGGGTTGTGCAATACTCCTTTATGCCGCCTTTTTTTTTATTTGTTTGGTTATGCATTAATACTTGCCGAGAGATCGCATCTCCATGGGAATGGCTGATCTCCTTGTTGAGAGGATCGTTTGATGTCTCTATTTTATTTCATAACTATGTATTGTATTTAACAGTTGCAGATGGAAGGCGTCTCCATTGAGGGGATCATTCTTCTTGTTAGAAAATAGGACCGCAGAGCAATAATAGATATACAGTTAAATCAATAAACAAGATGAAAAAACACATTAAAACATTACAGAGAGACACAGATATAACGTGGTTCACCCAAACGATGGGCTACGTCCACAAAGAAATTTACCAGTCCTTTTATTACAGTCCAAAAAGATGAAGGGATACACCCTGCAGCAAAACCGCTGCACTTCCTCTTCACGCTCTCACAGTCTCTCTTCCAGTACAATACAGTACCATATATCCAGTCTGTTTACAATGGAGCCTCCTCAAGCCTTATAAAGGCTTAAACACATGCAATACGATGGGACAATACCATGGGCTACAACAAACCATGTGCTAGACCTAACCACTTTTGACTCAATCTCAAGTCAAGGTTAACACATGCAATACCATGGGCTACAACAAACCATGTGCCCAAACCATGTGCTAGACCTAACCATCTTTGAATCAATCTCAAGTCAAGGTTAACCCTAACAATCCCCCCCTTTATACTTGACTTGGAGTAATCACCAACTCCCCTCAAGTATTTACCGAGGAATCTTACATACACCCCCCTATCACCTAGGTCTATCTCCCAACTTTACCGGTGAGTTACCAGGGGTATGCATGCCTTACCAGGTCTTACAACCATATGCCCATTTACATGCAAACCGCTCCATTACATTTTTTTTCATGTGCCTTCATGGTGACTAATCACAGCAACTCTATCGCTCGTGCACTTCTTGGACCTTGGACTTGGAAAATTTCTTCTTTTTACCTTCATGCTTTAAGGCCAACAGAAACTGAGCAGGAACTCAGTTTCTCTCTGGTTACTCCCTTTGTCAACATGTCTGCAGGATTCTGGCTAGTGTGAATCTTTTCCAGTTTTAACAGTTCTTCATCTAGAACAGATCTTATGAAGTGGTACTTGAGTTCTATATGTTTATTCCTTGAATGAAAAACTAAGTTCTTTGCAAGATGAATGGCACTCTGGCTGTCACTGTACAGCCTACTATTCTCTTGTTTCTTACCCAATTCTTCCATGAACCTCTACAACCAAATCATCTCCTTACTAGCCTCTGTAGGAGCAACATACTTTGCTTCCATTATTGAAAGTGCAACAACCTGTCGTAGTTTTGAAATCCAACTTACTGCTGTTCCACCTACAATGAACACATACCTTGTGGTGCTCCTCCTACTGTCTTTATCACTGGCCAAAGCTGCATCAACATATCCCTGTAGAACAGTGTCTGAACCTCCAAAACATAATGCATGAGAAGTGGTACCTCTCAAATACCTGAGAATCCACTGTACTGCTTTCCAATGCTCTTTACCTGGATTATTCATATACCTGCTCACAACTCCCACTGCATGTGCAATATCTGGTCTTGTGCACACCATGGCATACATCAGGCTCCCAACTGCTGATAAATAAGGAATCTTGGACATGTAATCTATCTCTTCCTGTGTCTCTGGACACATATGCTTGCTTAGTTTGAAATGGCTTGCCAAAGGTGTACTGACTGGTTTTTGCATTCTGCATTCTAAACCTCTGCAACACCTTTTCTATGTACTCACCTTGAGACAATGTCAATTTGGGATTTTTCCTGTCTCTTGTTATTCTCATACCAAGGATTTGATTTGCAGTACCCAAATCCTTCATCGCAAATGATTTAGCTAGTTTTCTTTTGAGCACATTTATATCTTGCATGTTAGACCCTGCAACAAGCATGTCATCCACATATAATAACAAGATAATATATCTTCCGTTATCTAGCCTCTTGAAATAAACACAGTGGTCAGAATGACATCTATCATAACTTTGTTCTCTCATAAACTTATCAAATTTTAAATACCACTGCCTTGGAGCTTGCTTCAGGCCATACAAGCTCTTCTTCAACCTCCAAACCAAATTCTCCTTCCCTTTGACCTCATACCCTTGTGGCTGCTGCATATAAATCTCTTCCTCCAAATCCCCATGGAGAAAGGTCGTTTTTACATCTAATTGTTCAAGATGCAAATCTTCTACCACCACTAGAATTAAAATAGTTCTAATTGAAGTCATTTTAATAACAGGAGAAAATATTTCATCAAAGTCTATACCTTTCTTTTGTGCAAACCCCTTCACAACAAGTCTAGATTTGTACCGCTTCTTTCCTCCATCTTCTTCCTTCAACCTGTAAACCCATTTATTCTGCAATACCCTTTTTTTGCAGGCAACTTAACCAGATCCCAAGTCTGGTTTCTTACCAATGAGTCTATCTTTTCATCCATGCCTTGCTCCCACTTATTTCTAGTTTCTATCTGTATTGCTTCTTCAAAACATTCTGGCTCACCAGAATCAGTCATCAATAAATAATACAATGAAGGAGAGAATCGTTCAGGGGGTCTACTTAACCTGGTAGACCTTCTTACAGTTGCAAGAGTTTCAGGTACCTGCTACTGCTCTTGATTTTCTGGTGCTTTTGGAACTTCATTTTCTTTGATTTCATCAAGCACTGTGCACTCTGTGTTTTCCTTTTCTTCTTTATTTCCTTGCAACCGATCTTTGTACATGACCTTTTCATTGAATACTACATCTCTACTCCTAATGATTTTGCAATTTTTAAGATCCCATAAGCGATAACCAAAATCATCAACCCCGTATCCATCAAAGATAGTTTGAAATCCATCCCGGGATGGAGATCGATCAAAGATAGAGGGTAAACTTTCCTTTTTGGTTCAAAAAGTGCAAATGGCGAGAAATGTTTTAATTTTCAAACTATTTACAGAAATAATATTTCGTAAAGTGGGTCTTTTTATATAGTTTGAAATGTCAATTGACTAATATCACCCTTTGTGTGCCTTGGAACAGGTTTACTAACTTTTCCAAAGTGTTAATGCTTCTATAGGGTGGTTTTTGCTCTTTCCAACACATGTTGGCAACTTATCACTCCACATTAACCTTAGTATGCAACATTTTGCCACGGACTATGGTATTCTAAGCCATTAGTCCCTTGTCTCTACCATTGTTCTTCCGTGGCTAGGGTCCATTTTTCATGAGTATCATCTTTATATGCCATTTCCATCCTTTGGTACTCATTTCGTCACTGTTTCAGGCCCAGGGGTTTCCTCATAGCTATATTTCATGCCAAATAGAGCTTCTTATGAATCTCTTTTTACAAGCTATCCCTTTATAGGACTCCCCGACCTTATGGAGTTTCTTTAGGCCCAGGCCTGACTCCTTCAAAACAGACTTGACTGCCGAGTTATCTCGTCCGTTCAAGCTCATTAAGAATATGTGAACGGGCATCTGCATTGGTGGTAGGTTATCTCTTTCTCGGACCATGCGGAATAGTACGAGAAAGTATCACTCTTTTTTCTTCGGAATTGAGAAGAGTATTCTTAGGTATAGGTTTATCACTTTTCCGGACCTGAGGGACTAAATTGGATGGAAAAGGAACACCCGGTTTGAGCTTAGTTTTCTCTTTTTCGTGCTCTGGACCCAAACATGAAAAATATTTCGAGTGTACTTTGTGTCTTTGTCATGCTCGTTAAACACTCAAGAGAAAAGCAACGAGTTTATTGTTGTAAGGCCCATTTCTCATAACCAAATGGATCTTTCCGAGTGATCTTGCTTTCCTTCACACTTGTAAAACTCAAGCTATTTTATGTTGTTTTTGAAGGAGCGTTGGGTAGGTGGTAATTTAACCTTTTTCGAACCTTCCCGACTAAGTACGAAAAAGGTTCACCTTTTCTTGTTCGGAAGTTAAGAGAGTTCTTTTGTGGTTTGTTTTATACTTTTTCGGCCTCAAGAGACTAAATTGGACAAAAAAGGACCCCCTGGAGTCTTCTTTGGAGTTTTCAGACTCTCTAAATGTGAAAACACCAAATGAGCATGTACTAGTTCGGGCTCATTAAATCCACGAATCAGTGACACTATCAAGCATTATTTTCCCATCTCTTCAAGCTTGTTAACAAATGAAGAGGGAACCGAGTTGACTTTCCTGGACTCGTTAACACTTAACAGGGAAGGTAAGGAAGAAGTTTTCTCTTGTTTTCAGTAATGGTAGCATGTCATCCTTGAACATAGCACTCTTTGCTTTTCGATATCCATGTTTCAGTGTACATCTGCGTTCAGCTATCACTTCGAGTTTTCTGACTCCTCCTCTTGTCCTTTATACCTGGGGAATCTAATCATGTCTCCTACATGACAGATAAGTCTAGTTGTCTTATATATCTGTTATACGCTTCCTTGGGTCATCTCTGTGTCATGCTCACTGTTCAAGGATTCTTCCCAATGTCTGATTTATAGCCTGATCCCATCATTGTTATATCTGTTATCCGTTTATTTGTGTCTACTTTCTTTTGCCCAGTTCCTAGTCACTCTTGTGATCCGTTCGAGGATCTATTGCCTTCCTTATCACAGTATGGTTCCATTTCAGCACTTCCTGATGACGAAGACCTAGAGTTTTGACGATGGTACCTCTGGATTCACTTTCATCATTGGTGAACTCCTTTGCTTCAGCTGTCAATTATCATCTATTTGTTGACAAACTGTTGAATCCTCTCCATGTTCGACTTCAGCTTACCCTTATTCACATGGCTTGGATTGTACTGGTTCTTTGGGATCCTTTATGAAGACCTTAGTTCCTCACTCATGAACTAAGTTGCGCAAGACTATGTTCCATTTCTATATCCAGCTTCCAGATCTTTGAAGACTCATCATTATTTTATTGTGGCTTTGATCCACCTTTGTAATATACGTGGTTTCTACCCGTATCATATGATGTACTCAAATATTGTAAAGGAGCTAGTGTTCCAGTAAATTGAACATAGCATCCTCGGATGTAACTTTGTATATGACATTACTATGTATTTGTTTTAGGTACTCCCTCTGCTCCACTGGATTTCTGAGTTTCTCCAGAGTTAAAGATTATAAGCTATTTCGGCCATCATTCCCCTCTGACCTCACACATTAGGGGGCATCTGTTATACACCTGAATGGCACCTCTCCGTCTGAGTGCTGACATCCCTCAGGTTGGCACACAAAAGGACACTTATGGATAGAGGTTTGACCATATTCATTATACCTTGGCTTATGATGAATTACATTCCCTATATACTCAGCTGGTTACTTTGCCATTTTGCCATGTTGAGATGTATTCGTGACTCTCTTTATTGACAACTTGCATCATTCGCGAGTCTCCTTTACAGCAAGTCACGAATCCTTGTATTCACGGGTTGCGCTTATATATAGTCGTGAATCATTCACGGGTTGCTCTACTACAGACCCGCGAATGTGTTTCTCAACATTAAAATATAAAACCACATGCTAATGGGAGATTAGTTAAGTCATTTAACTTAAATTCCTTAACTGCTATAACCTCCCTAACCTTCGAGAACTGCCTTATTTCATCCATATAAATACAGGCCTTAGGGAGGGTGTTGGATAGTAACACTTGGAGAGAAAAGTTATGCTGGTGGATTGTCTACAGAAATATTTGGAGCAGTGAAACTCAGAATCCTTTGGTGACAGAGGAGTCCTTGTCTCAGATGTTGGGTTGTAACCTAAACTCTTTCCATTATTGATAATAAAGAGATTATTTCTTCCATATGTGTTTCATATCTTGTGGTTTGATGAATGTTTACATTTCAGTATAATATGTGATTTAGCTAACCTGCTTATATGTATATGAATCATCTTGTATCTAGAAGAGTGTTTCTTGACAGGTGAAAGAGCAGCAATCCTGAATACTTTGGAAGTGGAGCAGAGAGGAAGAAGATAGCAAGGATCGACCTTCGTTTAATCAAGTAAGTCCTTCACACCTTCCTATTTCCTATTCTGCACTTTAGAAGTCAATTGTCTTCAAGTAATTGAGTATGTTGGTAACCCCAGACCTATGGTTATTAGGTGCATAATCCTGTACAACATCCTTTCTGACACACCATTTTCTTGGGGTGTTCCAGGGACTGTCTTCTCTTTGTGAATCCCATTGTGTGAACAGTAAATGTCAAACTCCTTGCTGTAGTACTCACCTCCATTATTAGATCTGAGACATTTCAACCTTTTTCCTGTCTCATTCTCAACCAAAGATTTCCACTTCTTAAAAGTATCAAACACATCAGATTTCTCTCTAATGCAATAAACCCAAGTTTTTCTAGTTGCATCATCAATAAAAGTAACATAATAATGAGAGCCACCAAGATATTGTACCTGAGCTGGTCCCCATACATCTGTATGGACAAGCTCTAACTTTTCACTCTTCTTTTGTTTCCCAACCCTGATAAATCTAACTCTCTTCTGTTTTCCTTAAACACAATTCTCACAAAATTCCAAACTTACCTGCTTCAGATCTGGAAGCAATTTCCTTGAGTGGAGAATCTGCATCCCCTTCTCACTCATGTGGCCAAGCCTATGATGCCACAACGCTGCACCTGTTTCTGTGGAAGCTACAGAAATAATTTAATCAGTGTTATGAGGACATAAATATAACGTACCTATCCTATCTCCTTTTGCAATTACCATTGATCCTTTAGTGACCTTCCACCACATTTTTCCAAACGTAGACAAACAGTCGCCATCTCCCAACTGCCCTGTTGAGATCATATTTATTTTCATAGGAGGAATGTGCCTTACATCCTTTAGCAACCAGTCATTTCCATTATTTAGTTTAATATGTACCTTACCCTTTCCAACAATTTTACATGGTTCATCATCCCCCAATAACACATGCCCAAAATTAGCTTGAACATAATCATAAAAGAATTTCCTATGGGGTGTAGCATGACATGAAGCCCCTGAATCTACTACCCAGTAATCACTAGTATTATCTAATGCAAGAATCAAAGCATCTTGTAACACATCACCTGCTACATTAGCTTCCTGGGTAGTCTCTTGCTGCCTCTCACCTTTCTTCTTTGGTGCTCTGCAATCTTTCTTTAGATGTCCTTTCTTACCATAGTTCCAACATTCTATTTTTCTGAATCTGGACATGGATCTTCCCTTTTTAGACTTGCCACGATTTCCTGGGCTCCTTCCTCTCTCTTTTTGTCTCCCTTTTCTCTCCTTGGTGAATGCATTACCTGATGTCTCACTTGTGCTTTTCCTTTGCATTTCCTTGCTAAGAATAACACTAACAACATCATCAAACTTAAGAGTGCTTGAACTAGGGACAGAGTTACTTACAGCCATGACCAAGCTATTCCAGCTTTCTGGCAATGAGCACAAGATTAGAAGAGCCCTAACCTCATCATCAAAGTTCACTTTTACAGAACTTAACTGACTGGTAAGTGTATTAAACTCATTTAAATGGTCAGCAACAGATCCACCTTCCGACATCTTCATATTAAATAAACTCTTCATTAAAAATACCTTGTTAGAAGCCGAGGGTTTTTCGTACAACTTACTCAATGCGCACATCACACCCTCTGTTGTTTTTTCTTTCAAAATGTTGAAGGCCACCGACGAAGCCAGGCACAGCCGTATTGTTCCTAATTCCTTTCTTTCAAGAACCTCCCATTCTTCATCCTTCATAGCCGCTGGCTGTTTTTCTTTTCTGCCCAACAGTAGGTACAGATCTTTCTGGTACAGATAGTCCTCCATTTGCATCTTCCATAACTGATAGTTTTGGCCGTTAAATTTATCAACCCTAAACTTTCCTTCTTCCACCATTGCTCCCACTCGAACTAGGAATCCTTCTTTCCTGTGAGTTTACCAACCAAATAGACATTTTGGCTCTGATACCAATTGTTAGAAAACAGGACCGCAGAGCAATAACAGATATACAGTTAAATCAATAAACAAGATGCAAAAAACACATTAAAACATTACAGAGAGACACATATATAACGTGGTTCACCCAAACGATGGGCTACGTCCACAAAGAAATTTGCCAGTCCTTTTATTACAGTCCAGAAAGATGAAGGGATACACCCTGCAGCAAAACCGATGCACTTCCTCTTCATGCTCTCACATTCTCTCTTCCAATACAATACAGTACCATATCCAGTCTGTTTACAATGGAGCCTCCTCAAGCCTTATAAAGGCTTAAACACATGCAATACCATGGGCTACAACAAACCATGTGCCCAAACCATGTGCTAGACCTAACCACCTTTGACTCAATCTCAAGTCAAGGTTAACACATGCAATACCATGGAACAATACCATGGGCTACAACAAACCATGTGCCCAAACCATGTGCTAGACCTAACCATCTTTGACTCGATCTCAAGTCAAGGTTAACCCTAACACTTCCTACTTTTGATCGCTGGTGTGTTATTGATTTTTTCTCTGTTTATGCTTTGTTGGTGTGTAGTTC
Source organism: Pseudotsuga menziesii (assembly GCA_001517045.1). Lineage (NCBI taxonomy): Eukaryota > Viridiplantae > Streptophyta > Pinopsida > Pinales > Pinaceae > Pseudotsuga > Pseudotsuga menziesii. The sequence goes on along the minus strand of LPNX010728809.1, from coordinate 15,334 downwards.
CAGCTCCTACAAAATGTTTTCTTTTAATCTTTTTTTTTATGGTGAGACCCTCTGATTAGATTGAGAACTCTGCCATCGTTTTCTGAAATTTCGTGTTGATATGTGATCTAAACTATGTCAATGTTTCTTAATGTGTGCATACGATTTCCATTGTTGCAATGGAAATTATAAGGACCCTCATCGTGTTCCAAAATTCTGTGTTGCTTTGTGATCTAAAGTATGTCAATATTTCTTAAAGTCTGCATATGCTTCCCAGTTGTTGCAGTTGAATTTATAGGAACTCTTGATGCAACTACCGTAGTCATCAGGCTAGTGGAACATTCTTTTTTATTTCATTAATAGACAATAAAACTTTTTACTGCATTCGGATTAGCCACTTATTCCGCTCTACCAATAATTGAAAAAAATTAGGAATGATTGAGTAGTGGTATATATATATATATATTGAATAGTTATGCCTTCGGTTCTTAAAGCTCGGTAAATGACGATGTGGTATCCTCATTGATACGTGTATGGTTATTTTCACATCGTAAGCTTCGATTAGATCATAAAGATTGATATCCACGTAAATTTAAATTACTTAGGTGACTAAAAAAACTAATTTTAGGTGAATTGGTTTTGTAAAAATGAATGTAATATGTTTGGTTTACAAAATGCATAGTTGCAATTTTTCTTCTAGTTTGACTTGAATGTCATGTTTTATTTCATTTAAAATTATATATGTGAATGTTTGGGAAAACAATCGAGGGTTTATATGTTTACATGTGTTGTTTAAATATTTGGGATTCAGAAATGACATTTGCAACTTTATATATTAAATACTTAATTAGTAATGTAACTAGAGATTTTTACCATGATAAAATTGTATATAAATATATGGGTATCTAGTTCTATGTATCTATAGTAATTTAGTTTTAAAGCGCTGGTGAATTTCTTTTTATATATTCAGTAATCAATATATGTTTGTGCTTCTAAATGGGAAGAATTATATTTTTGATATTATATTCCTTTAGAAAAAAAGAATTGAGAAATTTATGTCTTGTTTCTTATATATATATATGTCATTTTTGGTATTGTTCCAAAATTTAGTAATTAGGGTTTTTACAATGTGGTATCAGATCCCAAGTTACAACACTTGGCCCTATGGTTCCATACGCATATTTCCAAAAACTAACAAATGTGTAAATTTTTTTTCTTATTACTTGTATAGCAAAAAATTGTTTTACTAAACTGCGGGAATATATGGCTGGAAGACGCTCCCGTACCCCACCTGCACGAGTTGAACCTAATAATGAGGATCCACTAAATAACAACATTGTTAATATTGAGATTCTACAAACAGTGAGGGACTTACAAGAAGAACTTATGAACTTTAAGACTGAACATGAAAGGGTACTGAAAACTCAAGAAGACTTAAATGAATCCCTACTATATAAGCTAAATGAGATAACTAATGAAAAGAGGAAAAAGTAACATAGACCATAAAACTCATCCTTTGAATTTCCTTACTCTGACAAAAGCCATCTATCTAGTGAATCACAGTATTCTAGTGATAGTTCTGAGGGCAGACCTAGGAAGAAAAGAAAATATAAAGATGAGCTAATAGGAGAATTCAAAAAAAATAAAGCTTCCTACCTTTGACAGTGAAGTCAAAACTGGAGAAGAAGTTGAGGCTTGGCTCTCCGGGGTGAAGAAGTACTTCACTATGTACAATTACTCCAACTCCATGAACGAAAAAATGGCCATCTTCAATCTAGTCGGAAAGGCTGAGATTTGGTGACAAGACATAAAAAGAGAAAAATGAATTAATGATAAGAAAGTAAGTAGGAACTGGTTTAAAAAGGAATTTAAAAATGAATACCTCTCAGAATATTACTACGAAGGGAAAGCTAAGGATTTTTATGAGCTAAGACTGGGATCCATGTCCATGCATGACTTCTGTACTAAATTCTTATCCCTGTTAAGATAAATGCCTTACCTAAACGAAGAAAAGCCTAAAATACAAAGATTTCTAGGTTGCTTGCCTAACTTTTATAAAGACAAACTGGAATTTGAAGAACCGAAAACTTTGTATGAAGCAATGAGGAGGGCCAAATTAACATATTACCAATCCAAGAGTAAAAGTGAAAATCCTTATAATTTCAAGAGAAGAGGTGGAAGTAGTTTTAAGAGGAGAGAGTTCAAACCTTTTAATAAACATAAAAGTTTCCAGAAAAATACCTTCAAGTACAAACAACCAACAATAAGAACGAAGTATAAACAACCTATGAGAACTGTCGAGTATAAAGATAATAATTTTAATAAGAAAAGTGAAGAAATAAAAAGAGAACCCTTGCAGTGTTGGGGTTGTGAGGGGAGTTATTTCTATCGGGATTGTCCTCATAAAAAGGATAATCAGAATATTCACACAGTTCGAGAAGCAACCACAGTTGGAGAAGTTGCTTGGAACATACCGCAAATTAGCGCTGTGTTAGACAATCATCAAGCGGATTATCAGCCCTAAATGATTAAGGTAAATGGTAAGATCCTTGATAAACCTATTTCTATATTAATTGATTATGGTTCTACCCTAAGTTATATTTCTCTTAAGTTAGTAGATTTGTGTAAAATGAGAAAGTATGATTTCGAAAAATTGAGGTTAGTGCAATTAGCCACCGAAACAAAAAGAAAAGTAACCAGTTTTATTTCTAGTTGTGAAGTTCATATGCAATATTTGATTACAAAAGTAGATTTGAATTTTTACCATTAGGATCTTACGATGTACTGATTGGAATGGATTGGTTAGAAAAACATAAAGTTTTGCTAAATTGCTTTGAGAAAAATTTTGATTATATTGATGAAAATGGTGAAAGAAAAATGGTTAGAGGGATTCCAAAGAAGGTTCTTACTAGGAAAATTTCTACCTTGCAATTGTTAAAGTGTGCTAGAAAAGGATGTAGGGTATTTGTTGTACACTACCTTGCTGATGATGTTGAAGACCCTGGTTGTGGTGTTGAGGCCCTTGTAGATGATAGAGAAGCCCTGGATGGGTTGAAGAAGCATTAATGACCCATTATATGGTCATTCTTGCCTTGATGGGGTCATGGTATCCTAGGAGAAGGCCTAGAAACCCCACAGGAGGTAGCATGATGGATATTTGCCCTTGGAGGTTCCCTTCTGTGGTTGGAGGTTCTCTTGTGTGGTTGAGGTAGTTGAAGAAGTCCATGAATACCACTTGCCTTGATCTCAATGTCCTTGGACCCACACTTGATGAATTAATGGTCCTTGAAAACTTGAAGATGATGTGTGGGTTAATGGGGTATTAGAACCCTTGGAGATGGTCCTAGGGCATGAGAAAGCCTTTGGACCCACACACTTGGTGGTTTAATGTCTCTTGTACCCTTGTAGGAGTGGTGAAAATGATGTGGTTATAGGAGTCTATGTTTCTCTACAAACTCTTGTCAACCTACACTCATTAATCTATGGAGGACGACCTAATTCGAAAAAATTTAGAGAGATGTTGTAATATATAAAATATGTTGCAAGGGGTATTTCATATCTCATTTGAATTTTTTTTGGTCATATAAAATGGGTACTTCACGGTTTTTCATTTGGCTTCCTAGCTTGTGAGATATGCTTTTTCAAGCAACACATGTTTTTACACAATGCGGGCTCGTATACAACTTTAAACAAGTACAACAGACTCCACATAAAATATGAAAGGCTCTACCATAGCTCATTGGAAAGGTATTTTCGTCAGCTAAAATGGGTATTTCATGATTTTTTATTTGTATTTATGGTTTGAGTGATATCATCGATTGAAGCAACATTTGTTAGCAAAAATAGTGTGCACATGTTCCCTGAGATTCAACAAACATTTTCTCATTCCTTGGGCCACCAAAGATAAACTATTTTATATGAATGGAAAGGTCTCTTCGATATCTCAAATGTTTCTTCAATGAAATTCAATTTCATCATCTGCATTAGAAGGTACGAATGGATTTGAAGCAAGACATCAATTGCACCAAAAATTATGAAATTTTCAATTTTTGGACTTTAATTAAATCCTTTTGTAATCATGGTTATGGGTTAACCACACAAAACCCATGGTTATGGATGAACCACATAAAACCCATGGTTATGGTTCAACCACACAAAACCAACAATTTTGTATTGTAATCACAATTATGGGTCAACCACACAAAACCCACGATTATGGTTATGGGTCAACCACACAAAACCAATAGCCATGGTTATGGGTAAACCACACAAATCCCATAGTTATGTATTGTAATCATGGTTATGGGTCAGCCACACAAAACCCACTATTAGGGTTCAACCACACAAAACCCATGGTTATGGTTTAACTAAGCAAAACCCACGGTTATGGGTCAACCACACAAAACCCACGGTTATGAGTCAACCACACAAATCCCATGGTTAGGGGTCAACCACATGAAACCCACGGTTATGGGTCAACCACAAAAAACCCACGATTATGGGTTAACCTCACAAAACCCTTCTCTTCATTGGAAATCAACACAATGTATTCATGGGTCTCTTTTTAATATGAAATTGTGGGGACCATCATTTTCAAAGGGATGAAGAATGATCTAAATTTCAGGGGGCATATGGTCTAAATTTGGATGTATAAGTCATAAAATCATTAAATGGAGAGAATTAAATGGAGAGGCCACCCTCTCCCATCCATGGTATTTAACAACCCATGGTTTTATTCCATGGTATGGGTTCAAGGCACATTGTACCTCTCTCATCCATAGTATTTGAAAACCCATGGTATGGCCCCAAGACACATTGTAATATTGTTATAAAAAGGATATATGTCTTCTCAATAAAGCATTCAAGGATTTTTGGCATCCAACCTTTCTCTTATTTTATTAAGTTACTTTTGATTTATTGGTTTTGAGTGTATTTCTTAGTATAGTTTGAGAGGTGAGGCTCAAAGAACCCTCTTTGAGCCTCACTCCTCCATGTGGCCTATTTACTCTATGTTACTCTATGTTACTCTAAGTTACTCTATGGATCAATTGTTAACAATTTTGTAGCTTTAATCTTCTCCTCTTTCGGCACAATCCTGTCGGGTCTCTGTTAGGTTAAAACGAGCAATACAATATAATAATGAGCGAGAAATAAACATTATCACAAGCAACCACATATAGATGACACACACAATATACCATGGAAACCCCATGCGGGGAAAACCAGCACCAATGAATATCTTCATTACATGGCCAAAACCGGCCATCCGGGCCAAGCAAGCTAGTCACCGCTCACCTCCATCCCTATTTACAATGGAGCCTCCTCAAGCCTTATAAAGGCTTAATCACATGCAATACCATGGAACAATACCATGGGCTGCAACAAACCATGTGCCCAAACCATGTGCAAGACCTAAACCACCTTTGAATTAATTCTGAGTCAAGGTTAACCCTAACAATCCCCCCTTTAAACTTGACTTGGAGTAATCACCAATTCCCCTCAAATATTTACCGAGGAGTCTTACATACACCCCCCTATCACCTAGGTCTATCTCCCGACTTTACCGGTGAGTTACCAGGGGTATGCATACCTTACCAGGTCTTACAGCCATATGCCCATTTACATGCAAAATGCTCCATTACATTTGTTTTTTCATGTGTCTTCATGATGACTACACCATCACCATCCATTGCTTCATCCTCTCGCTTTCCATGCTCGCTTCCTTACTCGTCTTTTTCCATGCTCCCTTTGTACCTACATCTAAACTCTATCATTGATGTCCATATAAAGAAAAATCCATCTACCGGATTACATGGGTCATCGGCCGCTGTAACCGCCAGTTCTCTAGGAATTCTCTTCACATACATGGCTCATCAATCTTGATCCCAAAAATGAGATTAAACCATCTCACATTTCTCCTGCAATCGAAGACTCAACCTCTCTGATCCACATCAAGCTAGGCTACGAGTACACCTGCCACCCTCGTACCTACCTAGTGGTTCATTCCACACTTGATGCAAAATCCCTTCTTTGCGCATAAGAGGGATACCTTGTGCTTTTAGCATCCAGAGAAATCCAAACTTGCCTACGGCTAATTTTCACATGGACCAAAAAATTACTGCTAGGGTGTCGGGTACCACCGAACATGCACCCCACAATTTGATTCAACATAGAAACACCAACGAGCATAACCAAGCCAAACCATGGCTCTGATACCAGTTGTTAGGTTAAAACGAGCAATACAATATAATAATGAGCGAGAAATAAACATTATCACAAGCAACCACATATAGATGACACACACAATATACCCTAGAAACCCCATGCAGGGAAAACCAGCACCAATGAAGATCTTCATTACATGGCCAAAACCGGCCATCCAAGCCAAGCGAGCTAGTCACTGCTCACCTCCAGGCTTATTTTCAATGGAGCCTCCTCAAGCCTTATAAAGGCTTAATCACATGCAATACCATGGAACAATACCATGGGCTACAACAAACCATGTGCAAGTCCTAAACCACCTTTTACTTAATCCTGAGTCAAGGTTAACCCTAATAGTCTCAGCCCCTAGGATCTAGATCAAGTCAGTTGTACAAAAGATCATGAGAACCCTCCCTGCATGGTTCAATTCGAAACTGTCTATTTTAGAAGACATTTATGATTTGGAAAACCTATCCAAGGATGGACTGTATGGAATTCTCACAACATATGAAATGAAATCAGAACCCAAGAATGTATCCAAGAAGTAAGTTGCATTTAAAGCTACAAGGAAGCCAAAATCCAGCAAGAATGAATGCAAAAATATAGTTGACTTGTCAGACAAAGAAGACGCCAACTTTGTGAGAAAACTAAAAAGAGAACAAGGAAAGTACAAAGGAAATTTTCCTTTTAAGTGCTTTAAATGTGACAAGATTGGACATTTCGCTTCAAAATTCACATATGAAGAAAATTGAGATAGTGAAAGCGAGGAAGAGTTATACTATCAAGAACGAAGAAGCAAGTATCAGCAGAATAGAGTCGTGGACAAGAAGAAATTTCATAGAAAGAAGAAAATCGTGTACACCAAGGAGGATACTGTTTCAAAAGAGGAAGACAACAATGATATCCTGAGGGATATATTGTTCATGGCACTAATCCAAGATGAAAACTCAAATGGAGGAAAGTATTCAACTAAAGGATCTCCAGCCAACAGTTCAAAATTGAAAAATAAATGGACCTACAATGGTATACACCTGCCCTTTCCAAAGTCTAAAGAAAAGAAAAAATCAAGCAGCACCAAAGAATCACTCAAATAAAAAAAGAATATTGAAATCGAAGTTCCATTATCAAAGTCCAAGGCCAGAGAATAGTTCATTCGCATAGAAGAAATTCAAAGTATGAAGATGATGACAATATTGATGTCGAATGGGAAGGAGGACTAATTAGTTCTCTAGAATATTTGAAGAAATCCAGAAAATATAACAAAGTGCTAAAGGAACTATTGGAAAAAGAAGAAGAATAGGTCAAGCCGATTGGGGATATGCATGAAGTCTTGAATAAACAAATGCAGTGAAAGAAGAGGAATTGCTTTGCGTAGAATAAAGAATCAAGGAACTAGAAGAAAATGGGTGTGCACTTGAGAAGTCTTGGAGGGAGTCATAATTAGTGAATGCGATACTATAAAAACAAATTGCGCTAAAAGAATAAAAAATTTCACACTTGAAATATAAATTAATTTGTGAAATTCAAGGAAAAACTGGAATATGCATTGACGCAGACACTCAAAATAAATTCAACAACAACTCGACTATCCTCGATAAAATCTAGAGTTTCCAATGATCTCCAAAAGATAAGACTGGTATTGGATTTGTAAAAGATAGTGATGCCATGTGCAAACAGGCTATATTTCATAGAGAATTTGAAGAACCCAGTTCCAATCAGTTACTGGATTTAGAGAACCCAGTTCCAATCAACAGGCTATATTTCATAGAGAATTTGAACTGCTTGCAAGAAATGAGAGGCTCAAGGATGCTAACACCTTCAGACATAAAAATATTGTTAGTTCTGCAAAATATTGGAGATGTAATTTTGTTGGACATATAGAGAAATATTGTCACACCATAAGATGTTATGTGTGTGATAAATATGGACACAAGACATTGCAATGTTTCATAAAAGCACAAAGGAAACCAGTTGGACACAGATTTGTGAAATAATGTCTGCCTCGGAAGCAGAGGTCAGATATACACCAAAATACATGGGTAAGAAATGAGTCTTAAGAGTGCATCAGAAACACATATAGCATTAATATAACTCATCCTATCAAGAATATATGGGTAAGAAAGATATCTCATGAGTGTGGAAAAGATGAAGAAATAATTGTGTAATACCAGCAACAAGTGATTACTGCTTATATTTCTAACCTAGAGGGGTTATGTAAGATCCTTGAGTCCAAGACAGGTACATCTAAAACTCAAGGATTAATGTAGTAAGTTGGTGTTCATTGAATTCATTTGAAATACTATTTATTTTGAAGTGTGTAGTTGGTATTATCGTAGTCATGCATAAAACAATAAGGAAACAAATATATAAGTAGTGCACAATGACTCAAGGATATTTTGTATTATATTCAAAATATGATTACAAAATTTGGAGCTTCGAAGCTAGTGTTACATCAGGACACAATTGTGTACATTAAAATAGAGATACAAAGACAAACAAAACTCTATCACTAATAAAATAGAAGTCGACCGAAGATGAAGAAAAGTCATAGATGTTGTTCCAAATTGACTTCTTCAATTCAACTGGAAGGTAGAGGTGAAAGGTGCAAGTCCAAATCCATTGGAGACGGATCTAGAGAATCAAGCGAATACAATAGGAGAAGAAGATCCAATTTCAAAGTTGATGAATCATAAGAACTATGCTCAACCGAAGATGATTTAAAAGGTTGAATGTTCGTTGTTGTTGTTCTTCTAGAATATCCACTCACCTACTTAAATTAGACAACATCTCAGAAGTGCTCTAATTGAATTGCGATTGTTGGCACCATAGCATGAAGTTGGAATCATTTACCTTTTTCTGCCAAATATCTATCTCCATCCACATCCATCCCAGATCTACCTACTGAGACTGAACCACCAAGCAAAGGTTGTCAAGAGAATTGTTCAATCGATGCAAATAAGACATGATGGTGAATGATGGTTGAAGAATTACAACTCAAGATGCAAACACCAGAGCAAGCTCAACAGATTATAAACTAGGGTGATGAGCTAAGTGAAAACACTGCCAAATTATAGAATTTGGAAATAAATATTCAAGTGCTCGAATAGAAATTGAAGGGACATTGAAGGTTATGAGTTCATGCATTGTACAATCCAAGGGAGATCATGATGAGGTTAAAATTTAATAGGTAGGAAAAAAGGAAGGTTTAGAATAATGATGTCAAAGGAATAGTTTCGGTATGAATACACCACGTGGAAAAGATATTGGGCACATCAACCTTTACCACGCATACGAAAGGTTGGAAAAATGTGCGACGATAGGAAAATTTATTGACAGTAGAAAAATGTCGCATGTCTGAAGTTAAAGACAAGAATTCATGCATGCTACATTAAATTAGATGTAGATAATGTGATTATGCAAAATAAGTAAGATTCATGTATCTGACGCAGAGACTGAACTATCTGCAACCTTAAACACCATAAGCAGTGAGCAAAAATCCAGGGGGAGTCAGCAAAGTAATAAGTCCCTTTCCCATTGATGTCAAAGGGGGAGATAAATAAAAAGAGGAAGATCCAAATGATAGGGGGAGCAATGAAAAAATGAAGAAGCCAGATGAATGCAAAAGCATGCTTGTAAAAGAATTATGTAACACACAAAACCAAAGCTCGCCTTCAAGGGGAGTTTGATACAAGTGCTTTCATTCAAGGCAATGTTGACATCAATGACAAAGGGGGAGATTATTGAACATATATTTTCATTGATGTAAAAGTATCAAACAAAAGAATCAGATGACAAAGGATCAAATGTTAAAGAATCAAATGTTAAGAAAATGGTGTCAAAGAGATAGAATTAAATGTTAAAGGGATTGCTAAAATAACATCAAAAGAAACTGAAGACTTCCTCACACGACAAGCTTGAAGAAATACATATAGAAGAATCTAACATAAGTGAAAAGATATCGCCATGAAATTGGTTACAAATGCGCATATAATTATACATAAAGAAGAACGTTTAAAATGGAGTACATGCGCAAACACCATTTGTGAGACTTATGAATAGAGAGAAAAAACACTTATGTGTGAAAGTCCCACAAAACAATGATATGTGGTATGAAGACTTGTAAAGGTAAATATAAGTTATGAACCAATGTATGCAAAATTCCCACAAGGACATTGGCATATGTGCATCATAAACCACACAAAGATGAATTGGGGTAAGTGGCATGCTGACAGAAATCCTAACTTGTTGAAAATGCAATATAGTGGGGTGTTATTCAATGCTAAGGAAATTCACCTAGTGAAAGCATATCTTGGTCCAAGTAGACTATAAATAAGCTAGATATGGATGTGGTGAAGTAATCTTGAAAACAATGAAGATCTGAGATAACTATTTGGACAAGCTTTGGAATTTTCTTTTGGGGGTATCAATGGTTCATTGCACGCAATAAGTATCTTTATGCAATGAAGCCGAAGTGCACAAATCAGTCAATGATGAACAACGAATAAGTGCGCTAGAAGAAAAGGATACATGTATTATGGATGTGTGATATTCTTGCTTAGTAAAAGACGCAGACCATGGAACAATGAGTGTGATTGAGCCAAAAAATCAATTTAGACGCAGAACACAGATCAACGAAAGAGAGGCAGATCACAGTAATTATCGCACATTGTGTTTTGGTAAATTGTATTTTTAGACGCATATTAAAGAAATTACAAGAGTTGTGGATTGTGAAGGAATTCACAAGGATAAGGTATTTCTCTATCAGGGAAGTATGATGGGGCAAGGAGGAGGGGGTTTCATACTCCTTCTAGTAGGTGCTCGAGAATACAATTAGGGTCTTGTAGTATCCTTTTTGTTGGTGCATATAAAATATAGGGGGTTAGAGTTTCCTTCCAGTTGCAACTAGTAAATATAATTGGGGTGTCACAGTATCCTTTCTGTTGGTGTAGATAAAACATAGGGGGTTGGAGCCTCCTTCCAGTTGCAACTGGTAAATATAATTAGGGCGTTGTAGAATCATTATGTAAATGAATATAAAACCCAGGAGGTTGTAGCCTACTTCTAGTTGGTGCTATAGAACACAAACGAAAGTTGGTGCTTCCACAACCGGAGAGCACAGTTATCCAATGGTCAGAGCTTAAAGCCATAAGTCGCAGTTTCCATAGTCAGACAAATATCTATTCAGGTTGGTGTTTGAATATAGTGATTCAGTACTCACATAGATTAAAGTTGTTCTAGGTCAGTGCCAGCAGATTGTACTTGCGGATCAAGTCAACTCCTGAAATGAGTGGGTGCTCATGTTTGGAAATTACAATCTCCCACTTGTGTCATTATCAAGGTATTTTTTAAGGATTCTAATATTATACTTAAGTATAGTATTCTAGGCGATTGTTTTGGATTGAAAAAAACATGTTTATAAATAGGTAGATGAATATTAAACATGAAACATACAATTAACACTAAACTGTGTAAATTTTGGCAAATATTATGCTAAAAAAACATATTTTACGTAAATATAGGAGATATTAGAGACTAAAAATGACCAAATAGAGAATTTATTTTTTGAAAAAAACCCAAAAAATTGTTAGAATAATCAAACCCATAGTATTACCCACTTAGACATTAATTCATTTATTTTTGTCTTATTTGCCTAGTCCATGAGTCCCACCATGTGCAAGTTGCTAATTGCCTATCCATAGAGGTCAAACTTGCCATTATTGACTCATGTAGCGCTTGGGAAAGCCTTAGGAATCAAATCTACTTTATTCCTGGCCTCCTAGGCGCCTATCTGCTTTTTCTGCTTTATGCCCTGTTTTTTCAGTGTTTTAAGGCACATAGGAAAGCATGACTAGGTGAGGTGAACTAGCTTTGTGTCCTCTTCCTCCTCCACTATTTTCTCCATGCAAAAGCACATATGAGCTTCCATTCCACCACTCATTAGCTTGCCCATGTGCCATTTCCAATTCGCGGGCTCCATGATAGATTTGGGATCAGCTTTTTACACCTATGGGGGATTTGCCTATTTTGGGTAAGCCTGCTTTATGCGAGTTTTGGATGCTTCCTTATGCATTCAATTTACTCATGTATTCTATATATTCAGCAGCCTATTTTATTACAGGTTTGGCTATTGTACACTCAGTTAATACAATTTAGTGTTACAGCTCATATTCAGTCTCCATTGTTGATAATTTTGCATGATCAATTGTTAATTGTTGTGGGTGAAATTAATCTACTACAGGCCTGAATTTCTACATGATATCAGAGCCATTGTAGGTTGTTACTCTCCTTCAAATATTGTTTTGCAGGTTCGACATCAAGACTGGGAACCTTCTACTGACAGCCGAGACAGATTTTCTAAAGCTATGGATTCACAGAAAACTATCTTGACTCCCTTCAACTATTTTGAATGGAAAGCGGAGATGGAGATCTTGTTGAGAGCGAAAGGCATCTATAGGGTGACTATGGCTACAGAAGCAGAGCCCAATGCTGCTGCAGAGAAGATAAAATGGCACAATCGGAGAGATGAGGCCTATGGCCTCCTATGTCTCAGTATTTCCCGAGACCTCCTTTTCCATCTCGATGGATTGACTTCACCGGATCAAGTATGGGAGAAGCTATGTGATCTTTTTGGAAAGACAGATGAGATGAGGGGACATCAGATCGAGAATGAGCTGATTTCTCTGAGTCCCAGTAGCTTGGAATCCCTGCATCTATATTTCTCCAAGTTCAAAGCACTAGTTTTGCAGCTGAAGTAGTGTGGTATCGAAAAGAAAGATGATCAGCTCGTATTGGCCATCCTCTAGAAGCTAGGACCTGACTACTCAGTCTTTGTTTCGACCTTCTATGCCACAAAACTCACAGCTCGAACCTGGAAGATGCCTAGCCTTGCAGATTTCATGGAATCTCTCACACAAGAACAAGACAAGCTGGTGATGATGGGCACCATCAAACCTTCCAAAGACCAAGATATGGTTGCTGGAGATTCGAGGGTGGATTCAAAAAGCAAAAAGAAAGCTAAAAAGCCACCTGAGCAAAAGAGAGACAAGAAGCAGTCTCCAGAGGATCAACAAGGTCCCAAGAAAAATACCCAGAAGAAGAAAAACAAAGTTGATATGAACAAGTGCTCATACTGTTCGAAGGGCAATCACACTGAAAGCTCTTGTATGAAAAAGAAGATAGACATGCTAACTCAACTGCTGGAGAAGAATGGCATCTCCCTTCCAGAAAGCTCAAAGAAGAGAGAAGGAGGATCAAGTTCTGATGACAGAGAGAGAGTTCATGCTCTAGTTGCTGGCACATCTAGCTCACCCAGTTTTATCATTGATTCTGGAGCTTCAAGACACATGGTTTCGACTAAGGAGGCCTTCTCCTCACTGGACAAGTCGAAAGGACCATCTATTGTACTGGGAGATGACTCTCTCACTGAAATTTTAGGCAAAGGAAGAATAGATCTTGATCATGGGAAGTTCAACAATGTGCTGTATGTCCCTGGTCTCACCTCCAACCTTCTATCAGTGTACCAGATGACCCGCACTGGGTCTCCTAAGAAAGTCATATTCTCCCCCGATGAAGTTGAGATCACAGAAATCTCAAGTGGTAGAGTCATTTCAAAAGGAGTTGCAAATCATGCTCGAAAGGTATACATGTTCTCACACTTCCTGCCTTACTCAAACCCCTCTGCTCTTCTTATCCATGCTAATGAAGCTAGCAAGCTATGGCATGAAATATTTGGCCATCTAAATTACAAGTATCTATCTGATCTTAGTGAGAAAGAAATGGTCATAGGGTTTCCCAAGATAAAATTTTCCAAAGGAGTCTGTCGAGGTTGTATCCTAGGAAAACACCCAGAGCACAAAGTTGAGAAAGCCAGCCATGAGAGAACCTATGCACCCCTCGAGCTGATTCACAGTGATGTTGCTGGCCCATTCCCTCATATGTCCATGAGTCAGGCCAAATATGCACTGACCTTTATTGATGATTTTTCCAGGTATTGTTGGGTTCACTTCATGAAACACAAGTGAGAAGTTTTTGGCCTATTCAAAGTCTTTAAGGCTTTGGTTGAAAACCAGTGTAGAAGAAAACTCAAGGCACTCAGATCTGACAATGGTGGTGAGTATGTCAAGACTAATTTTATTAAATATTGTGTAGATGCAGGTATTCAGATGCAACATTCTATCCCCTACACACCACAGCAGAATGGTGTTGCAGAAAGGAAGAACAGATCATTGAAGGAGATGGCAACATGCATGATGGAGGCCAAAACTTTGCCACCAAAGTACTGGGCCGAAGCTATCAACTGTGCAGCCTATATTCAGAATAGGGTGCCTCACAAACAGCTTCATGGCATGACTCCCTTCGAAGCATGGAGTGGGCACAAGCCAGATGTGACCCATTTCAGAATTTTTGGCTCAAAGGCATGGGCCAGGATTCCTACAGAGAAGAGGAAGGCTTTGCAGCCCCAAAGCCAAGAGTGTGTTTTTGTGGGATACTCTAAAGATTCAAAAGGGTACAATTTGATAAACTTGAGCACAAACAAAGCCTTTATTGAAAGGTGTGTTCAGTTTGAAGAAGAACCCCTTGCAGCGGTGGAAGTTGGTGAAGCCTCTTCACCACCTGAACCTCAAGAAGTAAGTAAAGAGTTTGTTGAACATGCTGATTCTGATTTGTCTGATGGAGATGAGTTTATTGCAGACCCAAACAGCTCCACAAGGCCTAAATGGGCAGCCAAGACACTACATGCAGCAGGTGAACTAGCTGGGGATCCCAATGATCCAAGAAGGACAAGATCACAATTTGAGAGTGGTCTGTGCATGAAGGACCCTATGTTTGCTGAAAAATGATATTTGATGGTGGAGTCTGATCCTCAAACATATGAAGAAGCAGCAGGAGATCCAAGATGGCAAGCTTCCATGGAAGATGAGTTCAACTCGCTACAGAAGAGCAACACATGGGAGCTAGTGGATCTTCCTCCAGGAAGAAAGTTAGTCTAGTGTAAGTGGGTCTATAAGACCAAATTTGCTGCTGATTTTTCACCATTGAAGTACAAGGCTAGATTGGTAGCTAAAGGCTACTCACAGGTTCATGGCATTGATTACAATGAGACCTTTGCCCCAGTGGCAAAGATGGATTCAATCAGGCTAGCTCTAGCCATTGC
>LPNX010728789.1:205468-220614 GCA_001517045.1 Pseudotsuga menziesii | reverse complement strand
CACATTTTTATATAATTATTACGAAAAAACCTTTATAACTATTTCATTCAAACAATAGTATATTGATAAATGGAACACTACAATCAATACCACAACAAAATAGAACGGTGCAATTTCTCAAAAGATAGAGAATAGTTCAAATCACAATATATAACAAGTTTATTGAACTTAACACTTTTACAAAATAGCAAGTATGAGATATCATAGCATATACAAGGTATGTCTCTTTGCTTTAAAAAAATAGAGTTATGCCAACTAGTCTTTACAATTAACATTGCATTATAGTTTGTCATGGGATGTCATAGCATATTTTAGGCATGTCTCTTTGCTTTTAAAAAAGAGAGCAATGCAAATTGGGCTTTACGATGAACATCACATCACATTTTGGCATGGCATGGCAGAAACTAATCTCATAAAAAACAAGACTCCAATGCCTTGTTATAATTGATGTCATAACAACTATAAAAATGAAAAACATGTTTGATACGAATCAAAATACAAAATTAACAATAATAATCCCTTGTAGGATTCAACAGAAAAATATGGTGTTGCAAACATTTTGAGCCAGCATAGGGAGTTCAGGTACATGAACATTGTATCCTCCTAATCTGAAATGGCACTGACCCTTTTCCTTTTCCATATTGTAAAGTTGTTTCTGAATCCTCTACTTTGAGAAATTGTTGCATCTGACTTATAGATAGATGTGCATTGTTGATTGGAGCAACTGCACAAGAAACACATAATGACTCGATCAAACACATCTGAGAAAAGACCTTTCAAATGTGAATATAACAATCATGGTCTTTAATAAGATTAACATCTTAACCTGAAGAAATTGCAGTTGTTCTTTGATACCTGCAGAGAAATCAATCCTATTAGAATGGAAATCAAACATCAAAAGATGAAATGAAATATGAAATGCTTTAACATAGTATGTTCTTGGAATTAAATAATTTAAGAAATACCTGAGAAACCTAATTTGTGCAATAAACACATTCATATCTGACTTATGATTTACTGATATCAAACCAAAATTTTGCATGGGAACTCTATGAAATCAACAAAAGAAGCATCATATTTGTAAATGTAACTCTTATATCTTATCCATACTCACTAAGAAGTATCAAACAAATAATTGGAATTTGCTTGTATATTTTTGTCCCAACGATCCATGTTTCACGTGTTGCTTGTGGATTCAATTCAAAATACTTGTGAGCAATTGAAGAAAAATTAATTGAAATAAATATTCTTTTGAATGGGATCCCTAAATGTAAGTTCAATTATGAGTGCGCTCCAAGAAGATTTGAATTCTTCTTCTGGTTTTCTTGATTTGTGAAGAGCCTTTAGCTCTGGTTTTTCCTCGGGAGACCTTTTTTCCTATGTTCCTAGAGGACCCATTCCTGAGAGGATAGGCTGCTGCAGTGGGTTGACGATCAGGTACCAGCTTGGTTCCTTCTCCTCTGGTTTTGGTGTTGCGTGGAGGTTTCTACTCTACGTTTTGTTCTTTGTGATTTTTTCAGGAGTGGCCAAGATCAATACATTGGTGTTTGGATAGAGTGCTAAGGATTTCTGAGAAGGGGTTCTCTTTTGTTGAATAGCTCCAAGAAGGAAGAACGTTTCTCAGCTCCATGATCTTGGATTTGAACCTGCACATTGGTTGCTCTCTGGATTGCTGAGCTATCTCGTTTGGCTATCAAGAAAGTCCTTGATTTATTTGCTCCAAGATCAATATTTTTCTGGTGTAGTTTCCAAGTTGCAGGTCGCTTCTTAGCCATTGGTTGGCTTCTTGGATGAGTTGAATTTGTCCTCTTCAACGGATTCGCTCCGTCGTCTCGGAAGAAGTTCGGAGTTTGTTTGCTGACCAATTTTGCTGACATTCTTTGCACTTCTATTTCATTTTTTGGAAATCATATTCCCTTCGCTCCGCAGTTTCAGAAGGATTTTATTCTCGCCGAGCTACAGTATCGAAAGGATTTTCTTCTCGTCGAGCCGTAGTATCGAAAGGCCTTTGGAGTTAGATCCTCCGCTCGTCGATGCCGAGGGATCACTTCCCTTGAGCTTTTTGAAGCCGCTGTTTCGGATGTTTTGTGATTGGGTCGGGTTATCTATCCGATCGTCGATCCTTTTTTGTTGACATTCTTTGCACTTGTGCTTTGTTTTTTGGAATTCTTGTTCCCTTCGCTCCACCATTTCGGAAGAATTTACTTCTCGCCGAGCCGAAGTATCGGAATGACTTTGGAGTTAGATCTTTCACTCGCCGCTGACAAGGGATCGCTTCCCTTGAGCTTTTTGACGCCGCTGTTTCAGATTGATCTTGGTGATTGGGTCAAGGGGTTGCCTATCCGATCTCCCATTGATTAGATCCATCTCTCTCTACTCATTGAATCTTGTTCAATTCTTAATCACAGAGGTTTTCGCTCCAACTTGGCCGTTCTGGTGGGTGCGCAGAACTCTCTTTGTTGCCACAAATGATTTTGATGTCTGCTAGTCAAGCGGAGGTTGGTTGACGAAGACTCTCATCCCAAGAAGAGTTTGATTGCAATCCTGATGGAGTTTCATCCTTGGAGAAATCCAGTGATCAACTGTTGAGTCTTATCTGCAAAGGATTCTTTGTTCAATCAACTTCTCGAGCTTCTTTGATTGTGATCCTAGTGGAGTCATCCTTGGAGCAATCCAGTAACCATTTGTTGACCCTGATTAGCTCAACACTGGTGGAATTTATTTGATTCTTTTTTGGTGGTTCTATTTTGGGAGCATGGAGGATGAAGGGGGCTCTTCCCCTATTCCTGATCTAAACGCCTTCAGAATATTGACAGCTTCAGAAAGCAAAAGGAAACTCTCTCAAACTAAGCAAACTTTTGTAAAGAAGCTTGAAAATATTCCCTCGGCATTCCTACAAGTGGAAACTTGTCAAACAGCTATAAACATTACTGTCCGGGGTCTCATTGGCAAGTTCATTGGGATTTGGCCTTCCCCTAAGACAATTGCAGGATGGGTTCATTGGAATTGGAAAAATCTCATTTCAGAAGGTATCTGCAGCAATTTGATAGGTAAGGGATATTATCTTTTTCTCTTTGAAAATTCTGCTGATAGAGATTTGATTTTTCGAAACGGGCCATACTTCATGGGTCCCCAGGGACTCTACTTGAACAAATGGTCTCTGGACTTTGATCCGAACCAGGATGTTCCCTCAGCAGTCCCTGTCTGGGTTAGGTTGCCGCACCTTCCTCTTCATTGCTGGAATCCAAGAGCCCTTGAAGCTATTGGAAACACCCTCGGGAAATATATTGATAGGGTTGATCGTCGAGATCAATATACCTGTACCAGAATCTATGTTGAAGTGGATTTGGAGGTAGGATTACCTGAAGCTATTAAGTTGACAATAGCATATTGGACCTATGTATAAGAGCTAGACTATGAACAACTGCCCTTTAAGTGCAGGTTTTGTCATGGTTACGGACACTTTGCCAGATCTTGCAAGAAAAAAGGTGAAGAAGAAGTTGTTAAAGAAAAGGGAGATGAATGGATTCAAGTTCAAAAAACTAAATCAGAAAAGCAAGGAAATAAAGAAAAGAAACAAAAAAGAGAATTGGGGACAAGCAGCAATACCTCTAGACAGAAAGAACATGCAGAAGTTATGAAAGAATCAATAACTAAAAACAATTTTGAAGTATTGAGCATTCCCGAAGACCAAACTCTTGAAGAGGGAGAAGTCCCTCAAACTCAAATCCAAACAAGTGAAGAAGATAAAGGCCTTGAATCAGAACTCAACATTCCCGTGGAAGGTCATTCTCCTACTTATGCAAAAATGGCAAAAAAAAGAAACCTATGGACAATTCTAGCTCTTCAGATGAAGATCCTCTTGGTAAGTCATCCAAAAAAGGGCGAAAATCTCTCAAGACGGTCCGGGAGGAAGAAGCCAAATGAATTAATATGCAGGGAAGTCAATCAACTTTAGAGATGTCCATTGGTAGGAACACTCGGGCCGGACCTGCAAAAGGAGGCCCAACCCCTTCCGTCAAATGATGAATTGTGTCTCTTGGAATTGTAGAGGGCTTGGCAATTCTACAAAATCTGAAGCAGTGAATGATCTCATCAGAATGGCCTCACCAAATGTCCTTATGCTCCAAGAGACAAAAATCGATGAGGAAATCTTACTCTCCATTAGTAGCAAGAGCTGGAAATTGAATGTTGGTAAGGCAGTAATTTTTAGAGGCACTGCTGGTGGAATAGCCACATTATGGAACAGATGTGACTTTATTTTGGAAAATTCCCTCAAATTGCAGCATTGGATTTTCACTCAACTTTGTCATATTCCAAGTAAGAAAGTGTATTTCCTTTTTAATCTGTATGTGCCTGTCAATTTATAGGAAAAAGGAGAATGTTGGAACTCGCTGGCAGCCTTTCTCGATGCAAATTCCTTTTCAAATTTAATAATTGCCGGAGATTTAAATTTAATTCTGAATGCTAAAGAAAAAGTTGGTAGTGTCTATGGGAGAGATCCCATGTTGAACTAGGTAGATAACTTCATACTTAAGTGGGAGCTGATTGATTTCAAACCCAAAAGAGGAAAGTTTACTTGGTCAAATAACAGATTAGGAGCAGCCAACATTTCTGCTAGATTAGACCGTTTTCTGGTTCAGAGCTCCTTACTGGCAGATAAAACAGTAATATCCTCTAGTATCTTGCCGAATATCACCTCAGACCATAAACCAATTTTATTACAGATTGAAAATTAAGAGGAACTTGGCCCCATTCATTTTAGATTCAGTCCACTATGGAAAGAGAGAGATGGATTCATGAGCATTGTCATCTTGGCTTGGGAAATTCCAGTTGCTGGATCTCCAAATTATGTTTGGGAGAGGAAGCTTATTAATACCAAAGTTGCACTTAAGAATTGGGTAAAACTTACTCAAAAAAATCCAACCAGCGAAAGGAAATAAGCCCTACAAAACCTGGAAAAAATTCAATTGGAAATGGAAGAAACAGAAATAACTCCATCTTTACTAGCAAAAGAGAAAAATGCACAGTCCATTTCTTTCCAGGCCTTCAGGCGAGAAGAAGAATATTGGAGATTAAAATCTCGAAGTACTTGGCTGAAAGCTGGTGATAGGAATACCTCCTTTTTTCACAAGCAATGTAGAGTTAGAATTTCTCAAAATCATATCTCGGAAATTTACTCCCAATCTAGTGAAGTGGTAAAAGGAAATTCTCAAATCAAATAGCTGGCTGAAACTCATTTTTAGAACCTCTTTAAGGAAGATGGACTCTCTGTTCCTGATCTTACCTCTGATTTTTTGGTCAACATCCCCAGCTTGGTGAGTGAAGCAGGAAAATGATGAGCTAATGCATCCTTTTAAGGAGCAAGAAATTATTGACATTATTTGGTCCATGGAGCCAGATAAAGCTCATGGACCTGATGGGTTCTCCTTTTAGTTTTACAGAATTTGTTGGCCAGTTATTAGGAAAGATCTCCTCCGAATGTTAAAAGCTTTCCAGATTAAATCCAAAGTGGGGGGTTGCACAAATTCCACATTTCTTGCTTTAATTCCTAAAGAAGCAAATCCTTCTCCCTTTGATATATTTAGACCTATCTCCCTCTGCAATGCGTCCTATAAAATATTTTCTAAATTGCTAGCAAATCAACTGAAACCTTTGCTTGAGAAACTAATTTCTCGTCTTCAAGGAGGGTTTGTAAAAGGGAGACATATTCTTGATAATGTCATTCAAGTTCAAGAAGCTATGCATTCCAGTTTTATTAGGAAGGAGAAGGGCATGCTCATTAAACTTGATATGGCAAATGCCTTTGATAGGGTAAAGCACTCTTTTCTTTTTTCTGTTCTTCAGTCTTTTGGATTCAGCTCAGCATTTTTAAATTTAATAAAAGCTTGCATTCTCAATCCTTGGATAGTGCCATTGATAAATGGCAGACCAACAAACTTCTTTCAAGCCTCCAGGGGTCTCCGACAGGGATGTCCTTTGTCGCCCTTTTTGTACATTCTTATGGTTGACTCCCTAAGCATGAAGTTATCAGCAGGAAAAGTAGATGGTATCATTCCAGGCATTTCTGCAGTAGTAGGAGTTGAAGCTATCAACCATTCCCTCTTTGCGGATGACACCTTGCTCTTGGGAGGGGCATCTCTAAAAATGGCAAGAGCTTTCTATGAAATTATGCAACATTTTTGTATTATATCAGGGGCTCTCATTAATAACCGAAAAAGTGCAGTATATGGATGGAATGTTGATCAATCAAAAGTAGATAAAATATCTCAGATCTTGGGATTTGAAGGATATGCTTATTAGAACAAGGTTAAATAATTGGGTCTACCTTTAAATTTGGGGAAAAAAAATCCCTCTCTCTGGATGGAAATCATCAGTAAGATTAAAGCAAAGATCATTTCTTGGGGAGGTCATTGGCTAACCAAGCCAGGAAAGGTCACTTTGATTAAGTCAGTACTCTCATCGCTTCCTATATATCAATCCTCTCTACTTCTGGCACCAAAAGCTATTATGAATCAGATTTCTAAATTACTCAGAGACTTCTTATGGGGAGGTGGGAAAGGAAATCAACATCGTATGCATCTGGTTAATTGGGAAACAGTAAAAAGACCTATTCTTGATGGAGGATTACAATTCAAAGATCCAGAATTGTCCAACATAGCAATGGGAGGAAAATTTTTATGGCAGTTGTTTTCTAACAAACAACACCCGGTTAGTCAGTTTCTATGGAAAAAGTACCTTCACGGTGGATCATTAAAAAATATTCAAATGGAAAACACCACTAAAGGATCAATTATCTAGAATTCATGTAGGAAAGTATTTGATTTCTTTGTTCAACATCTTTATCGCATTCCAGGAAATGGCTGGAAGACTTTTCTGTGGAAAGATAGAATAAATGGACACGATCCACTTCTTGCTGATGAGGCTATTGCTGAGATCCAAAATTGGTTAACAAATAAAGGAATCCACAGATTGGCCGATATAGCTTCATGGGATGTCAAAGGAAATTGGATCGACTGGTCTCTTCCTCTCATGACAGAGCATGATGTTCCTAATCTCTATGACCATCAAAATCTATTTCTAACCAAGCTGAAAGGAAAGACTCCTATCCATCGATTTTGCAGAGACTCGTGGGGATGGGGATCATCTGGAGTTTATACTGCTGCTTCTGGTTACTCTCATCTATAGATTTTAGCGCATGCCAGTGCAGTGGATTCCTCTGGATCCCACAATGCAACTATCTGGAAGCTGGTGTGGAGTCTACCCAGCATTCCAAAGATTAATTTCTTCACTTGGATTGTAATTCATAAAAAACTGTTAACGGGTGAAAATTTGTCAAAAAAAGGTTTTTATGGACCATTTAGATGTTGTCTGTGTTTTCAAGCTGCTGAGTCTTTAGCACAAATTTTAGTTGAGTGTGTCTTTGCTCAAAAGGTTTGGGCTTTAGTTCTGCGTGGGTTGTCATTCTCTTTTTTTCCTCTAAATGTTGAGCCAGTCATTTTTTTTAAAAACTGGCAATTAAGATATCGTGGTGCCCTTTCTTCCAATCATGCTTGGAGAAAAATCTGGCAAGCTATACCAAAATTTATCTGGTGGAAATTATGGCTGGCTCGAAATGATATGATTTTTAATGGAAAAATCCTGAAACCTGAAATTGTAGCATCTAAAGCTAAGGCATTTCTATTAGAATCAATAGGAAATCTTTAAATAGCTGGACATAATCTAGAAGCTGAACAAAATTGGCTTGGTACAAAATCAGTGGATAAAATTCAGGGGTGCTTAAGTAAACCTGTCATCAAAACTTTTTTGCAGATCAAGCTCTCAGAAAAGGAGTTTTTAGATTGGTGGAATTCTAAAAATAGGACTTCAATATTCTTTGATGGTGTGTCAAAAGGAAATCCGGGGAAAGCTGGGGCAGGGGGTTTGATATTTCATCTAGGCAGAAAATTAGAAACAAGTTTTAGTTGGGGAATAGGGAAAAATACAAATAACCAGGAAGAATTATTTGCTCTTTTGAAAGCATGTCAACTAGCAAAGGAAGCAGGGCATAATAATCTGCAAATCTTTGGAGACTCTGAAATCATCATCAAAATTTTAAACTCGGATTCAATGTTCAATAATATTTTTCTGAATTTGACCATGCAAAGGTTGCATTTCATCTTGATGGACTGTGACTCAGTTACTTCTTATCACATTCTTCATGATTTGAATAAGTTGGCAGATCTCAAAGCAAATCAGGGCTGCCTTCTCCCTTCAGGAATGTTATGTGTGATTGATGGGCCTTGCCTATTGCATTCCATTCCATGAAAAAATCTCATTCTGGTGTAAGGAATTGTATTCTTTGGAACAAATTGTAATTGGGTGAAAGCCCAATCTTTCCTTTTTAAATAAAAAAAAATTAATCGTTTTGGTTAAAAAAAAAAATGTAAGTTCAATTAATTTATAGCCTTGATAACAATAACTTAATTTACAAGAAATGGAATCTGCTTGTAGAATTTTGTCCCAACGATCTGTGCTTCACCTGTTGCTTGCGGATTCAATTCAAAATACTTGTGAGTAATCGAAGAAAGTTTAATTGAAATAAATATTTTTTTACAAGACAAATAATTACCTTAAGTGTTGAATAATCAATTAGAGTTGAATTGACTCTCTAAATGTAAGTTCAATTAATTTATGGCTGTGATAACATTAAAATTTAGAAGAAAATTTAAGGTGCTCTCTAATTTCTCCATCAATATTTGAATGTTTGTATTTCATGATGTTTTGTAGTAAATTATAATGCCAAGAATTATAATTGCATTAATTTATGACACTTTTGTTATAATGTTTGCAAATTTTTTTGAATCGAAGGTATCTGAAGGGTACCTAAAGGGTACAGTTGATTATGGGCTCAAGTATGATGTGGATCACAAGATTAACCTGGAGGATTATGTGGATTCAGACTTGGCAAGTGCCATTGATAGGAAGAGCACTTCAGGGTGTTGCTTCAATATGGAATTAGGTGTGATCTCTTGGTTTAGTAGGAAGCAGTACTACATGGCACTAAGTACAATCAAAGTAGAGTATGTCACAGCTTGTTCGACTAGTTGTGAGGTAGTATGGTTGAGGAAGCTACTGTCTGATTTGTTTGATCTCCATTTGGATGCTGCTTGTATATATTGTGACAACCAGAGTTGTGTGAAGTTCTCTGAGAACCCGATGTTCCATGACAAGTCGAAGCATATCAAGATAAAGTATCACTACATTAGGGATATGGTGCAGAGAGGAGCAGTGAAGCTCTAGTATGTTGCGACGGACAAGAAGATAATCGATGTATTGACCAAGCCGCTAGCCAGAGTGAAGTTTGAGTACTTCAGAGAGAAACTTGGTGTACTTCAAATCGAGGATCCTTCCAAGGGGAAGTGATGAGTCCAGAAGACGTAGATACACATAAGCCTTTCTAACATGGTGGTAGGATGGTCCTCCCATGGTCATTGATGTAAGTGCTGGAGCCTTTTTGACATGATGGTAGGTTGGTCCTCCCATGGTCATTGATGTAAGTGTTGGAGCCTTTTCGACATGGTGGTAGGTTGGTCCTCCCATACCTGTTGATGTAAGTGCTGAAGCTTTTTTGACATGGTGGTAGGTTGGTCCTCCCATGGTCATTGATGTAAATGCTGAGCCTTTCTCGGATGGTGGTAGGTTTGTCCTCCCATGTCGGTGGATGTAAGTGTTGTGTTATGTGTATCTAGGTTGTGCTTCGTGTGACGATGAGATTATCTGAATATGATGAGGTAACTGTAGGATCCTGTAGGTTTTGCAAGAGGCATATAATAAGGCCTAGGATGTACCTACTTGATGGCTTGCTCACAGAGATGATGAAGACCCACATGGAGGCTAGGCCTACATCCAACATGAAAAAGGGTTGGCTCTGTAGAACTTCCTATGATGAGTATAATTGAGATATAGCACCATTTTCTGGAGATAGCAGTAGTAGTGATGGTGATGATCGATATTTGATGATGATCCAATGACAAACACTTGTGCTGATGAACTATGTCAAGAGAATACCTTCCTAGTTAAGAGGGATTGTTGATGTATTTCTAACTTCGGAATGTATTCACTTGTATATTTCATATTGTATTTCATTGTACCTTGATGGAGATGTATGTTCCTCTATGTTTGTTCCTTAGATTGGGAGAGTAATTAATGTAATTAAGTCATGTAAAGTCATTGATGTTAAAACTCCATTGTATGTCAGGGCATTAGACCCCTCACTTGAGTTATATTAGGGTTATTAGACTCTCCTAGAGAAGTCGGCCCTGCAGGGAAAACGTCAAGTGGAAATTAGGTATAAATAGAGAGCAAGAATCTCTATTTGAAACACACACTCACTCATCAATAGCGCATGAGAGAGAGAGGACGAGCTCGTACAAGTGAGAGAGAGAGAAACTGTTGAATATCATGTTTATTCTTTTGGGTTTTACTTTTGCTATTGGTGCTCATTCTATCTCTGAGGAAGTTGTGGGGTTTTCTCCTTTATGGTTTCCCTGAGGAAAATATTTGTGTCTCTTGTATCTTGTGATTATTGTTGTGCATGTTATTTTCTCGGATAAGATCCTAGATCATTTTGATTAAACTGTAAAAACCTAATAGATAATTATATATTAAAACAAAAATTTAATTTTTTTTACAAAAAACTGGCATACGGTGCGCTTATATAAATATAACGCACCATAAATTCGGTGTGCTTATGCAAAATGAACACACCATTTGTTAGTTTATAGTTTTTAAAATAAATTTTATTTCATAGTGGTGTTCTACTAAAGAGTAGCGCATCAGTAATCTAGTGCGTATATACCATGTAAATGCACCATTTAATGTACGCTAACGTAATGTAAAAGCACCATGATGCTCCTAACTAATGTCATATCATTGAAGACCAATGCATTGATGTTCGTAAAAAAGTTGGTCTTTAAATTTTCTTGGTGATATTTACCAGTGCGTTCGATACAAATCGATGCACTGTAAAGTCGGTGCACTTATGTGTAATGAACACATCGATTATTAGTTTATAGTAATTAAAATATTATTTAAATTATGGCGGTGCGTTATGTAGTATAGCACCGTTAATGTGGTGCATTTATACCATTTAAATGCATTGTTTAATATGCATAGACATGATTTAAAAGAACCCTGGTGTTCTTAGAGGATGTTATAGCACCAAACATTGGTGCGATGATGTCCGTTAGATAATTGGTGTTTTTCATTTTAATGGTAATATTTACCAGTACATTCGATACAAATCCGTGAACTGTTAATTCAACGCGCTTATGTATAATTAACACACCAAATATTAGTTTATAGTTTTAAAATATATTTTATTCTATGACGGTGTGCTACGAAAGAGTAGCGCATTGGTATTACGATGCGTTCAATCCATTCGGCTCACCCAAATGTCAATGCACCTAGTAACAAATTACAGTGTGCATCGACATTTAGGGAGAGTTGAACAGCTCGAACGCACCACGTAAGTTTTTAATTTTTTTTTAAACATGGAAAATTAGGTCTTAATTGCAAAAATTAAACCGCTAAAAAATTAAATTATCAATTAATAATTAATTTACCTGCTAAACCACACGTTGGGGAGGCATCCTAGCTACATATGGAGAATTTGATTTTTTTCCCACCGTTTGGAAAAATTCAAACTCAACTGAGCAGCGAATAAAAACAAACAATGTGTCAAACAAGGAGTGGAATGTGTTACTTTTTCTATATCTTATTAGCTTAGTTAGAATACTACATATGGCTCAAAAGTCCCATGAAAGTTTGTCACGAAACAGGTAAAATCGATGTTTTCGTGGAAAAAGAGTTTAATTTTTTGGAAAAAATTGAAAATTCCCTCAACTATCATCGCAATAGAGACATTATGGACCTTTCATCGGTATAGTGGCATTGCGACGAAAGTTGAAATTCCTAAGTTATATTCTTATGGTTTTCTTCAAATGTATGTTTTTTGCATGAAAATATTTTATGAAGGAATTAATATTTCCCTTCTCTCCATTAGGTATGAGAATGTAGAGCCTCGTGTCGACAATGTTTTGGAATAATGCTAGTGAGATAAGGAAGATGAAGAAATAAGGTGGTCTATAAGGACTTCCTTTTCCATCATTGAAGTTCCTAGTTTATGTCATATACCTTATTGGGATTAAGGTATAATGGATTAGGTTGTTAGTTGATATATTTAATGTATGCCTCAGTTTCCCAATTGGTTGAGGAGGATTCATTTTCTAACTTTGCGCACAACAAGTAGCCCAGCATCATGATCACGATAAGATACGCTATATTACTCAAGGTGACGACTAAAGAAATCGTAGTTCATGCATTGACCATGAGTTTAGATAGAAGGATTTTTTCTTGCTACATGAGTAAGATGGGAATACACCCTCTTGAGGAGTAATTTCCAAGTGGGAGATTTTTGAGGAATGTGTCAACCACTCCTTCAGAATACCATTAGTATAAATTTATAATTCATCATTGAGTATCGATAAATAGTATTATTGCATGTTGAGAATTGGTCGGTGTTATTTATTTCATGTAGGTTACTATATCAGCATCACATCCATTGAATTTATTATGTATAAATAGAACAAGGACTCAGTAGCCTCATAAGAATCATGTGTCTCTTCACTATGATTCTTTCGTCTTTATCGAATAATGAACTATAGCTTAGGAAACCCGTAGCAAAAACCATCGCCTCTTGTGTTTCAATATCATTTGTATCATATTTTATAATAGGAATTATGTTTTGGGTACACATTGTAGATATCACCATGCATGTGGTTATTTGATACTAAGTAATTTCTCACCACTCAACCTTTGGACCCTTCCATGAACCTTAGGTCTTAAAATGATGGAATCTATGTGATGGGTGAACCTAGATGGAAAGCTATCATAGAAGAATACTAATCTAGAGTCCCCTCTTTGATCACTCATGAATATTATCCTTTGCATTTACATTTGAGTGTACTTTTGTATATTTTCTTTGATAACTCATGGATATTCTCTTTTACACTTGCATTTCAGTGTACTTTTGTTTACTTGAACGGTTTCAGACATAATTATGTGAGTTTTCTAAGAGTCGATATTTTAAGTGACAGGTCATATTTTATGTGTTCATTTCAAACATGTTTTGATGATATTTGTTTATACGGTAGTTTTATACATATTAACACTTTGTTGATAGATATGTTTTAATATTCTTATGGTTGGTTTGCTCTCAACATTAGTCTTCTCAATTAAACAAAAACACTAAAATGGGATGATTCTATATTATTTATTTATAACACATATTTTTGAACTATTTGTAAAACACTTTGATTATTTATCTACGTTATTTATTGCCAAGTTGTATAGTAAACTATGGTGATGATGCAATAGAAACTAATTTCAGTCGTGTTCTCTTCATGGTCATTAAAACCATACATGCTTCTCTTTTAGTGAAAATCCATACTCCAAATGGTGATTGGTAGGTTTAACTTGGTTTGTGGTTTAATTATTTAGGTAAAAAGTATTCTAAACCCTAGTCCTATGTATTTAAATTGTTAGATCATCTATAATCATCAAGTGAATAATATGATTTATGCTATAGCGTAGAAAGGTCCATACCGTCCCTATTGCAACGAAAGTCAAAATTCCTAAGTTATATTCTTATGTTTTTCTTCAAATATATGGTTTTTTCATTATCTAGTTTGTTCATATTATGTCATAATAGATAGTAAAAATAACACAATTACATGTACTATTTTAATATCAAAAGTCTCCACTACTATCTAAGATTTCCGTTATTTATATAATTTCATAGTATTATTATCCAAGTTAAATCCCCTCTTTGGATTCCTTCCTTCCTCATGGATTTCAACCATTTTAATAATCTTTAATCATATGCATCATGAATATAGACTCAACTAGTTTTACTAAAGTGGATATTTTAAATAACACATTTAATAGCAGTATTTCTATAGTGAGATATTCAGTAAAAAGTATGAATAAATACTAATTTTGATTCCACCATTTATATACTACCTTTTATTAACAATAGACCTGTAACTGAATTTATGCATGGCCTTTACACTTTGTAGCAATATATCCTGTGCATTCCATGTTTTTAAACAATATGACTAATTATTAAGAAAATTACATAGAATAATAGTGTAGAAAAACACCCTCTTATGTGTTCAGTCTTGAGGATTTCTTGAACATATGAAATTAAGTAGATTGATACACCCAAGCATATATCAAGTCACTTAGGTACAAATCAAATATTTATTCATCTTTTCAACATAAGACCATCTTAGTCCAATGATTTAAAGACACTCCCTTAGCTAAACACCTAACACATATCTATGTCCTTGGAACAATGATAGCTTGGAATGGGTTATGGTCTTTCTATCACAATCATAAACCAAGGAAATTATTTTACCCTTAATTTGTATGTTCAAAAACATGACATCTATTCCAATATAGTATTCCTCCAATCCAAACAATATAGCAGGATTCCAATCCAAATAATGCAACAATATATAAATCTATGGCCATATAATTTTCTCAACATGATCCTTGATTAACTTATAGTTGTACATAATCCATTTGCATCTTGTAAAATAGTTAATTGGCATTCCACTAACCTTCTCTTAAACTCTTTCATTTCCTCTTTTTCTCATGAATTGTTATTCATTGTTTTATTTGAAATGTTCTCTTATTTAGGGGGAATCATCCATTTTCTCAATAATTCTTCTCTTTTGTATAAAGAAATTTCTATTTTTAGTAAATCATTTAATTTTAGTGTGAGGAATATATATAACAACAATATATAGGGTTTGGAGGAAAATTATAATTTTAATCACTAATCATTTGACTAATTTTTAGATTTACTCCTTTAATTAACCTCAAACAAATTATTTTTGACTTCCACTATTTGACGTAATGTTGAAAATTGATTTTTATATTACTATTCCTTAAATGTGTCCATATGTATAGTATTGATATCCCAAATGCGTCAACCAAGGTCAATCACACTTGAATTTCTTTAGCAATGGAAAACCATGATCAACATAATTAAGCACATTGAGTGTTATAATGTTTCATAACCATATTAAGAAGTTGCA
>LPNX010728789.1:152968-202968 GCA_001517045.1 Pseudotsuga menziesii | reverse complement strand
TCCGCTAATGTTATACAGCTAGACTCCATTAGTGTTGACCTTCCCTCGGTTTAACCTATCTCGACTACACTTCAGTCATTTGGTTTTACTCCACTGTAGCGATGTAATCATACATGAGCTCCTCTCGACGTTGAAAACATATGTAATCATGGGTGACATAGTCCTCGACGCTCTCATGGTTATACCAGTTTTCCTCCTTATTACCCCTTATTACCGCTGGTATTTGTTTTAATTATCCAACGAACCTGGTGGAGGAAGTCTATTTTTGTAGGATTTACGTTGGGCTTGCTTCGACACTAGTTTCTGGCATTAAATTAGCAGGTATATAATGTTAACTACCCACCATTGCATTTCCATGCAAATTTGTTAAAATCCACCATACTAAAAGGTCTGAAATCTATAACTTGCAAGTGGAATGCGCCAATTGCATCGCCCTATATATGGCCATGGTTCAATTTCCTTACTTCATTAGCTAGGAAAACTATTGATAAAGAAAACAAAAATACCACACATATACACTCACTCGTAGATTCCACCACATACAGACTGTGTTTTCGTTTTCTCCTGATGTGCGACCCAATCCTCTTCATTAACTCGGTCTGCAACGCAACCATGGTGGAATTCATGGCCCAAAGTAAGTACCATTTGCATATAATATATTCGGACTTGTTTTGGTTTAATTTTAGGGTTTCAATATGTCTTTTTGAGGGTTTGGTTTCCAGGGTTATGATGGTCTGTAAAAGATTTTTTATTGGTTCACTATATTTGGACAGTAGGTTTCAATATAGATAATATGACTTCTCTCTCTCGTTGTTGCAGGTGGGATGAGGTCATTTGCATAGGCTAATGCCTCAGAAGAGGTGGTTGCTCCACTCAAAACAGTTAAGATTGATGGATTGGTATTTTCACTTGATTTTTAGAAACATAGTTTTTAATTCGTTATGTATGTTGAAATATTGATTTTACTTATGGAATTGAACAAATAAATGCATGTCGTTTTGAAAATTCTAAAGCACTTCAAAGAATGTTCGACTGCTCTTATCACTGGGAAACTTTTGGGTTTGGATATTAGAAGTGTTCTGGAGGTCACCAACTGTTTCCCATTCTTGGTATGTAGTTATATTCATGGTGGTTTTATCATTGATTTTACTGCAAGTAGACATTGATGGAAAGAAATTTGAAAATTGCATACCTTATCTAGAGTTCTTTGTTACAATATATAGTTTTGGGAACTTGACTTGATTCATTTCACAGGTTTGATGTGTATATATTCTTTAGCTTATCTATGAAAAATCCTTTGTTTAAATGCATTTAAGTTTTTAACCTCTTGTTATTCATTGCTTGACTCCAATGGTGTAGATTGTGCTAGTATTAGTTTGTAAATAAGAATATAACCTCGAGAATTAAAGAGGTCAACAATGTGCTGTCAATGCTTTCAACTCGAGATTTCACAATGGCCTTTTGATTTTGTTGTTTGGGCTTGTGTAATCCATTCAATTATCTCAAACCAAACTAGTCTGAAATATAGTAAAGACCATTATCTTTCAATTCCCATGCTGGAAAGCATGGGCAGGAAAGGCCAAGAGGCTAGTGAGCCTTATAAGTTTTTTTTCCTCAAAAAATTTGTATTTTTATTTCCAGTGTAGAAACAAAATATAGTCCTCAAAAGTTCAAAATACTAAATTGCCAAAATTTGTTGCAAGCTTTTCCTAGTCCTAAAGATCGTGAAAGTACTTTAGCAGTCCTCCATAGTGCAAAAACTGGAGTCAAATCTCAGGAAATCCAAAAAAAGACCTCTAGAGTCTTAACATAGATTTATGTTGTATCCAATTCCAAAATAAGATGCCATAGGAAAAGATACAGGCTCTTACATAAACAGAAATCAAACCAATTAAGATGCTATAAGAGGTGGATCTGAAAGATCTCTTAAGACTATAACTCCAGCCCACAATAGGTTGTCAGTGGTTGTCCAAGATAAAAGACAACAATAAACAGGATTCCATTTATTTAACAACATCAACCTTCAAAACTCTCCTAGATCTATGTCATGGAGACCCAAAAGTGAATCTCTAAAAATAGATTTTTACAATATCCAAATGTGAATCTGATCTTTGATGAAACTCTCCGAGTCTCTATAAATATGACTGAATGAGATAGCCTCAAATTATTCCTTTATCTCACTTTGTCCGTTATCGATATCAACTCCAGATTTGTAATTTGGTTCCTTCCATTTGACCATTCAATGAGAATTTTTGAGTCACCTAGAACCTGTAGATTTTTTACCTACTGATCTTGAGCCACTTTAAGCAATTTCCACAGAGCATAAAGTTCAGATATGCTGATTGTACCCATTCTTGCTCCATATTTAATAGTGTTGTGCTCCTACCCAACAGCCTTTAAAAACAAATTTCATGAAACAAAATTTTATTTTGTTTGATGAAATGTTTGAATTTCTTATTTCAAATCTAAGGAATTGGAAGCTACTGAAACGATGAAATTCCATGTTTTTTTTACAACCTTTGTGAACTATGGTTAGTTGACATAAATCACTACATTGAAATCATTATTTTGAATTGGCTTACCTTTCATATTAGGGTGTGAGCATTTTGATTTCCATACCTTTTACTATAACTTGACCATAAGTCTTATTAGAACACTTATAACTTGATATTTTTATTTGCATTTTATGTGTGGTTTTAATAAGGTTGTGAAATTGGAAGGTCGATTATGGTATTGTTTGGTACCTTATCAAAAGTTAATGCAAATTTTATCTCCAAGGCTTGTTGTTTAATCTTCGAATTATGTACAATCCAACCTTATTATTTGATCTCGATCTTTATAATATGCTCCATATTGTAATTTATATTCTTGCATGTGAAGTTTGGGGTTGGTTTGATGGTTTATGTCATTTCGTATGCTCGCCACCTTCGAATATTGAAACTATCATATGGTAAGATCGACATAAGTTCAGTGTTTATGGTTGGTTTAATTCATGTCGTCACCTACAAATCCGATCCACGTACTTGAAAATTGATATGGTATCATTACACTCGTACATAGCTCTGTAAATGATATTCAATTGCAAGTACTTGCTCAGCATCGTGGCTGCCTGCTGGTTGAACACTTGTGTTTCATTTAAGGTGTGGTTGTATGTCGATTGCGTCGGATAAATTATGGCAAAACGAGTCTAGTCTGGAGTCTTCGCCGTCACTTTCTATTCTCTTGATTACCGTTCTGCGTGATCATATTCCTTCGCCCATGCCGGGTTTACAGGGGTCTTGTCTAGGTTTTCTCATGGCGCATTTTGTTTATGAGAGTGTTGGGTTTCATTGCTTGTATTTTCTGCTTGGTTTGCATCCTGAATGCTCGCTCTCCAGTTTACTGTCGTGTTTCGATTTGTGGTATCTCTTCTGTGTGCAGCCGCGTGCATTTGCGCTCGCAGCTATGGCTCCGGTGGTTAGGGTTGAACCCAGTGACATGAAAATCCTTGATGGAAACCCTAAGCTCTTAGCCAAGGTTGAAGCAGTCGGATGGTTTCCATTCATTCGCAAGTTTACAGACTCAAATACTGAGGTGACTAGGTTATTTGCTTTGTCGCTGGCCGATGCTAGGGTTAAGGTGGCCGACCTCCAATTCAGGGTCGACGAGCTCTCGGTTGCTCTGGCTACGGGCTTGCCGTTGACAGGTGAACGTTGGTTCAAGTATAAGCAGATGAAGGTAAATGAATGGAGATAGATGTTGAAGGACCCTTGCCAGGATGTGTCCTTTAGAGCCGGCGTATCACAGAGATATTTCAAGAAAGAATGGCGACCGGTTCTAGATATTATTCATAGGTATGTGACCTGTGAGGGTCGTCTATCCTCTGCTTATGTCTATCACCTCAGGTTGATGGTTGTTTTTCTCGGCTTTCCTATTAATTTTCCCTATTATTTAGTTCAGAGTTTGACCAAGATGTCTTCGGCCATTAAGAAGGGGCCGAAGAACATCGGTCGCAGTCTGTTTCATCATGGCCTGGTTAGGATATTGGTAGAAAGAGAGTTGTCTAAACAAAACCGGTCATGGGATGATTTTCTCGAATAGAATGGCTTCTTGGCATTCTGCCATTGTCAATTCGATTGCCCTGAAGAATGTGTTCGGCATCAACAGCCTTGTCAAGCTCCGGCTTCACCTATGCACGAGCCTATGTCAAACCCTGAAAATTGTGTAAGCCCCAGCGTCCATGATGATCTTGTTCCCACTCCTGTATGTAGTCCTGGTACTCCTATGCCTCCCAAGCGAAGAAGGAAGTCTTTAAACCTATCTCCTGTGACGCCGAAACATAATGAAAATATTTGCAAACAAAAGGGCAAAAGGCCGAATGTTAAGGTTACTGGCAGGTTTATGAGGAGTATGTTAGCCAAGGTTAGTGCTGTTAAGTCTTCCGTGAGCAATAACAAAGACATTGAAACAGCTATGCTAGATGACGAAGAAGAGAATCCTGTCTCGCCTAATGATGGCCTTGACATTGATCATGAGCCTATCGTGAAACATGCCGATAACAGTCATCATGTGTCTGATAAGAATCTTCAAGTTGACCCTATGGTCAATCCTCCAATTAAGGGCAAGTCTGTAGAAGCAAATTTACCAGGTTCCTATCAAATTGGTGAAATGATTCACCCGTTATTTGTAAACTGTTTGCTGGATAAAATACATAGGATGGAGGAAGAAGTAACAGAAATGGTAGCACATCGTGATGCTATGAAAGTCGAGAATATAAGGATGAAAGAGAAATATGATTCCGATGATAAGTGTCTGCTGCGTTTGAAGAAGCATAAGAACAGGTTGATTCGGAGAGTCCTGAAACTGCAAAATGAGAATCATAAGAATGAGGACAAAGTGTGTGAGCTGAATGCTCAGGTTACTTTGATGCAATTCAAAGGTCATTCACAGAATCCGGCGAATGGTGTGAATATACAGGTGTTTAATGCTCTTGTTAAATTATAATATTTTGGGCACACTCACTATTGTATATATTATTAAGAAGATTTCAGGTTTGAAGTTTATAATCAAGTTATTTTGTTATAGGTATTGGTTGGATTTGATTGATGGATTATGTAGTTTATTTTATTTTGCTCTTGCGTATGTGTTAATTATTTCTCTTTATTGTGTAGTGCTGTAGGTTATATGGTTGATGCGTTTTTCTTCGATCGCTCATTTTGAGGATGATCCCTAGGGAATCGTGAACAAATCGCTTGGCTTTGCTGTTTCCCAGGTGTCACTAAATCGTTAGTGTCTTTATCATTTTGTGATTTTGTGCTATAAATCGAATCTTTCCAATTTCGAGACATTATAACGCATATAGAAAAATGACAATTGCATTTGTCATTTTTAATGAAATTGGTTGAGATTTCGATTTTGTAGTTTCCAGTTTTTTAGAACTATCTCCATGTGAGATTAAATGTATTTAAAGGAGACATGTATTACTGGATAGGGGGGTCGATAGTTGGGAAAAGGAGCCAGACAAGATCACTTTAATCATTTCCTGTGACTTAAGACAATTTCTTGTCAGCAGTTACAACACTTTTTGACTGGTGATATATATAATTATATTTACAGTATTATTACTATGCAAATGTGCTTATAGTGTCAATTGATCTTGTTATTTCTTTTCATATTCTCTATGTTTTGTTATATTTCATTAAAGAAATGTGCAGATGCATCATGTTTTAACTGTCGACTTATGCTGGTTTTAACTTGCTAATATATGTCATATATCAAATTTGATGTTGTAATCATAATGTATGTGATATACTTGCTTTGTGTTGTCTTGTTTAAACCTCAGAATTTTTTTTGATGTGTTTAAGATTGTTTGCACAGTAGTTTTTATTTGCAAGTGGATTCTAGGGTTAATGTTTCTTTGCTCCTAATCAAGATAGGATAATTAGGATAGGTTAATGGTATTTCTCTTTATTTATTTTACAGGAAACCTATATTGGATCTGATTTGACATTCATGTTTTGATAAGTTATCATTTCAGTCATGTTATTAATGTACATGTGTTTATAGTGTATTTACGCAATTGATTGAGTTTTGTGAATATTTAATTAACTATTTATTCTTGTATTTATAGATTAATTGGTTGGATAGATTAATTTCTAGTTATTAGTCGTGTAGTATACCAATTAACTCAGTAGCAGTTTGTTTTGCATATTCATAGGTGTACTGTAGATTTAGTTAAACAGTAGCTTTAGTTTTCCTTTTGAACTCTTCTCCTGTAGATGGGAGTAATTTAGGGAAGGCAACGGGGCCTTAATCCCATCAGAGGCAGCTACCTAACGACTGAGAGCATCTTTGAAAACTTTTGGATCGGGCTGTCTCTCAGTTGACTCCTGTGCCAATTATGGCATGTCAACAATGGCGCTAGAAGGAGGGCCAGCTTAAGCAAATGGTTGATGAAAACAATCCTGTTCACAAAATTGATCAGCCCTCCACCCCTCAAATATAGTCATCATCTCAACCACAAACATTCCAGTCATCACAATTAGATGAGACTCCGTTGAACGATACTGTTAGAAATCTCATTCATCAGTTCAACTCTAGCGGTGCCCATCCACCTGAAGAACTTGATCAGTTCAAACAGGCCATCAATGAATCCCGCAGGATTTTAATGAGAGCCTTTTCAAATCTTACTGGAATCCAACCCACTGAAATTCCTCTTCCACAGATTAGACGTCCGCGCACTCACCATACTGAGTCTGCACCTGAAGAGCAGGAGCAACCTTTAGGTGTCTTCCCTAACCATCAATTACAACAGTCTCTAATAGGCACTAATCAACCTTCATCTTCTTCAGGACCACCTGCTACAGGAGGGTCTGGTCAACCACCATCACCGCCACATTCACCTCCTCACATTTTTCAAACACCACCATCACCACCTCCATCACCAAGGAACATGGCAGGTTTAAACCCAAACCCCAATGCCAATATGCCATGGTTATTTCAGGATGTGGTTGATGTGACCAGGAATCAACATCCTTTGCCAAAGCATCCTGAGAAGTTGTTGCCCAAGTTCAATCCTGAGCTAAAAGAGCCCACAGAAGATCATGTTAAGAAATTCATGCTAGCAGTTTGGCTTTTGAATGTTGAACACGAAGATGTAGTCTGTCAAATTTTCCCTTATACATTTGAGGGAAAAGCCTTGACTTGGTATTTTTCACTTACAGCTGGTTCTATTACTATTTGGAACGAATTCGAGTTGGCTTTCATGAACAAGTTTGGAGACGATAAGACTCCAACTGTGTTGGTGTTAGAATTGTCTAGGATCCGTATGGAAGCCAAGGAGAAGGTTAAAGATTTTAACCAGCAGTTCTTGACCCTTAGAAATAGAATCCCTACCACCTCAAGGCCGGTTGAAGATGTCACTATTGAATTTTATACTTCAGCCCTACCCGTGTCAATGGCCATGTTTGTCAGGAGAGCGGCCAAACCCACTCTCACTAAAATTTTTGATGAAGCCATTAAGGTCAAGAAAGACATGTCTGCTATTAAGACAAACCCTGGGGTAGACACTGATTCTGCATCTTCTTCTCACAAAAAGGCTGAAAGTCCTTCCAAAACCACAAATCCTGAGAAGAACGGTCAAGATGCACTAGACTTGGATAGTCTCCAAAGAGTCATAAAGAAGCTATCCAATGAAATCATAGATTTGAAGAAAGGTACTTCTGAAAGTACTCTGAATAAAGAACCACCTAGACAGCCTTTTAGAAGACCATTCCAAAATGCAGCTGCAAAACAGATTCCACTATCTGAAGCTAATAATGTTGATGAAATTAATAGCTTCCTAAAATTGTTGGTCTCGGGCTTAGAAACATCAGCCAAAAGTGAAACCCAATCTTCAGGACAGAATTCTGAGGATGCTCAAAGCAAAGACAGTAACACTGAAGAACATCCTCCTCAAATTATCAGTCATTTCTGGGATACCACAGAATTGACCGATGATGAGGATGTTGCTATTGTGAATGTCAATCAGCATCAATATAACACTAGAAGCAAGAAAGATCATCCCTCAGGGGAACCTGCCACAAAATCTACAAATGACAGTTCAACTGTTAAAACAAAAAACCAACCTTCGAATACTAAATCTACACAATCTCCTGATTTAGAATATGACTTGGTTGAAGATTTAAAGAAAATCAGAGCCAACATTTCCATCTATGAACTCCTTAAACTTCCTGTGATTTGAGATAAGATGATGCAAGGGGTTTCTTTAAGTAAGAATGGCAAATATTCCTCCACTCAAAACAATTTTGCTAGCTCCAAAGACAACCCAACAAAATCTTTAGTCAAACCCTCGTCCATAGGTAAGAAATCAGATTCCTCAACCCCTCCTTTTCTGCTTACATTTGAAATCTACAATCGTAAAGTACACAATTGTATGATAGACTCAGGGGCTTCTAAAAATGTTATGCCATATTCGGTATGCAAAAAACTTAATGCAGTCCCCGCGCCATGTGATACAAGTATTGTGCAACTTGACCGATCTAATGTAAAGGTAATAGGAAAGTTGAACGAAGTGCTGATAAGACTAGCCTCAAATCCTCAAGTTCATTTCATCATTGACATAATTGTTGCAGATATCCCTGAGGCATATGGCTTATTCCTCAGCAGAGATTGGTCTGAAAAATTGAAGGGATATTTTGCAACGGACTGGTCACATTTATGGATACCTCATAATGGTCGTCCAAACAAAATCAGAATTGATCGAGAGCGTTATATGAAGCACACAGTCACCGAACTGAATGACTCAAATGAGCCAGTGTTATTCACTGATACTATAATGGGAAATTATATGGCCGATTCCTTCTTTGGAAACCTTGAGGCTAAAACATCATCAGTCCAAGATCCAGAACAATAGTCCGAAGTTTTTCATTTCACACAAGTATCGGACGAAATTCCAGTTCGAAACCATGCACATTTAGACCTGAATGATGGCCTTTGGTCTCTATACTTTGACGGGTCTAAGTCGAAGGAAGGAGTTGGAGCCGGTTGCCTGTTAATAGATCCTCAGGGAAAAAGGTACTTTGTCGCTTGCAGGTTGGAATTTGAGTGCACCAATAATATTGTTGAATATGAAGCCCTTATTCAAGGGCTGAAAAAGGCAATTGATCTAGGAGCTAAAGCTTTGGTAGTGTTAGGAGATTCTGAAATTATAGTTAGACAGGTACGTAACACTATACATTGCATTGCTAGACATCTAAGAAATTACCAGACAGAGGTGTGGAATTTATTATTATCATTTGAAGCTTTTAATATAAATTCTATTCCTCGTTATTTGAATCAGGAAGCAGATCTGTTATGTCACGTCCCCATCCCTGAGACCGGCGAAGAGGACACGACGAACACCACGTTAACTGGGCAAACAGCCCCATGAACATGAACAGAAGAGATCAATGCTGAAATTACAAAGCTTAAACATAATGCATGCGAAGGTGCATAAACATATAAGC
This sequence comes from Pseudotsuga menziesii, assembly GCA_001517045.1. NCBI lineage: Eukaryota > Viridiplantae > Streptophyta > Pinopsida > Pinales > Pinaceae > Pseudotsuga > Pseudotsuga menziesii. Next base: position 193,483 of record LPNX010728789.1, on the reverse strand, counting down.
ATACACAGATGCATAATTCTTTAATCATACAGTGGAAGCAAACATATACATTCCAGCATCCCCATGTTCATTATAATTCATTAAACATCAATATAATTGCAGAGATGAAGTAACAGCAGCACATATTTTGATGAAGAACTTTCCCCGCAACCAGCTACGTCGCTGCAACGTTCCACCCAACCATAGGCCAACGTGCTCATCAATCTCTCAGCAACGTTGCCACCCCCAAGCTGGGCATGATTCCTCAAGGACTAAGGGTCAATTACAGGCTTACACATAGCCAAGGGGACACCAAACAGCCAAACCAACACCGCTGGGTTTATCAGGACATCAACAGATCGACCAATCCAACACAGTCCGAAGACCAACCACTACATACCAGCAGCCAAAACAATCCCTTCACAGCTCCGTGAAGAAAAAAAAGACAATCGGTGGCAGTCCCAAACAAAAGGTGAGACACAGCTCAAGCCTACAAGGCAACTCAGTGTTTTTCTTGGCCCTAAAGTGGCCAAAACAACTCAGCTGCAACACCCAAATCAGGGTATATCAACAGCCCAAACACACATTAAATGATAGTGGCATTCCACAGTTCCAAACAGGGAAAACTCAACCAACAACACACATAATTCCTCAATGCAGACGTTGAGGAAAGTTACACATCCACAGTCCAAAGTGGAAGCAGAATTTGGACTCACAACAGCATCCCAAATCATGGGAAAACAACAGCAACCCAAAACATACACAACAACTCACTCACGACATGGGAAAAATGCCCAAAAAGTCTATACGTGAGTGCAACTTGCACCCAACCGCAACACACAGAGGAAAACAAAATGCACGGCCGCAAATCAGTAAGGAAAACTCACACACACAGTCCCTGAGCGTGAAATAGCTCCTGCACCCGAGAATCCTAAGCGATAGCCACGATTCCTCTTGTCCCCGGCGTGGGAAAAACCAATGCAGAGTCCCTGCGCGTGAGCATGAATAGACTGCGACCTTGCGCGCGACCAGGAAACAGACCACGAAGAAGATGGCGGTGGTGGTGAAGGCCAGGCGCATGAGGAAGATGATCCGATAGGGGAAGAGTGCGTGAGGGGAAGAACGGACAGTCGTGGGTGGAGTGGGCATGTGGGCAAGGGACTGACAGTCCTCCACAGCCCCCACCACTTCAGCAATAACTGTCCCAACCACCAGCAGCCATAACTGCTCAACTACCCAACAGAACATTAAAGAGGTTGGAAGAGGTTGGATGAGACAAGAAAGGTGGCAAACACACAAGGTGGTAACACATGGGTTTTTCCCCCATAGACCAAGGTTTGACATCCCCCACACCCTTATCCTTTGGAACCATGCCCTTTTCATTCAACGTTGCACTGGCGTAGCTGGTTGGGGTTTTAGTTTTAATTGATGTGCGTATTTACATGATGCCAAATTATAATGTGCCAAATGGCATGATAAACCATCGGCAACTATCCCCATTGCCAAAACACACACACACAACCAAATCGATGCTGGGGATTTTGCCTTGAGCTCCTCACCACGATTAATTACAATATATACATCATGCAAACAGGGTCAAAACTGGGGACATTACATTCCCCTCCCCCTTGGAGTAACACCGTCCTCGATGCTCCATTACATATATACAATACATATTCAATTGCACATCAAAATTTCAAAATTGCAGATCTGTCCCAAGTTCAATCATTTATGTTGAACGTTCAAGACCAATCCCCTCGGCTTCCATGGACTTTTCCTGCTGGTTCTCAGCTTCCAGCTGATCCCGAAGTCTAGGAACTGTGCGGCTATTGACTTCATCATGTTCCCTCATTGGGCAGTCTCGACGTAAATGATGTCCTCCGCATCTCCAGCATCTCACTGGCTGCTTCATCTTTACCTGCTCAATTTCCTTTGAGTCTTCATGCCTGGACCGTTTCCTATCGGGTCGCTTGGACGAATGTCCCATCGCTGATCCACATTCCTTTCCCTTGCCGATTGCTCCCAGAAGGCTTTTCACCTCCCTTTGCAAACCGATAGAGTCTTGCAAAATATGGTGGTTCATTTCACTCTGCCTCTTCTGTATCTTGAGCATCTCCCCAAGATTCTCTTGGGTCTTGGCAATCACCTGAAGGAGACTTCCAGCTAAGTCCAACAACTTTGGATCTACTGCCATGATCAATGTGCACCACCAGGTATCACTTTTCTCACCTGTGAAATGCACCATTGAAATCCTATCAAACCAAGCATAATATAGTCATTAAAATTAGCCAGTTAATTACCCAATTGGCATGACAGTCCAAGTCTCATCAATGAGGCTTTCATATTTTTCATGCCTTCCCAATAGGCACATGAGCTCATTCATGTCCATTCCTGGGCAGGGAATTAACTATTCTAGCATTCACAAATTTACTTAAGCAAATACACACATTTCATTCTCAATCATACATGCATTCAACAATCCTTTGTTTTCACAATGCATAAACATATATATATATATATATATATATATATATATATATATATGTAATCAAAAGGCAAGAGAGAGCAGTAAGAGTTTTTCCCCTCTTTGTTTCGTTCCATCCTAGAACCCACATCACCGCAGTGGCTTCTCATGCTCTCAGCCTCTTTCACTTCACCGTGAATGCTGGACCAATCCCTCTTGGTCATGACACTTAATGTCTTTGGTCTATTCCATACCTCTAAACCATGGAGTCTCTCCACATGGTTTGTCTCGGTTGCTAGGACTCCCTCGTCTCACTAGCACCTTTTTCATTACTGCTCATTCCGAGATTTCCAGGACAGTCACATGTCCACATGCACCCCTAGGATTCTCTCATGGTCCTCGCTCCCAGCGATACCTATATCCAAACATTGAATAAATTCACATGTTTAGTTTATTCACATTAGTTATATCTCTAGAAAAAGAGCTTAAAACATCATAACCAAATCATCTACACATGTATTTTCATAAGCAAAATAATCCAATACTTATCCGTATTGTGCCTTTCCTCGTTTGTCCACGGGATCCTGCTTCGCTTTGCAAGCCTTGGGATCGCCTATGGACTTAGATGTTAGGTCAGCACACAGGCTTCTCCTCAACATCAAATAATTAATGTCAAGCCAGTACATCCTCATGTCGACTGGGCTTGGAACTTTATCATGACCATTTCTAGGTCTAGGATCTATTATGGATCCCTAGGCATATAATAGCCCCACATACACTTATACCAGTACACACTTATATCAACAATGACCCTTAATCCGCAACCCCTCACAACAACCGTTTACCCTTTACCTATTTACATCTTACCTTTTTCCTGCCAACACAAGCAATACAAGCAATACAAGCAAACTCATCAGCTTTATTGCTCAAAAACTGTAATCACATTTCTCATCATTCACTATCAAGTATTGAGACACCAGGAGTGTAATCAATATTGACAACCTTTTCATGACTGATCAGCAGAAAAGTGTGCACTCTTCTCCAGTGTGTGTCATGTAGGCCCTATTCATACTCAAGCGATCGGTCATCATGGAAATAAAATCAAACATGTTCTGCATATGGAATTTAATAATTAAACATGCATATTCATAGCAAGGGTCACAGAACACTTATCCATTTGCCTTCACAGTAAGCCTTTGTTAAGGAGAAATGGAGGCTCCTTCCCTGAGTTAACAGTCCCTCAGTTTGCCATCCCAAATCCTTTTTACATTTCATATTCACACATGTCTTACCGACATAACCCATACCATCTCACTCATGTTATCACCGAACATGCAGCGCAGACATTAGAGAGAATTTGAGGTAAAAAATGGGCCTCCTAAGAGATGTACTACAAAAATATAAGATATATTAAAATATTATGAGTTAGGGGTTTTATGGGGTAGGTATATATGACAACTCACCTCCTACACTACTTTTTATGCACAATATAAATAACCATGGTTGAGTTACTTTTCTAAATTGACTATAAATAAAATTAATAAAATAACTCTACAATGATATGACTAAGATTCATTGTAAATTCCCAAAAATTTATTGTCCTTTACCATTTATTTGTCTTGAACTTGTAAATAAAATTAAACAAAAATGAATTTAATTTATATGCATAACTAACATATTTTTTTCATATAAATATCATTCATGAATTTAATTTATTTTAAAAGTACAAGATTATATATATATTAGTTTGACATTATGATATTAAATACAATTGAGTGAATATATAATTTAAAATTAAAAAAACATGAAAATGAAAATATATTATTTTATAAAAAATTGTGAAAAAGACATTTTTATGAATTATGAGTACTTTACTTGAAAATGACAATAATATTATTTTATAAGAAAGTGAATTGTGAGTACTTTGCTTGAAAATAACAATAATATTATTTTATGAGAAAATGTGAAATGACTTTTATTATGAGTACTTCATTTTATGACTTAAAAGTACTTGTACCACTACCTTGGTTAACTATGGGTTTCCATCCACCATAGAAAATGTGACAAATAAGCATTCTTAACTCATGCAATGCCACCTCAACCATGGGGGATGATGTCATCTACTAGAATGTAATTGGTTGATTTTTATAGTACATTTTGGTCCTTTTGAGGCCCATTTTTGACCTCAAATTCTCTCTAATCTGAGACATTTTCAAAATTCCCAATGGTGTTTCACCCGAAACCCATTTCCAAGATAAGGGAAAACCTTCCCATGAAGTTTGGCTTCTGCAGGCCGTCACACATGGTCTTCCTGCAGTGTGTACCCCTGACACATTCATCAAATAGCCAAACAGTCAATCATTACCTGATACTACAATCCAAATTGATCGTTCCATAACCAAGCAATGACATTAGCAATCAAATTCAATACGAATTTGCAATTTTATCTACTACAGATATTGACTTGCTCAATTGTGGGTCTCTTGTAAGCAGCACTATTATGCCCATTATAATTTTATGCTTACTATCATAACATGATTACCCACTTACCATGCGTCCCTCTTGACACAATCTCATACAAAATCCAACAATGATTAGTAGTCATTAGTAATTTCTTAAATCCGAAATTCACAATTCAAATTTAACAACCCATACCAACTACTTTTACAACTATGAGACTCTGCTCATAAGGTTTGGCTCTTTTACATGGTAGATTCTGGCATAGGTCAGGGTCTTACCTCTCACTGCCATGCTCAAAATAATCTACCTGAAACATGAGCTTCAAACATCCAACACAATCTTATGCAAGCCAATAGTGAATAGTAGTTGTCAGCAATTCCTTAAATTCGAAATTCACAATTCAAATTTAATAAGCTCTTTCACATGGTAGATTCTGGCATTGGTTAGGGTCTTACCTCACACTTCCATGCCTGAAATAATCTACCTGAAACATGAGCTTCAATCAACCAAACACTTGGTAAGTGATGCATATAACCTTTTCATTGCTACAACCATCACTGAAGCATTTTCAGAATTTATAAAATTCAAATACTTTTAGCTGTTAGTCACATCAATATTACCAAAACTCATTCACGGCATGCAATCACCATCATATTAACATTGCAAGGTATAGTCATATCATTCATGCAATTAAATGAAGTGGTTAGATACTCCTTACTTCACAAGCGTATCATTCATACCACCTTGCTCTTCAATAGAGATTTTCTGGCAGCCAACTGATCATGACTATCCTACATTCATAACAACCTCTGAAATGATTCACTTATGCAATTACTCATTCACACCCTTCATAGGCATACATCCATTGCATAACTACAAGGTTCATTAAATATTTCCAATGCCTATCCATTCATGCTATCTTGCATTCAATATACCGTGCATGGCCTAACCATGACTAATTCATATAGGATGCATTATTATAATCAATATCATCAACATATATATGCATGACACCTTTTTATATTCCAGCATCCACATGGTATGAGGTCTCTTACCTTTACCACTCCATGGAATTTGTCATAAGCAAACTCTTACTTGCATGGGTCTTACTTACACCCTTGACATGACCAATTTGGTTTGTCCTTGCAGGAGATTGCAACGTTTGCTCACCAACTTTTATCCTGGACTTGTTGCTTTATCCCTTTCTTCATAGGGTTGCTGGTCACATTCATCAGCATCAGCAACATATCCAGCTAGGTCCATGTCATCGTTGGTTTTCCCACTAATGCCAACATCAAAGAAAGGATTATCATTAGTGGTTCATATCATCAACATATAATTTTCAATAGTCTTACCAACATGCAATATCCTATGCATGTAATACATATCCTCATGCATTTCATGCATAAAACTCAAGAAACATAACATAGTTAGCAAGACAGGGTTTTAAGGAAACTTCCCTCTTCAAGTTTTTCATCCTTTCATGGGACTACTCTTCTACATAGCAGTTGATTAACTTCATAGTCCTTGCTACCCCTGGGCATGCAACTGTCCAGATTTGTCCCTTTGATAACAGCGGCCATCATTAGCACTTTGCTGCTTCATGATCAGATTCTGGTCACTTATCATTGTTCCCTACCGGATAATCTTTCCAACGCCTGTCCACATGCTTCATTCAGACCCTGGATGTGAAAACCACACCACTTCTAAGAATGAAGACTTTCACCAAGTCTCAGGCAAAACACACAACTGTATTTTGGTCCAGAATGCTAACTTCAGCCACCTCATTTCCGATGCACCATTCATCTTTTATGAATTTTGGGTCTTGCTAATTTGCCCAAAACATAGGATTCTCTTTTCACAAAAACGACTGTCTCAAGGGATGACGGGGGTCAAGGGGGCTTGCCCCCTTGTGGCTTCCTCGCGCCACTGCAGGGCGGGTCGAGGGAAGAACCCTCGCTTTTTTTGTTTTGTTTTGTAAAACTAGGATTTTCACGCAATCTGGCGCATATGAAATCACTGCCTCTTTCTCCTTTTCAGCCCATGAAAATCCACTGAAGACAGCTCAAAATTCCACTGAAAACCATCAAAATTCGCTGAGAAATCCCACGGAAAACTCAAATTTTTCTTGCGTAGAATCGGATCTCAAACCACTAATCCTTCCGCAACGGCGGCTCTCGGAAGGCTTCCCCTTCCGCAACGACAACTCTCGGAAGGCTTTCGCCTTCCGCATTGATGGCTCTCGGAAGGCTTTCCCCTTCCGCAACGACGTCGGCAGCCTTTCTAGTCGGAAGCCAAAATGCTTTTGCTTCCGCAACGGCGGACGCTCATTCACTTTCGTCTTCCGGCGATCAATATTTTCATTATTTTAGATAAATTTCAAACTTTCTTTTATCGCGTCGGCTGTCGGCAGTCTTTCTACATCGGAAGCCAAATGACTTTGGCTTCCGCAACGGCGGAACATGAAACACTTTTAGCTCCGATGGGTGAACTGACTTTTTGCCTTAGAAAAATTTTCAACTTTCTTTCTTTACATCGGAGGCCTTACCCGTCGGCCGGGAAGTTGTTTCTCCGTCTGCAACGGCGGACCCCAAATCCTTTCTCCATCCGCAACGACGGACGCCAAATCGTTTCTCCATCCACAACGATGGCACGCGGAACCTTATCTTCTTCCGACGGCGGTCTTTCTTCATTGGATGACTTACCACTTTTCTCTTTCACAGTGGCGGCAATCATTCCCCTTTCTTCTTTCCGCCGAACATAGCACATGTCGACGATCGGACCACTTTTCTTCGGACGCTTAGTTGCTTCTTCTTCCGCAACGGTGGACGTGGAACCCTTTCTCTTTCGATTGGCGGCCGCTTACTTAGCAAAATTTTCAACTTGCGGCGTCGGCAGTTCTTCCACATCGGAAGCCAAATGACTTTGGCTTTCGTAACGGCGGCTCACCAAAGACAAACTTCTTCCGATCAGCCGCGGACACTTAGAAAATTTCCGCGATTTTCTTCTGCACTGCCGGCAATCGGATGAATTTTCCATCGGGCATTGAGTCGTTTCTCCATCCACAACGGCAGCAATCTTTTCTCATCGGAAGACTTGTTCCTTTGGCTTCCGCAACAGCGGAACACCAACCTGAACTTCTTTCGATTGGCAGCTCTTCCGCTACGGCGGATGGGAGATTTCCGACTCTTTCGCAACAACGGAAATCCTTTCACATCGGAAGCCAAATGACCTTGGCTTCCGCAACGACGGACTGGAAACCACTTTCTCTTCCGCAACTACGGAAGTCAGAACCATTAAACCCTCCGATGACCTGACTGTCAACACTTAGGCAATATTTTGGAAGTTTGTTGTCATCCATTACTAATCCCTGCTGGGCAGAAGGCAATTCCACCCTCTGTCAGTTGCTCCATCTTGGCCCCTAGAGGCCCATTGTTGCAACCTTCTCTCTGATACCATACTGTCACGTCCCCATCCCTCAGACCAACGAAGAGGACGCGATGAACACCACGTTAACCGGGAAAACAGCCCCATGAACATGAACAGAAGAGATCAATGCTGAAATTACAAATCTTAAACATAATGCATGCGAAGGTGCATAAACATACAAGCATACACAGATGCATAATTCTTTAATCATACAGCAGAAGCAAACATATACATTCCAGCATCCCCATGTTCATTATAATTCATTAAACATCAATATAATTGCAGAGATGAAGTAACAGCAGCACTTATCTTTTGATGAAGAACTTGCCCCGCAACCAGCTACGTCACTGCAACGTTCCACCCAACCATAGGCCAACGTGCTCATCAATCTCTCAGCAACGCTGCCACCCCCGAGATGGGCATGATTCCTCAAGGACTAAGGGTCAATTGCAGGCTTACACATAGCCAAGGGGACACCAAACAGCCAAACCAACACCGCTGGGTTTATCAGGCCATCAACAGATCGACCAAGCTAGCACAGTCCGAAGACCAACCACTGCATACCAGCAGCCAAAACAATCCCTTCACAGCCCCGTGAAGAAGGAAAAGACAATCGGTGGCAGTCCCAAACAAAAGGTGAGACACAGCTCAAGCCTACAAGGCAACTTAGAGTTGTTCTTGGCCCTAAAGTGGCCAAAAAAACTCAGCTGCAACACCCAAATTAGGGTATATCAGCAGCCCAAACACACATTAAATGATAGCAGCATTCCACAGTTCCAAACAGGGAAAACTCGGCCAACGGCACACACAATTCCTCAATGCAGACATTGAGGAAAGTTACACATCCACAGTCCAAAGTGGAAGCAGAATTTGGACTCACAACAACATCCCAAATCATGGGAAAATAACAGCAACCCAAAACATACACAGCAGCTCACTCACGACATGGGAAAAATGCCCAAAAAGTCTGTACGTGAGTGCAACTTGCACCCAACCGCAACACACAGAGGAAAACAAAATGCACGGTTGCAAATCAGTAAGGAAAACTCACACACACAGTCCTTGAGCGCAAAATAGCTCCTGCACCCGAGAATCCCAAGCGACAGCCACAATTCCTCTTGTCCCCGGCGTGGGCAAAACCAATGCAGAGTCCCTGCGCGTGAGCATGAACAGACCACGACCCTACGTGCGAGCAGGAAATAGACCACGAAGAAGATGGTGGTGGTGGTGAAGGCCAGGCGCATGAGGAAGATGATCCGACAGGGGAAGAGTGCGTGAGGGGAAGAACGGACAGTCGTGGGTGGAGTGGGCATGTGGGCAAGGGACTAATAGTCCTCCATAGCCACCACCACTTCAGCAATAACTGTCCCAACCACCAGCAGCCATAACTGTTCAACTACCCAAAAGAACATTAAAGAGGTTGGAAGAGGTTGGATGAGACAAGAAAGGTGGCAAACACACAAGATGGTAACACATGGGTTTTTCCCCCATAGACCAAGGTTTGACATCCCCCACACCCTTATCCTTTGGAACCATGCCCTTTTCATTCAACGTTGCACTGGCGTAGCTGGTTGGGGTTTTAGTTTTAATTGATGTGCGTATTTACATGATGCCAAATTATAATGTGCCAAATGGCACGATAAACCATCGGCAACTATCCCCATTGCCGAAACACACACACACAACCAAATCGATGGTGGGGCTTTTTTCTTGAGCTCCTCACCACGATTAATTACAATATATACATCATGCAAACGGGGTCAAAACCAGGGACATTACATGTTAGCTAACGTTGCTTCAAGGTTAATTCCATCTGAAGGGATGCTTGCTGATTCTTTCTCTGTTGAACTGCTTTTTAGGCCTTCCATACCTGACAATGTTGTCAACTGGAGAGTCTTTGACCATGATGAGCAGTTAATCGAATTTTTGACCATGAAGGACACTTTTAAGGATGTAGTCATCGATGAAATGACTCATGATGAAGATCTGTACAACTTTGTGGTAATTCATAAACCTTGTTCAATTGAAGAATCTCTTGATCAGGTCAGTACTCTCCCTAGATCTGTTATTAAACTTGAGAAATTCTATGATTTGAAAGATAAATTTAAAGGTGCAAGGAACTGTAAAACCAACAACTCTACTATGCAATTTGAAGTCATAAATTTAGGCACCGAACACAGTCCTCAATGTGTAAATTTGGGCAGTACATGTACTCCCCAAGAAAAAACAGCCTTCATATGACTCTTTAATGAGTTTAAGGACATTTTTGCTTGGACATATGACGATCTCAAGACATTTGAACCAAACATTATGCAACATGTCATCCCCATGAAACAACAGGCTAAACCATTCCAGTAGAAATTGAGAAAAATGCACCCTAGCCTAGAACCGACTGTTAAGAAAGAGCTTAACAAACTCCTCGCTGCTAGAATAATTTTTCCAGTTCAGCATGCGCAGTGGGTAGCAAATCTCGTCCCCGTTAGAAAGAAAAATGGTGATATTAGGTTGTGCGTTGATTTCCAAAATCTAAACAAGGTTTCGGAAAAAGACAATTATCCCGTTCCGCCTATGGAAAAGATATTACAACAAGTCTCTGGATCTGAAATGTTCTCACTTTTAGATGGCTTTTCGGGATACAATCAAGTATTAGTATCCAAAACAGATCAGTTGAAAACATCCTTTAGAACCCCTTGGGGAACTTATGCCTACAGGAAAATGCCGTTTGGATTAATTAATGCCGGAGCAACATTTCAAAGGGAAATGGATATTGCGTTCAGAGGCTTAATCGACCAATTTGTCATCATTTACCTTGACGATATAACTGTCTTTTCAAAAAACAGAGATGATCACCTAACACATCTTACGAGGGTTTTTGAACGTTGCAGGAAGTATGGGATCTCCCTGAATCCCAAGAAATCCATCTTTGCAGTTACTGAAGGTAATTTATTAGGTTTTGTGGTTTCAAAACAAGGTATCAATATTGACCCTGAACGTACACAGGCTATAGCACAGATTTCTATGCCTCATTCAAAGAAAACTATGCAATCTTTTCTAGGGAAGATAAATTTTGTTTCCAGGTTTATTCCTGGTTTCACTGAAATTGTCAGACTACTTCAGAAAATGATTAAGAAAGATGCTGATTTCAAATGGTCTGCTGAAGAAAAGCAGTCCTTTCATGACATATTAAAATCTATTGCTGAAGCCCCTACCTTAATAAGCCCAGATTTCTCCATACCATTTATTTTGTATACGTTTGCTTCTGACTCTTCATATGCTGTTGTTTTAACATAGAAAAATCAGGAAAACAATGAAGCTCCCATTGCTTTTATGAGTTCTAGTTTGAACGGTGCAGAACTCAATTATCCAGAAGTAGACAAACAAGCATTTGCTGTTTTTAAGTCAACAAAACATTTTAGGCCTTATCTGCTGAAGTCACACACCAAGGTTATTGTGCCATATTCTGCAGTCAGAAATATTTTGGTGCAAAAGGACCTGGGTGAAAAGCGAGCCCATTGGGTTACAACACCTCAGGAGTATGACCTGGAAATCAAGCCTTTAAATATTGTCAGAGGACAGGGACTTTGCAAGTTGGCAGCCGAATCTGCAGATATGTCTGAATCTAACCTACTCTTCGTCGATGAACATTTTTTGTTCGAAAGGGAAGTTTTTCCAATCTCAGCCCCCTCTGATTCCTGGTATCACGACATTAAATTTTTTCTGTTGCATGGAAATGCTCCTGAACATTTAGATTCCCGTAGCAAAAGGGCTTTGAGATTAATATCTACACCTTATCAGTTGATCGACAACATTCTATTCAAAAAGAATTTCGAAGGGGTCCTCCTTCGTTGTTTAGAAAGAAATGAAGCTGATAGTGTGCTGCCTCAATTACATGCAGGGCCAGCTGGGGGACACTTTGGCGGGGAAAGCACTGCACATAAGGTACTTAAAGCTGGATATTACTAGCCTACTTTGTTTAAGGATGCATATGCCTTTGCTAGGAAATGTCAGGAGTGTCAGAGGGCAGGTGGAAGACTTAAGAAAGCAACATTACCTCTCCAGCCTGTTATTATTGAAGTCCCATTTCAACAATGGGGTCTGGACATCGTTGGTCCAATTACACCAGCTTCCTCACAGCAGCACAAATACATTCTGACAACCACCGATTACTTTACTAGATGGGTTGAATCCATCCCTTTACGAGTGGTTAACTCAGAACAGGTGATATCCTTCCTTGACTCTTTTATTGTCACCAAGTTTGGTGTTCCAGAATCTTTGATTTTTGACAATGCAACCTATTTTTCTTCTGTAAAGTTAACAGAATATGCATTGGAAAAGGGCATAAAGTTAAAATATTCTGCTAATTATTATCCTCAGGGTAACAGATTAGCTGAGTCTTCCAATAAAAATTTAATCAAAATTCTGAAACGCACGGTGGTTAATCATCATAGAAATTGGCACAACGCTTTATCAAATGACCTATGGGCTGACAGGGTGACTCCCAAGGCTGCCATAGGCAATTCTCCTTTCTTCTTGGTATACGGTAAGGAAGCTATCCTGCCTCCTCATCTATTTTTACCCTCTCTACAGCTTTCCCAGTCAGTACAAGAAACAACATGTTCTGCTATGGAACATAGAATTAATACCTTGCTTAAGCTGGAAGAAGAAAGAGAGTTAGCCAGAAAGAAGTTTGACCAACATCAGAAGACAGTGAAATGATGGTTCAATCACTGAAAATCAGCCAGTAGGGATCTGGAAGTAGGTGACCTAGTTCTGAAATGGGACAAGGAGCACGAAGACAGAGGAAAACATACTAAGTTCCAATACCTGTGGCTGGGACCGTTTATCATTGTAGAAAAACTTGGTCCTAGCACATTTAGGTTGTAGACGCTAGAGGGAGACATCGAGAACCTTCCAGTAAATGGTCATCTTATAAAAAAATATTTTTGCTGATCCCCATCAAGGGATTATCCTGTATGTACCTTGTGTGGTTTTCTCAGTTTGTGGAATTTTCTTTTGGCATGTTTATTTTATTTGTTTTGATTCCCTTCTCATATCTATTTGTTGTTTTATTTTCATAATGTTTGAGAATGATCAATTTGTTAAACTTCAAGCTGATGACTTTTCATCAAATCCTGTAATTGATCTACGAATCATGCACCATAATCTTATTATCCCGAAATTTGTCATGTTGTTTTATGTTTTGAACAGTGAACAGTTTTTCATCTTTCTAGACTTTACTAGAAATTCTTAAATTATGTTAATGTAAATTAATAAGATGGGTCTCTGCAAAGATTTTTCCAAAAGGAGGAAGGTAGTATTTGTCAAGGTTATCTATTTAAGTCTTTTACGCCACTCCCTCTTGTGAAGAGAATTAGATTTGCCTCCCCATCTGCTAAGACAATCTCATTGGAGATTAAATATAACTACGATCTGGCCATGGTTGGATTTAAATATTTCTTAAAATAATATGAAGGACAGAGGGTCTCATAACGAGCCAGTCTGTTCAGGATCATAGGTTTGCATTCAGTAACATTGTCGTTTCCGGTCACCAAGCCTGGACAGTGGCCCTTGGACCAAACACCAAGGGATAAAAGGTCTCATTACGAGCCGGTTTATTTACTGTAATGCAGATTGGTGACTGACATGGTTACTACCTGGTTACCAAGCCAGAACCATGGCCTTTAGAAATATTAAAATAAATAAATAAATCAAATAAAAAAAAAGGGAAAAATGATCGTAACGGTTCAACCTAACCAGAATTGTATATCTATAACTAGCAGATGGGATATTGGCATTCTTTGGGCTTAGAAGCAACCATGTCGAGGCTATGGATGCCTGCTGGAAGCATGGCCATGCTTGTGGTATTGAGATTTTATTCTTTAAAATCATGTCATTTACTGTCTTACTTCGTTTAGACTGATTTTTGTAAGAGACCTGATCTTTATCAAATAAATAATCTGAACTATAAATTTCTGGTAAGTTTTTTGAAACATGAAATTCCTGAATCTGTTTAAGATATTAAAATATTGATTTATGTATAATGGTATACAAGAGGGATCTAATGTTTTGATTGCATGGTTTCAGGTCAAGAAATCAGAGATAACTGTTCTGCCCAGTCAGTCGCCATCTGTTGTGCTCCTACCCAACAGCCTTTAAAAACCTTGATGAAATGTTTGAATTTCTTATTTCAAATCGAAGGAATTGGAAGCTACTGAAACAATCACATTCCATGAGCTACTGAAACAATGAAATTCCATGTTTTTTTTACAACCTTTGTGAACTATGGTTAGTTGACATAAATCACTACATTGAAATCATTATTTTGAATTGGCTTACCTTTTAGATTAGGGTGTGAGCATTTTGATTTCCATACCTTTTACTATAACCTGACCATAAGTCTTATTAGAACACTTATAACTTGATATTTTTATTTTCATTTTATGTGTGGTTTTAATAAGGTTGTGAAATTGGAAGGTCGATTATGGTATTGTTTGGTACCTTATAAAAAGTTCATGCAAATTTTACCTCCAAGGCTTGTTGTTTAATATTCGAATTATGTACAATCCAACCTTATTATTTGATCTCGATCTTTATAATATGCTCCATATCGTAATTTATATTCTTGCATGTGAATTTTGGGGTTGGTTTGATGGTTTATGTCATTTCATATGCTCGCCACCTTCGAAGATTGAAACTATCATAGGGTAATATCGACATAAGTTCAGTGTTTATGGTTGGTTTAATTTGTGTCGTCACCTACAAATTCGATCCACTTACTTGAAAATTGATATGGTATCATTACACTCGTACGTAGCTCTGTAAATGATATTCAATTGCAAGTACGTGCTCAACATCGTGGCTGCCTGTTGGTTGAACACCTGTGTTTCATTTAAGGTGTGGTTGTATGTCGATTGCGTTGGATAAATTATGGCAAAACGAGTCTAGTTTGGAATCTTCGCCGTCACTTTCTATCCTCTTGATTACCGTTCTGCGTGATCATATTCCTCCGCCCTTGCCGGGTTTACAGGGGTCTTGTCTAGGTTTTCTCATGGCGCATTTTGTTTATGAGAGTGTTGGGTTTCATTGCTTGTGTTTTCTGCTTGATTTGCATCCTGAATGCTCACTCTCCAGTTTACTGTCGTGTTTCGATTTTTCGTATCTCTTCTGTGTGCAGCCGCGTGCATTTGCACTCGCAGTTATGGCTCCGGTGGTTAGGGTTGAACCCAGTGACATGCAAATCCTTGATGGAAACCTTGAGCTCTTAGCCAAGGTTGAAGCAGTCGGATGGTTGCCATTCATTCACAAGTTTACAGACTCAAATCCTGAGGTGACTAGGTTATTTGCTTTGTCGCTGGCTGATCCTAGGGTTAAGGTGGTCGACCTCAAATTCAGGGTCGACGAGCGCTCAGTTGCTCTGGCTACGGGCTTGTCGTTGACAGGTGAATGTTGGTTGAAGTATAAGCAGATGAAGGTAAATGAATGGAGACAGATGTTGAAGGACCCTTTCCAAGATGTGTCCTTTAGAGCCGGTGTATCGCGGAGATATTTCAAGAAAGAATGGCGACCGGTTCTAGACGTTATTCATAGGTATGTGACCTGTGAGGGTCGTCTATCCTCTGCTTATGTCTATCACCTCAGGTTGATGGTTGTTTTTCTCGGCTTTCCTGTTAATTTTCCCTATTATTTAGTTCAGAGTTTGACCAAGATGTCTTCGGCCATTAAGAAGGGGCCGAAGAACATCGGTCGCAGTCTGTTTCATCATGGCCTGGTTAGGATATTGGTAGAAAGAGAGTTGTCTAAACAAAACCGGTCATGGGATGATTTTCTCAAACAGAATGGCTTCTTGGCATTCTGCCATTGTCAATTTGATTGCCCTGAAGAATGTGTTAGGCATCAACAGCCTTGTCAAGCTCTGGCTTCACCTGTGCACGAGCCAATGTCAAACCCTGAAAATTGTGTAAGCCCCAACGTCCGTGATGATCTTGTTCCCACTCCTGTATGTAGTCCTGGTACTCCTATGCCTCCCAAGCGAAGAAGGAAGTCTTTAAACCTATCTCGTGTGACGCCAAAACATAATGACAATACCTGCAAACAAAAGGGCAAAAGGCCGAATGTTAAGGTTACTGGCAGGTTTACGAGGAGTATGTTAGCCAAGGTTAATGCTGTTAAGTCTTCCGTGAGCAATAACAAAGACATTGAAACAGTTGTGCTAGATGACGAAGAAGAGAATCCTGTCTCGCCTAATGATGGCCTTGACATTGATCATGAGCCTATCGTGAACCATGCCGATAACAGTCCTCATGTGTCTGATAAGAATCTTCAGGTTGACCCTGTGGTCAATCGTCCAATTAAGGGCAAGTCTGTAGAAGCAAATTTACCAGGTTCCTATCAAATTGGTGAAATGATTCACCCGTTATTTGTAAACTGTTTGTTGGATAAAATACATAGGATGAAGGAAGAAGTAACAGAAATGGTAGCACATCGTGATGCTATGAAAGCCGAGAATATAAGGATGAAAGAGAAATCTGATTCTGATGATAAGTGTCTGCTGCGTCTGAAGAAGCATAAGAACAGGTTGATTCGGAGAGTCCTGAATCTGCAAAATGAGAATCATAAGAATGAGGACAAAGTGCATGAGCTGAATGCTCAGGTTACTTTGATGCAATTCAAAGGTCATTCATAGAATCCGGCAAATGGTGTGAATATACAGGTGTTTAATGCTCCTGTTAAATTATAATATTTTGGGCACACTCACTATTGTATATATGTTTAAGAAGATTTCAGGTTTGAAGTTTATAATCAAGTTATTTTGTTACAGGTATTGGTTGGATTTGATTGATGGATTATGTAATTTATTTTATTTTGCTCTTGCGTATGTGTTAATTATTTCTCTTTATTGTGTAGTGCTGCAGGTTATATGGTTGATGCGTTTTTCTTGGATCGCTCATTTTGAGGATGATCCCTGGGGAATCGTGAACAAATCGGTTGGCTTTTCTATTTCCCAGGTGTCACTAAATCGTTAGTGTATTTATCATTTTGTGATTTTGTGCTATAAATCGAATCTTTCCAATTTCGAGACATTATAACGCATATAGAAAAATGACAATTGCATTTGTCATTTTTAATGAAATTGGTTGAGATTTCGATTTTGTAGTTTCCAGGTTTATAGAAATATCTCCATGTGATATTAAATGTATTTAAAGGAGACATGTATTACTGGATAGGGGGGTCGATAGTTGGGAAATGGAGCCAGACAAGATCACTTTAATCATTTCCTGTGACTTAAAGACAATTTCTTGTCAGCAGTTACAACACTTTTTGACTGGTGATATATATAAGTATATTTACAGTATTATTAGTATGCAAATGTGCTTATAGTGTCAATTGATCTTGTTATTTCTTTTCATATTCTCTATGTTTTGTTATATTTCTTTAAAGAAATGTGCAGATGCATCATGTTTTAACTGTCGACTTATGATGGTTTTAACTTGCTAATATATGTCATATATCAAATTTGATGTTGTAATCATAATGTATGTGATATACTTGCTTTGTGTTGTCTTGTTTAAACGTCAGAATTTTGTCTGATGTGTTTAAGATTGTCTGCACAGTAGTTTTTATTTGCAAGTGGATTCCAGGGTTAATGTTTCTTTGCTCCTGATCAGGATAGGATAATTAGGATAGGTTAATGGTATTTCTATTTATTTATTTTATAGGAAACCTATATTGGATCTGATTTGACATTCATGTTTTGATAAGTTATCATTTCAATCCTGTTATTAATGTACATGTGTTTATAGTGTATTTACGCAATTGATTGAGTTTTGTGAATATTTAATTAACTATTTATTCTTGTATTTATAGATTAATTGGTTGAATAGATTAATTTCTAGTTATTAGTCGTGTAGTATACCAATTAACTCAGTAGCAGTTTGTTTTGCATATTCATAGGTGTACTGTAGATTTAGTTAAACAGTAGCTTTATTTTTCCTTTTGAAGTCTTCTCCTGTAGATGGGAGTAATTTAGGGAATGCAACGGGGCCTTAATCCCGTCAGAGGCAGCTACCTAACGACTGAGAGCATCTTTGAAAACTTTTGGATCGGGTGGTCTCTCAGTTGACTCCTGTGCCAATTGCGCCACGTCAACAAATAGAGAAAACATGAAATTTACTAAGATAAAGAAGAGCTCCTACACCACAGGAATGAGGATGACCTTGGCATGAACCGTCGAAAAACCCCCATGGCCTAGAAAAATCAATATCTGGAGATTGAATATTTCTTTGAAATATTTTTTTGTGAGCATTTTTTTCCTTTCGCAAATGTTAATTTAATTTGATGAGTCAGCCTACCCAAGTGTGCTTCTGAACATTCAAAATTAGATTTGTTCCTAGTTAACCATAATCCCCATATGACATAGCATGGTGATTCTTTATATGAGTTTACACCATAGCATGGTTGCAATTTTGCCACAACTATTTGTGATTCTCCTTCCAAAAATGTAACTCCCTATTGTAACCCATATAGTTGGATACAACAACCATGAATCTACATTGGGCAACATAATTGTGTGTTTCTCAATACACCACAAGCTAATATTGTGATTATATCCCCTAGATTTTGAAAATTGTCATTCTTTTTTAAAACCATACAAATTCAATCTACAGATAGTCTTCCTCCGTGAGATTTTAAGGTCCTACATTGTTCCATCACTTGGTTGGGCTCTTGCAACTATTATTTATTTGGGATTTTCAATCTTTCTGGATTCCTTGGGGGGTTTCAATTTAGCCACAAATCGTCCTTACAATCTTCTTTTGAACCATACAAAGTCACTCTACAAATAGTTTCCCTTTGGAAAATTGTAAGGTCATATATCATGGCATCACTTGTCTTGGCTTGGATTTTATAACTATTATTTATGTGTGGGATTCCCCGTCTTTCAAGATTCCTGTAGATCTGCAACTTTTGTTGGGTTGTAATGTGTTAGGATTATTAATCCTCCCTTGGTCAAATGTCTATTAGATTAATTTAGCCTAATTTAGGAACCTTAATTAATTATTTGGGTCCACTAGTACCATTGGGTCCACTTGGCCTAATGGGGCCACATGTACTAGTCACTAGAGTGTGGGGAACACTGCTAGAGGATAACTTCCACTTACTGCATGTGCATGCATCAATTTTGGTACCTCCTAGACCAATCCCTACATTTTATGAGCCAATGGGAGTCCCGGCAACAACCTCCTTCAGTTAGTTGGAGTTGGAACTAGTTAGTCTTAGTTAGCCCCCAGTTACTTTCAGTTAGTTCAGAATCAGTTAGCTAGCGCTAGTTATGCATGGTTGCATGTGGAGTGGGCGCCTTTTCTCACCTACCACACTCAGTTGCATTGAGTTAACTAGCTATCATCGATTGATTGAGTTGTTGGATATCTGGGAGTTGATCTAATGGACTCTGGTATTGATTGAGACACCATGAGTTAGATGGTCAGTTATATACAGTCACATCCAGTGGATAGATTCGAATCCATCCCTAATTGATTCGAATTCTTTTCCTATGTAAACTATTGTAACACTGGATATTATTATTGTGAATGATACTGTAAATTCCTGAGCAATACTCATCCGTTTCCTGTGTGGTTTGTTTTATTCAGTTTGTATCTTCATTCTCCATTTACTACAAACATTATTAGAACTATCTGCTTGAATATCTAAATGTCATTCAAATCCTAATATGGTATCTGAGCATAGGTCTCAGGTTCAATTCCCCCGAGCTACACCGGAGGTGGGGTGTTGGAGTATCGATACAACCTCCACATGGTATAACCGCCACACCTCTGGGAATATAAAACAAGTGGACTAACTGCCACTCCTGGTGATAGGGCCTTGTGTTGGGTTTCAAATGTTCATCAACATCTGCAAGTTTTGGTGTAACGACAAACCTTACATGGTATCAGAGCCTTCTTAGGCAAGTTTCATGCTTGTTTCTCCCCATCTAACATCAGAGGCAGTTGGGTTTCCACAGAAGTCCCTTATGATGATTTGCTAGCTCTGGATTTATTCAAAGCAGTGGAGAGGTATGACAGACCCTGAAAATATGTTCATGTCGAGAGGAAAAGCATGATTCTAACAGTTCAAATGTTTTAGTGTGTTTTGGAGTAACAATTGACAGGTGCTACGTAGCTTGTGTGAATTTTTGCAGTCTTTCAGTCGGAGCAATTATGAGTTCTCAATATCCTACACCTCGGATCCTTGGAAACTTCCAATTATCTTGATTGGAGGGTGGATATGCATCTAGCCTTGTGCCAACATGGATACCTTAGGATAATACAAGGAATGGAGGCAGAACCTCATCAGCTAGTGGAAAAGAACAAGTTCCTGAAACGTTGTGATGAAGCATTTGGGTACTTATGCACTCATATATCCATAGATCTCCTCTTCCACCTAGAAGGCTTGAGGACTCCCAGAGAATCCTGGGAGAAGCTTGATAGCTTGTTTAACAAACAAGATGAGCTTCAGGGACACATTCTGGATAATGAGTTGGTATCTTTACATCCAAATAGTTTTGAGACTGTTGAGCAATTCTTTACTAAATTCAAGTCTCCTGCAATTCAATGCAGACAGTGCAGAATAGAACGAAAGGATGAGCAAAATGTCCTTTCCATACTCAGTAAACTAGGCCCTGGGTATTCTGTATTTGTTTCTATATTTCATTCCAAGTGGGATGGCTTCCCCGATTGGAAAATTCCTTCATTAGATTCTTTTTCTGAGTCCATAATCAAGGAGGAAGACAAGTTTATTTGAATGGGAGTCATCAAGACCTCCAAAGATCAGGATCTCCTAGTTACCGATTCTTCCAAAGTGCAAGCAAAGGGGAAATCAAAGAAGAAGGATCTAAAAGCAGCTGATTCGA
This sequence comes from Pseudotsuga menziesii, assembly GCA_001517045.1. Classification (NCBI taxonomy): domain Eukaryota; kingdom Viridiplantae; phylum Streptophyta; class Pinopsida; order Pinales; family Pinaceae; genus Pseudotsuga; species Pseudotsuga menziesii. The sequence continues at coordinate 172,247 of LPNX010728789.1, read as the reverse complement.
TGCCTAAACAGATTCAACAAACTTTCGAAGGGGCCTCCGGCTCTAAGAAAAAGAAGTTTGAAAAGAATTTATGTCCCTATTGTTAAAAGGAGTACCATCTTGAAGATCATTGTATGAGGAATAAACTGTATGAAACAACATCTCTTCTCTAGCAGCATAACATTGCCCCCCCAAGAGCAAAGAAGCCCAACGAAGAACCACATACAGAAGATGATGAAAGGTTCCATGCTTTGAAAGCAAGCCTTACACAGTCTACAACATACATAATTCATTCTAGAGCTTCCAATCACATGTTTGCCTCCAAAGAATCCTTCTCTACCCTCTCACTATCAAAGGGGCCTAACATTCACATGGGAGATGATTCCCAGATTCCAGCAGAAAGAAGGGGCTTAGTCAGAGCGAAGCATGCTGAGTTCAAGAATGTCTTGTATCTGCCCTCCCTTGCTGCTAACCTATTGTGTGTTTATCAGATGACTCATACTAGCTCTCCCAACGGAGTTACATTCGATTCAGAAACAGTTGAGATTACAGAAAAATCCATTGGACAACTTGTAGCAAAGGTATTGCAAATCACTCTACCAAAGCTTATGATTTCTCACATTTCTTACTTGTCTTTCCTCCTACAGCTTTATTGTCTCATGCTAACAACACCAACAAGATTTGGCATGAGATATTCGTCCATCTCAATTTCAAATATATGCAGCAACTCCACAATGATAAAATGGTTGAAGGTTGTCCCTCCATCCAAACTTCCAATGGAGTATGTGTTGGTTGCTTGGTAGGTAAGCATCCAGAAAATAAGAATGATGTTGGGAAGGCACATAGATATGCCTCTATATTTGATTTGATACATAGTGATGTAGCAGGACCTATGCCCACAAACTCCATTAATGGCTGCAGGTACTTCCTCACCTTTATTGATGATTGTCCTAGGTACTTCTAGATCTACTTCATGAAACAAAAATAAGAAGTTTTTGAGACTTTTAAAGTTTTTAAGGCTATGGTTGAGAACAGTTTCAATAATAAGATCATGTCAATAAGATTTGATAAAGGAAGAGAGTACATCAAAGGAAATTTCCATAGTTTCTATGAATCAGAGGGATTTGAATGGAACACTCAATTCCATACACAACACAATAGAATGGTGTGGTTGAGAGGAAGAACATATCACTGAAAGAGATGGCAACATGTCGTCTCCATGCCAAACATCTACCTCCTTCTCTTTGGGCTGAAGTAGTAAACTATGCTTCGTATTTACAGAATAGGGTGCCCCAAAAGTCATTGGTTGGGGTCACTCCATTCGAAGCACTACATGGGTATAAGACCAATGTCTCTCATCTCAGAGTTTTTGGTTCCAAATCTTGGGCTAGAATACCACTTGACAAGAGGGATGCCTTCCAAGCCCAAAGTAGCGAATGCATTCTGCTGAGATATGCAGAAGATGCAAAAGCTTACAGACTGATGGAGGTTGCGACTGAAAGATGATTCATTTAAATAAGTGTCTAGTTCAAAGAAGATCAGTTGTATGACACACCTCCATCATCACAGGAAGGTATAACTAATTCCCCACCTATTTTTTATGATGATGATGTGCTATAGGTTTTAGATTCATATGAAAAATATCACATTCAGCATGATCCTATTATTGAGACTGAATCTCAAGAGATTCTAGATCTAGATCTAGTACCCATTCCTAATCAGAAACCTAAACCCATATGGGCTCAAAAGCTTCTTGATGCAGCTCGAACTAGTGTTGGAGATCCAGAAAATAGAAGAAAAACAAGGTCCCAGTATCAGAATGAGCATGCTACACTATCCCTCACATATTCGCTCTCTACAGTATGGTGCAACAAAGTTCAAGGTCGGTGCTACTTGATGATGGTGAATGATCAGGTCCATGGCCCACAAAAGCAGAAACTTGATCATTCCCTACCTTCACCATCCAGAAGAGACAAGCAAACTCATCAGTTTAGAAGCACATTGAGAGGTCCACTGATGGACCATGTTGCTGGATAGAGCTGCAAATTTGCAACAGTTTTTTTGCTCAAGTTATTTTTCTGAGGAAGCTTCTTTCTTATAAAGATATCATGCAGTTTGCTATTTCCTGCTTATTTTGAGGGTGGGGGGGTTCCCATGAGGTTTTCCCCTGTTTCCTTAGTTGTATTAAGCAGCATTTTTTACTATATTTTAGATTGTATTTGGGTGACCTATGGTCTTGTCTCCAGGGCCCACATTTTTCCAAGATAGGATTCAGGGGGGGTGTTAGGATTATTAATCCTCCCTTGGTCAAATGTCTATTATATTAATTTAGCCTAACTTAGGAACCTTAATTAATTATTTGGGTCCACTTGTCCTAATGGGGCCACATGTACCAGTTAATAGAGTGTGGGGAACACTGCTAGAGGTTAATAGAGTGTGCATGCATCAGTTTGGGCGCCTCCTAGACCAATCCCTACATTTTAGGATACACTAGGAGTCCCTGCACCAACCTCCTTCTATTAGTTGGAGTTGGAACTAGTTAGTCTTAGTTATCCCCCGGTTACTTTTAGTTAGTTCACAATCAGTTAGCTAGCGCTAGTTATGCATAGCTAATGCATGGATGCATGTGGAGTAGGCGCCTTTTCCCACCTACCACACTCAGTTGCACTGAGTTAACTAGTTATCACTGATTGATTGAGTTGTTGGACATATGTGAGTTGATTTATTAGACTCTGATATTGATTGAGACACCATGAGTTAGATGGTCAGTTAGATACAGTCACATCTAGTGGATAGATTCGAATCCATCCCTAATTGATTCGAATTCTTTTCCTATGTAAACTATTGTAACACCGGATATTATTATTGTGAATGATACTGTAAATTCCTGAGAAATACTCATCTGTTTCCTGTGTGGTTTGTTTTGTTCAGTTTGTATCTTCATTCTCCATTTACTGCAAACATTATTAGAACTATCTGCTTGAAGATCTAAATGGCATTGAAATTCTAATACAATGAAGCCACAAATTGTCCATACAATCATTCTATAGATAGATGTCCTTTGTAAGATTGCAAAGCCCTGTATCACAGTATCACATGTCTTGTCTTAGCTCTTGCAACTATTATTCACCTGTGGGAATTCCACATCTTTTTGTATTCCTTTAGATCGAAAACTCTTGTAGGGTTACAATTTAGCCACAACCAGGAGTTGTGGTTGTCCTTGAAACTATGCACCTCTTTGTTCTACCTATGGTACAGTTGGATACCATAATCTTGATTCTACCTTGGGGTATGTAATCAACAACCTACTTCACTAAAATATTATTTTCTTTTAGGATCATTTTCATCAGAAAATTTTGGTTTAATAAGAAAACCCATATTTCTATGTACTTATACATGTTTTCAATATGGATGTTGACCATAAGCAGGCCCCCCCATGCTAACATATCACCAATTGATATCTCATATTATTCTTCAGGCATGAAAACAATTCTCTCGAGACTTGTTCATTTTAGGCTACATTTGTGATACCCAACATGTAGGGTTTTGAGGACCTTTTACCATGGAATATTTTAGAATCCCTATATGTCAAACTCGTGCCACAAGTTGAGGCAAGCATTCTTCCTGTACAAACATTATAATAACAACAATCATGCCAGGAGGGTTGGCAATACACATGACCAATATTCTAAATCTGCATCTAACTGAATTAGTTAAGATGTATTACAAGGACCTCCTGAACTTGAACAAAATTTACTTTGTTGGTGTAGATCAAGCTGGACGATTGCTGGGGCATTGAAGCAATTTATTGGGGCAAGATGTTTTTCCTTTTGTTGCAAGACGCTTCCTTAATTCTTCTGCAATAAAACATTAAAGGGAGTGATGATTTAAGTTTGAATGGATTAATAAACATAGTAGTACATTCCCAACATTCTGCATGGGATCATAAGATGCCAGGAATTAAAACAGGCACACTAGCTCTAGTAAACTGACCACAAAACAAAGAGATCCATTTACAACCAGAAGCATCAACAAAAGTATACAGGGTTTCTTCCCCTTATATAGCATAGTGATATCATTTGTTTCGAATACCTCTCCCTGTAAAAGTTTTATGAGAGAAGTCCACCAGGCAAAATGCTTACCTTGACCTCTCTCAAGCTCTTGATCAAGTTCCTCTTTCCATTTCTTTTTTCGTCTAGAAGAGCCTAACCTACAAGAACAAAAGAAGCAGAATAAATTGACATAATTCAATCAGATGATAACATGGGCTATTGCATAGTTTTTTTGGTATACACAAAGGGACTTAAAACCAAAACCAACTAGATGTCTTTTAATTATGCATGTTTTGTGTTGCTTACATAATTCTAAAATTATTGATGCTCAACATACTTGGGGCTTGGTCATCCTTGAATATTTTATTGCCGAAGTCATCTTAACTGATTTATATTAGGCAATGTAACCTCAGCTAGTGGGGTGCAATCAACACTAGGTGAACCTCTTGCTGGACTACCTGAGCTCATACATGCCTCACTATTATGGTTATCCATGGCAAGCAATGGCCTGCCACTAGCATTTTTACTAGGATATTTAGATTTGATCAGCATTGGAGTAGAAACACTACTATCCATGTCATGTTCTCGTCTTGGAGTAGCATTAATGGTGTTGTAAAATTCTTCATACAGAGGAGTTTGCAATATCTTCAATTCTAATCCCTGTTAAATGTAAAAGAATGTTTCAAAATTTATAGTTGTAGATTATAGTTGTGAACCTTTGGTAGTTGTGTGGCCTTTAAACTTGGTTTCGTCGTCTTTTCAGATGCAAAGGCAGTCCCTCAACTGTCTCCCCAGTCATATAATTTAATTTTGTTTTAAGGGCCCTGTGAGGGTATGGTTGGTTTTACAACCCTCGGATTCTGCTTTGATTGTGTTAATGGATACTCTCTTGTTTAGCTAAAAATATCTTTATGGCATTTTTCCATAGTTTGTACAAGCTTGCAATGTCATGTTGTCAGGCCTTTATTCGGTCCTATTTAAAATTTCAAATTATTTGGATCCAAGAGTGTGGATAACCATAGTATTAATTCCCAAATTGTGAATCCATAAATTTTTGCATTACAGTTTATGATAAACTTCCTGATACACCAACCCTTTCAACAAAAGGATCGATCTTGGTAGTTGTCTCACCTGCCTGGGATAGAATGGAGGATTTACAAATTTGGACCTGATTTAGTGTTTTGTTATACCATAAAATGTTGCTCATGAAGGGGGATTGTTAGATGTAAGCAAAATTCCACAGTATCTCAAGGAAACAACTTTGACATTATCATTGACGGCTTTAACAAAACCATCTTTCTAGCCAAAATACCATCTTTTTATTGGTGTGAGTAATGCACTAAATGGAGAAGATTTGGCCCCACTCTAGAAGAATAGAGAACATCTCCCTATTGAGATTTATTAATTTGAGAAGTGCTACAACCAGAGATTGGGACAGTAGGAAAATAATCAATAGTTCCCAGCACAATGTTTTGTTGATATTGTCCATATGCTTTTTTATTCTTATTAACAGAATTTCCTGGTAAAACAAACCAAAGAAAGCCTAAACTCCAGTAGTGTGTCCTTATTTTCAAATGCTTCAATTCAATTTTGCTTCAGGTCAATTCATAGACTGTACTATTTTGTAGCCATCTTCACTTTGAGCTTGCAGAGCTTAGAGTATTTACATGCTATATACACAATGCATTCACAATGTATTAACAATTGCTTCTATTTGAATAAACCCAAACCTACAAATTGCATTTGGAATGTGACTTACTTCCATGTGTCATTGTTTCAACATTTAGGGGTATTCTATAAATAAGAACTATGCTCATATATATAACCTACGGTAAATAGCATCCTAGGTAAATTACAGTCTTTGGTGGTCTAGTAAAGTACAATCTTTGGTGGTACCAGGTAAATAGGGGACTTCCAGAAATAGTGTCCTAGGTAAATTACTGTTACAATGCTCATATATATAACCTTTGGCAATAAGGAACTAAATTGAATGAAGGTTGAGATTCATTTGCAACTTGCTTTGGCATGACTTTTTTTCTTATAGTTTTGACTCTTGAGTCCATATGAAGTAATTTGTTACACATGTTCCATTTCTAGTCTCTAGATCTATTGAATAGTGCTTTATACTGGTTATAGTATTTGATGAGGACTGATAAGTGTCATGGCATATATTAGTTACAACTTACAATGCATTTTTTTATAGAATATCTTCAAATACTTGAATATATAGTCTCTGTTATCCAAGTTGTCACAGCTAAAAAAACTACCATTTTGATTTTTCTTCTTTGATCTTGTAGCAATCATCTTGACTTACAATTTACAAGCCGTCATGAGTGTCTTTGTTGAAGAGGAAATTATTTGGAGATAGTTGAATTTTTTCAATCAAGGTTTTTACTTTTGTAGCAAGGGTGGGTAGGTTCAATTTCATCTCTTGCTGGTTAGCAACAAGAAATAGGACATTGTTTAGCATCTAGGTCCACACCCCAAACCAATACAATGGCTGTTGGAATTCATGGGTCCTTTTCTCCTTTTCCACCTGGATGCCCAAAGATGGGGCCTCCTTTTTCATATTGATAGAGAACTACTAGCCCTTTCTTACTTTTCCAATAGTTTGATGAATTTCCCTCTCACATAAAGTGAATAATACTAAGTAAAGACATAGTTTAGCATCTCATTTTTTTTAATTTACAATTTTTTTCTTCAAAAATATGAGTAGATATTTATAGTTAAAAATACCTAAGGCTAGGTGTCAATTAGTAGGAGATTACAAAATATCCTTGCATTTTGCTAATGTCATTTTTTTGTGGCTATTACAAAATATAGGGTGGTGATGTTGCTACTAAACCATCTTAAATTATTCTAAATGGAGCTATCTCTTGTGTTATAGATGTTTATTGGAATTAAATCTTCATTCTGTTGTCGCTTTTGCTTGTGTGAAGCATGATATCTACCAAATCCACTCAATATTATCTACTGAAAGGAATCTACAACAGTTTATATTTGTTCATTGAAGTATGCCCATTTTATGTAATACCAAGGAGAAAGTTGAATTTGTGGAGGACACCTTTTTCTATTTTTGTTAGTGCATCGAATTTTCCAAGCATGCATTCACCTTAATTTTGAGTAAATTCCAAATCTGGAAATTTGGCATTAAAAGTCTGGTTTATGCTTTAAATTATTACTGTAGCATTTTATTTTCCAAGCTTAAATGTTGTGGATGGTAAATGTTACATATGTTATAAGAACTTCCTTCTAAACTATCTAAGGACAATCATCATAAGGATTGAACAACTATTGCTACATTCAACTATATACACTACAATTTTTTTTCAAAGTCATAGACCAAATTACTTATAGTTTGTTACAGCCCAGTCTATGCAAAGTGTTTGTAAAAACATATACTCAATCTCTACAATGAACAGGGAAGAAATCATACTTCTAGAGAGGGTGTACTCTACAGTAGAGATATATCCAAAAAATTAAGAGTAATTGCATGAACTTTGAAACCCTTCCAGACCACTTAAACAGTCAGTGCAATTAGAGGGCAATGTGAACATAGCAGTACATTCATTAGAAGAAAATTCTCCAAACTTGCTGGTTAAATGCCTTTGGTTATACTCTGGTCAGATAAGCTTATATGTGGTCTCTAACGATGAAGGGATGGAGGGTGAAGTGCTGGAGGATATGATATTTTTTTTTTAAATAGACAACTCGCTTTCGTCGCAACACCATCGCTTAATTTTTTTTGAAATATTACACTCCGTCGCTATAGTGACGGGTTTTCGTCGCTACACCGTCGCTTATTTTTTTTAAATATTAGACTCCATTTCTATAGTAATGACACCTTCGTCGCAATCCTGTCGCTACACCGTTGCTTAATTTTTTTTAAATTATTACACTATGCCGCTATAGCGATGACACCTTCATCGCTACACCAACGGGATTTCATCCATACCCGTCGCTTGAATTTATTTAAATATTAAACTCCATCGTTAGAGCGATGACACAAGTGTTGCTATAGTGAAAAAAATGTGTCGCTATAGTGACACAATTTGGTGTTTTGAACAAAACAAGTTCCATATCTTTTTTGTCACTATTGTGATGAATTGTGTCAAGTGTTGCTACAACGACGAAATTTTTCCCACAAAAGGAAGGGGTCATGTTCATCCCTGTAGCAACACAAAAGTGTTGCAGTATCAACAATTTTCTGTGGGAAAAAATTCCACACGTGCTAGTGTTAGGATCTTTATCTGAAAGAATAACAAGTACAACAATATGCATAAGATATAATAGATACACACGACACAAAGATTTTCACCGGGGAAACCATAAAGTAAAAAACCCCGCAAACTTCCTCAAAATAGTATAGTCATAAAGACTGTATCATAAGATGAACAAACCCAGTAATAAGAAGTCTTCAGCAACTATCTATCTCTCATTTTTTCTCTCTCTCTCTCTAATGTGAACTTGAGTGAGTGTGAGGTGTGTATAAATGAGGGAGGGTGTCTCCCTATTTATATCTTTCAAGTGATTGGCCTATTACATGACTGGGGTCGACCTCTTACCCTAACAGGGACGACTTCTCCTAGAGAGACTCCAAAAATACATTACATGATGTTACATTGGGGACTATTTCCCCAACTTACAACGGAGGTTGTACCTCAAGGTCCATACACAATAATGACATCTCGAAAGGAGGCAAACACATCTCTGATGGGGGTACAACAACATGCAATGATAATATACATCAAAATATCTTACGAAGTTACAAATACATCAACACTCCCTCTTAACTAGGAAGGTATTGTCTCTCTTCCATAGTCATCAACACGTCTGGTCCAGTCATCAACACATAGTCATCATTATAGTTTTTTCCATCATCATCTTGTTATTGATCATCAAATGGTACTATCTATCATCAGAATTTTATACAGAACCAACCCTTTTTTAGGCTATGTGTAGGCATAGTCCTCATCCAGGTATTCATCACATCTACGAGCAAGCCATCGTATAGGTACAGTCCATGACCTTCTTTACATTGCCATTGCAATAACCTGCATTTCCTACCTTTTTCTCGTCATATCCAAATCATCTCTTTTGTCCTGCACACAACAACAACAACAAAAACACACAGAGCACAACCCAGATGCAGACCACCTGTGTTCTATCACCATAGGAGTATTCCAGGATCTTTCACGTCATCAAGATAACCTGCAACTTCCACTATGCGAGAATCACCTAAGAGCACACCAAGTGCATTACGTCTCTCCATGGTCAACCTACGCTCTACCAGCATAGGAGAACTACCTAGGTGCACCTCAAGTGCCTTGTGAACACACATGCACACACATGTAAGGACTGATTACAACCGAAAAACCTGCTACACCAGGACATTTACGTTCTAGGTCAACCTCAAGGAATTATTACATCTGAACAACCTGCGTTCAATATTTTTTTTCGTTCATACAACCTTCGTGGCTTATTGCATCTGAGTAACCTGCGTACCACGCCAAGGCTCACATTTACATTGTGACAACCCACAAGACTTATTACATTCGAGTAACTTGCATACCACGTCAGGGCTCTTATTTACACTCGAATAACATGTCTCGGGACTGATTACATCCAAGGATAACCTACAAGCTTCGCCAAGACTGATTACATATGAGTACAACCTACAAGACTGATTACGTCCAAGCAACGTGCTCCACCAGGGTCTTTTTTCGCTTGAACAACTTGTCTCATTTCCCATGTGAGATATCATGCATCTATGTCTTTTGGTCTCTTGTTATTTCTAGCATAGAAACATATCAGGATTGATTATGTTCAAGGATAACCTACGATATTTACCATGACTTATTACATCCAATGACAACCTACAAGACTGATTACATCTGAGCAACCTATGATCTTCACTAGGAAATTTACGCTCAGCCAACCTATCTATGCAGCTATGCTAGAACTCATCACTCCCTCTTTCGAGGGGTCTTGTTCTAGATCACACCAAGTCTTTCTCTGAAGTACTTGAACTTCACTCTGCTTAGAGGCTTGGTCAACACATAGGCTATCAACTCGTTCGTTGCCGCGTACTAGAGCTTCACTACTCCTCTCTGCACCATATCCTGGATATAGTGGAACTTGATCTCTATGTGCTTTGACTTGTCATGGAACACAGGGTTCTCCTACAACTTCACGCAACTCTGATTGTTGCAAAAGACACAAGTCATGTCTAAATGGAGATCAAACAACTTAGACAGTAGCTTCCACAGCCACACTACCTTGCAACTAGCTGTGCAAGAGGAAACACACTCTACCTTGATTTTACTCAGCACCACACAGGACCACTTCTTGCTAAACCAGGAGATCATGCTAGATCCCAAACTAAAGTAGCAACCCGAATTTCTCTTCCTATCAGTGGCGCTACCTGCCCAATCCAAATCAACATAATCATGTAGGTTAATATTCTAATTTGCATCAAACTTGAGCCAATAATCCACTCTACCCTTTAGGTACCTCAATACATGATTTGCAGCTATCAGGTGAACATGTCTTGGATCCGTCATGAAATGGCTCAGGGTTTTAACAACAAAGCATATGTTTTGTCTCGTATTTTTGAGATACATCAATGAGCCAATCATCTGACGATACATCGTGCCATAAACTGACTCTATTGAAGAATCACACGGAAGCTTCAAGTTTGATACCATAGGTGTGGTTATCACTTTGTAGTCTAGAATTTTGAATCTCTTCAGAGTATCCACTGTATACTTTCCTATACCAAGGAAAATTACATCTGCATTCTTCCATGCCTCCATGCCTAAGAAGTAGTGCATCATACCTAGGTCTTTCATCTCGAACTCAGTAGTAAGTCTTCTCCTTGCATCTTTAATGATTTCATCCTCGCTTATCAGGAACAGGTCATCGACATATAGCAGGAGAATCATTGGTCTTCCACATTCAACCTTGAAGTAAAGGTTGGAATCTGATTTACTCTTGGTAAATCCTATACTCATCAGGAAGTTATCCATCCTGCCGTACCATGTCCTCGGTGCCTGTTTCAATCCATACAAGGCCTTATTCAATTTGCACACATGATTCTTCCTGTCATGTGTCTCGAATCCCAGTGGTTGTTCTATGTATACTTCCTTCTCGACTATACCATTCAAGAATGTTGTCTTGACATCCATCTGGTGTATCTTCCATTTCATAACTACAACCAATGGATGTATGGATCTAATGGAACTGTACCTCGCCATGGGTGCAAATGTATCTTTGTAGTCTATTCCTTCTTTCTATGAGAAGCCTCGTGCTATGAATATTTCCTTGTATTTCTCTATGTTTCCGTCTGTAGCATGATTGATCTTGTAGATCCACTTTGAAGTCACGGCTGAATTCTTTTCTAGTCTCAAAACTATCTCCCAGACATCATTGTTCATAATTGAATGATACTCCTCGATCATGGCATCCTTCCATTCTTTCTTTTTTGCAAACTCTTCATAGGTGGAAGGTTCCTTGCCAATGATGTCACATAGTAGGGCCACATAGATGTTGTAAGTCTTTGGCATTTTCCTTTCTCTATGCATTCCTTCTGGAGCGACATAACTTTCTGTTTCTTATATGAGCTCCTATGCCCATGCTAGTTTCCTCTTTTGGGAGTCCTTATCGATAAGTGTCTCTACCGACTCTTATGGTTCTGCCATGTCATGATCTTCATGGTCTTCTGGAATTGCTTCTCCAATTTCCATACCTTGGACTCTTGTTTCTTTAGGTTCCTCGACCTCTTGATTAGGGAGCCTCTTGGATCTAAAGTATGCCGAGTCTTAATCAAAGTTTACATCTCTACTGATGTCGATCTTCTTGTATCCTGGGAACACAACAGGATTTGAACCCAAAATCCAAAATCATCCAACATTTCGTACGGATGTGTCGGAAAACAATCATTGAGAAGAACGACGATCAAGAAAGTTTAATAGCGTCGTCGAATATCTGACACATAAGGTATCGGATATTCGACTCACCAAAGTGTCGAATATCTGACCCTGGAGTGTCGAATATCCGACGGTATAGAGTCGATTATCTGACAGTATGTCAAACCGCGAGTGTCAAATATCCGACCCGAGAGTGTCAGTTTTTCGACCCAATAGTGTCGGATATTCGACGGTATGTGTATGTTTAAAAAAAAATGATGTAAGGTTTGAAAGATTTGAAATTTTTGGTCCCATATTTTCAACTGTAACAATGTTCAAGGTGTCGAATATCCGACGCTGAGCCATTATAAATATAATTTTTTTTAAACATTTCGACATGTTTGTTGTAGAAGCGACGGACGATTTGCGAAATTATTTGTTCCTTGATGGACGATTTGCGAAAATTATTTGTTCCTCGATGAACGTTTTCAGGAATTGTTTTATTTTTCAACAGGCGATTGTGGGAATTTTTTTTTCTTCGATAGACAGTTTGCCAGGATTTTTTTATTCTTCAACTTCTCTCCATTTGAAAAGATGTTGATGCATGGAACTTAATTTTTTAAGACAACCGGTTATATTCATTCATGAAGTTTGTGACAAAATGTCAAATAGAAATATTCCGGATCCAAACGAAGACAGCTAACAATTGCTTGCTAGACTACAGGATGCAACGAAATGAAGGGGTGATGGAAAATGTTATTGTCTATGTACTCAATGAATGGGATTTAAGAGGAGAAGAATATTGATCTCAATGGCCACAAAACATTGCAGGGCACATGGACACGCTGAGGGGGGGAACGAATATCGTCCATTTGTAGGTTTAGCATTATAAAGTTTATTATATTCTTTGTTTTGGTAATTGTATGTATTATTTTTATTTTTCATATATATTAATGTATATCTATTGTTGTTTCCATGTATTTATATTAAAGGAAAGACACCCTACATCATATCGTCCAGAGGAAGTGCTTTCAGAACAAGTTTAGGATCAGGATCATGGAGCATGTATGTTTCATGGAGAACAAGTGAATGATCATATTGAACAAGATGATCATACTGATAATGTAATTGAAGATGATGGTATAAATGCATTGATTCATGATTCATTTAATGTTAGAATGATGATGACGATGACGTTGATAATGAAAATGATGATGAATTTGGTGATGTTCACGATATACCTCTTCTCGATAAGGCATATGAACCCCTTTATGAAGGATCCAAAACAAATCTTCTCTTTGTTGTATTGTTGATAATTAACTTGAAGGTTATGAATGGTCTTTCAAACATTGCAATCACACAGATGCTAAGGTATGTAAAATAATCCATCACATATATAGGATCGTGATAAAGTTTATCTGTATTCCTCTAATAATTGTATTGTTAACCCATTATTGATCATCGTACAGATGAAGCGTGTTTTGTTAATATTATTTATTTATTTCATTAACTATTTTTTTAATTTTTTTGTAGCTTGATAGCTGAATTTTTATTACCACCATCAAATAGTTTACCTCGCACATATCAAGATTTATCTTCCATCATGAAAGAGACTGGAATGCATTATGAAGCAATTCATGCATGCCCCGATGACCATGCTATATATTATAATAAGCATGAATTTGCAATAGAATGTTTGGAATGTCATGTAAGTAGATATCGTACATATAAAGTAACAAAAAAGGTGCCTCAAAAGGTTCTTCGTTATATTCCCATGATTCCATTTTTGCAACGACTGTTCAGGTGCAAAAACATGGCGCAATTTATGGATTATCATGCCAAGAATAGAAGTCAATATGATGTTATCTGAATGCATGCAGATGGTTATGCTTTTAGAGATATGGAGGAAAAGTGGCCTCAATTTAAAGAAGAACCACGTAATCTTAGGATTTCTTTGGCAGCAGATGGTGCTAATCCATTTGCATAGATGAAATCCATTTACATGGTGTGGCCTATTTTTTTTATCAACAATAACATTCCTCCATGGTTGTCAATAAAGAGGGAGCACATAATGTTGTTGATGATTATTCCAGGTTTTTTTTTCTACAACTGTTTTATTTATAATTTGGTTGTGGAATCTCATTTGTTGTATTATGTTTCCTAATTTCATATTATATCTATTATTTTACTCTTGTGCATGGTTTATATATCTTAATGGTTCTCATAATGATATATTTTATATGTAGTTCAAATCAATCAGGTAAGTTCCAAGTCAAAGATATGAATGTATACATCGAACCTCTTATAGATGAGCTATTGAAGTTATGGAATGGCATCACTATGAATGACATATCTATATCAATACAACACAGGCAATTTCAATTCCATGCAATGGTTGTATGGACAATACACGATGCCCCTAGGTTAACTTCATTTTGTGGTTTGTAATTTTAAGTTCCACTTTAATTGCATTTAATTATATGGAGTAGTTAGAATAGTTTATATATGAATATATTTGACATAGATATTCCATATCTAAATATTGTACGTCTTCAGACAAAGGGTAAATTTGCATGTCCAGTTTGTGGTCCTAAGATAAAATCTCGTAGTTCAAAAAGCCTAAGAAAGGAGGTGTTTGATGAGTATAGGCATTTCCTCTCTAAGAATCACAGGTATAGAACAACTGAAAAATATATTCTCAATAGGAATCAAGAGATTGCATTAAAACCATGGAGAATGACACCTCACCTTTGGAAGATGCAATACAATAGAAATCGTCATCATGGTACGTATGGATCATCGTATATGAATTGTTATGTATTTTAATTTTTATTGTGAGTTGTTTATTGTAGTGGCCATATTTGATTTATGATGTATATTATTTATAAAATAATATTCATGATGTCCATCGTGATCATGAAGGAATTAATGGGCTTCCACTAGGAATGAAAAATTATCCTATTCAATTTAGCAGGTTTCCCTACTATGAGCACCTAGAAATTGCTCATTTGTTTGATACAATGCATATTGGAAAGAATGTTACTGAAACCTTATGGCGACTACTGGAGCTAAGGAGGGAGAAAGATAAAGTTGTGAAAGCTTGCAAAGACGTTCAAGAAAGCAACCATGCAATGAAAGACATCATCCAATTTCACAGCAATGGAAAACAAGTTAATATAAACTCAATTCCATGGATGTTTACGGAGCAACAAAGCAATGTTGTCAAAGAAGTAATGCGGAAAATTAAATTTGCCACTGGATTTTGTGCAAACTTGAAGAATATCATAAACAAAAAAGGTGATTTTGTGGGGGTCAAAACACATGATTGCCATGTCTTCATCAAGGTAATTATTATTGTTATGTCCATATAATTTTTTTTTCATTTTACTACGTATATTTTTTTTTTCTTGTTTGTATACTCTTTGTTTAATAAATGGTGTGGTTTGTATATTGATACAGTATGTTCTACCTATCTCTCTCCTGGACAACTTCGACAACAATGTCAAACAAGTTATATATAATCTTGGTAAATACATAAGGTAACTAGCGATTACTTGCATGTGCTTAGTGTTTCTTTAATTCTCCATATAATTTATATTTGTTTTTTTGTGCACTATTTCAGCATATATTGTAATTTAATGTTTATTTTTGTTAAATATCGTTATTGGTTTGAGTCACTTGTAGGTGGTTGACATCTAAATAAACCCATAAAGAAGATATAAAGTATTGGAGGAGAGAAATTCCTCATCTCATGTGTGAAATGCAGAAGCATCTACCATCGACATTTTTCAATGCATAGGAACACTACCTCATACACCAAGTTGAGGAGATTGAGTTGTGTGGACCTATGAACTTAAGGTCCATGTGGATGGTTGAGAGGCACTTGAAATTTATGAAGGGTTTGGTGAGACAACGAGCACATGTTGAGGGTTATATGATGGAAGGGTATATGGTATACCAAAACATGTTGTATGTTAGTGAACATCTTCCTATTTTAGCGTCAAAGCTCAATTTACGTCACATTTGTGATTTGGACTCCAATAACAAATTTGAAGGGGAGAAACTGAAGGGGAAAGGTAGATTGAGGAATCTAAAAGGTAATTATTATCTAGTGGATGTTTATTATATCGTTCATATTCTAATTGTATTTTCTAGTTATAATTGCTTCAATTAAGAGCATATACTTTTTTCAGGAGATTTACACCTTTCTTTCATTTTAATGGTTATTGTCATTAAACAGTTGGTCGAGAATGGGATCTTGAATGGATTAAGGTATGGATTGAACGATGCGAACAATCGGGTCATCGAATATCATGGGAAGGTGTGGCTTCATTGGTAAAAGTAGCACAACGCAATGGAGATAGAAATCTAAAAGAAAGGGAAATCGATTTGGCATATGGTGTAAAAGATAAAATGGAAAGCATATAATTAATCAATCCCTCTAAATATTTTATTTTGCAAATTACATTTTGACGTACATGTTCTTCTTTTCCATGTATTGTTGCATAAGGACTGAATGGTTGTGTAATCTTTTCGTGTATTGCTTATTGTAGTTAAAACACCATAAGGCTATGGTCTGCAATTGAGGTAGATATCAGATCAAAAAATTGGATGAAACAAAGAAAACATTAGATTCTGGGATATCTGTTGTCTTTGAGGTTACCAATGTTTCATCTAGAACTAACAGACATCCAGAAGTCTCAGAAAATATATACTATGGGTATTTGGAAGATACTATACATTATGACTTTAAATCCTTTAAGGTAGTTCTATTCGTTATCAAATGGTACAGGTTACGATTGATTCAACGTGATCCCGATAGAACTATTATTGAACATGATAATGGATTTACCATGGTAAAAACAAGGTTGTTTGAGCCAGGAATAGAGCCCTATGTTCTTCCAAGCCAATGTGAATAGGTATTTTACTCAAAGGTTCCAGGTAAAGTGGGTTGGTCATTTGTTATGAGACATGATCCAAGGGGAAGGCCAATAAAGTATAACCTAGATGATACTAATGAAGAGGGTTCTCTGGAAGAAGTATATGATGATGTAGAGCATGATCAACATGAGTTAGGTGATGATTATGATCTAGCAGAATATGTACTTTAAGAAACAGTTGAATCCGATGATGTAGTAAACAATGCCGATGAAAGTTATACTGATGATGACACGATGAGCATAACTGATGATGACAACGATGATGATATGGCCAACCCTTACAATGTTGACTCTGGATCTGATGATACAGATGATGACTTGGATGAAGAAGACAATGACATGGATGAAGAAGACGATGAAATATAATTAATGAAAGGTAAATATTTAATTAGAACTATTCTTTTATCTTTTTTTTAAAGAGTTACTAACATCATCACCATCACCATCGTCCTCATGTTGATCATCATCGTGATCATCATCTTCATCATCATCTTCATCATCAGACATCTTCATCTTCATCATCATCTTCATCATCATCGTCGTCGTCATCTTCATCTTCATCATCGTCATCTTCATCATCATGACCATTATCATCATCGTCATCCCTATCAACATAATCATCACCAACATCATCATATTCATCATAATCAATGAATATGACATCGTTATCCTCATGATCATTGTCATCATCATTATCATTGTTATCGTCGTCATCAAAATCATAATTATCATCATCGTCATCATCATCATCGTCGTCATCATCATCAGCATCATCATCATCTTTATCGCCATCATCATCATTAAAATTAAACCTAGATCAAATTAATTACTTCATATCATCATCGTCGTCGTTTGTAGCATCTTCTTCATCATCGTCGTCGTCATCGTCAATGATGAAATATAATGAAAGGTAAATAGACCTATTCTTTTATCTTATTTCTTTTTTAGAAGAGTTACGGACATCATCATCATCATCAACATGTGGATCATCATCGTCATCATCTTCACCATCCTCATCATCATCGCCAACATCATCATCATCATCATCTTCATCATATATAATCATCATCAACATCATAATCATCATCATGATCATAATCATCATCATCATAATCACCCTCATCATCATCTTCATCATCATCGTCGTCGTCTTCATCATCATGACCATCATCATCATCACCCTCATCAACATAATCATCACCAACATCATCATCTTCATCATAATCGATGAAGATGACATCGTTATCCTCATGATCATTGTCATCATCATTATCATTGCCATTGTTGTCATTAAAATCATAATTATCATCATCGTCGTCATTGTCGTCATCAAAATCATAATTATCATCATCGTCATCGTCGTTGTCATCATCGTCATCATCATCATCTTCATCATTGTCATCATCATCATCATCATCATCATCTTCATCGCCATCATCATCATTAAAATTAAACCTAGATCAAATTAATTACTTCATATCATCGTCATCGTCATCTGTAGCATCGTCATCGTCTTCATATTCATCATCGTCGTTATCATCGTCAACGATGAAATATAATGAAAGGTAAATATTTAATTAGACCTATTCTTTTATCCTATTTCTTTTTAAAAAGAGTTACGGACATCATCATCGTCGTCGTCATCATCTTCACCATCCTCCTCCTCCTGCTCCTCCTCCTCCTCCTCATCATATATAATCATCATCATCATCATAATCATCATCATCATAATCACCCTCATCATCATCTTCATCATCATCGTCATCTTCATCATCATGACCATCATCATCATCATCATCCTCATCAACATAATCATCACCAACATCATCATCTTCATCATAATCGATGAAGATGACATCGTTATCCTCATGATCATTGTCATCATCATTATCATTGTCATCGTCGTCATCAAAATCATAATTATCATCATCGTCGTCGTCATCATTATCATCTTCATCATCGTCGTCATCATCATCATCATATTCATCGCCATCATCATCATTAAAATTAAACCTAGATCAAATTAATTACTTCATATCATCGTCATCGTCGTCTGTAGCATCATCATCGTCTTCATCGTCTTCATCGTCATCATCAACGATGAAATATAATGAAAGGTAAATATTTAATTAGACCTATTCTTTTATCTTATTTCTTTTTAAAAAGAGTTACAGACATCATCATAATCATCATCAACAACAACATAATCATCACCAACAACATCATCTTCATCATAATCGACGAAGATGACATCGTTATCCTCATGATCATTGTCATCATCATGATCATTGTCATTGTCATCATCAAAGTCATAATTATCATCGTCGTCGTCATCGTCATCATCATCATCTTCATTATCGCCGTCATCATCATCATAGTGTGAAGATTAGTGTTTTAAAAC
>LPNX010728789.1:131683-146132 GCA_001517045.1 Pseudotsuga menziesii | reverse complement strand
CACCTCAACCATGGGGGACGATGTCATCTACTAGAATGTAATTGGTTGATTTTTATAGTACATTTTGGTCCTTTTGAGGCCCATTTTTGACCTCAAATTCTCTCTAATGTGGGTCCCTTTTAATTCAGACAATAGGATGTCTGCGGCTTATCGGTTTGAAGAAAACTTTTCTCATATCAAGAGGCACATTAAAAGATGGGCCGTGGAAAAAAGAAGCAGAGATGACCTCGAGCTGAGAAAAATTGAGCAGGAGATTTCAGCCACCATGGATATGGAGGGTGGGGGCATCCTGAATCAAGCAGCAAAAGATTCCTTGGTCCAGTTGTAGGGTAGATGGAATACTATTCTCTTGGATAGGCAGGAGACCTGGAGACTTAAGAGCAGAGCCATATGGCTTGAATGCGGGGATGAAAATACAAAAAAATTTCATGCCTATGCCAAGGGAAGGAAAGCTGCTAATACCATTTGGTGCTTGGAGGATGATAGGGGCAGGCGACATGAATCTTTCGAGGATATGGCGGGGACAGGGGTTGAACATTTTTAGAACTTATTCAAGGATCCTGTGGGGCTGTCCATTGTAGAGATTATGCGTATTGCTCAGGTTTTTCCTAGTTTTGTGGGGGAGGAAGAAAATTTATCATTAATGGAATAAGTCTCAGAAGAGGAATTAAAAGCGGCAATCACAGTTTTCAAAAGGACAAAATTCCTGGGCCAGATGGGTGGACTATTGAATTTTTCACTGATCTCTATGAACTATTGGGGGATGATATTTTGAAGGTGGTGGAGAATACTCATCTTACTAGAAGGATCCCTGCCTGTTTCAATATGACTTTCATTGCACTGATTCCCAAGATTGACAATCCTAAAATGTTGCATGACTTAAGACCTATCTCACTTTGTAATTGCATATACAAGGTGATTTCGAAGATTATTGCTCGAAGGTTGAAGGTCATTTTGTCGGAACATATATCTGCAAAACAATTTGGTTTTCTGAAAGGTCGTCAGATTCATGAGGCTATTGGGGTGGCTCAGGAAGGACTTCAAAGTATGAAACCTAAAACCTTAAGGGGGCAATCTTGAATATTGATCTCTCAAAAGCCTATGACAAGGTAAGTTGGATATATATTCATATGTTACTAATTCACCTTGGATTTAGGGTTGCTTTTGTCAGGTGGATCATGAGTTGTATTACTACTGTTACTTTCTATGTTATGTTTAATGGGGCTGCTTCTCCCTTCTTTCATGCGGAGAGAGGGTTATGGCAAGGATTCTCGTTATCTCCATTACTTTTTCTTTTGGTGGCTGAAGGACTGAGCTGGTTACTGAAGGAAGCACACAGGGGTGGGCTATTGAATGGACTTGCAGTTTCTTAGAATCTTCAGATCACACATTTTCTTTTCATGGATGATGTGCTTATTTTTTGCTCAGGTAATGTACAAGATGTGAACACTATCTCTGACATATTGGCCCTTTTTTCCACTGCGACTGGCATGGAAATTAATGATGGAAAATCTACGCTGATGACTCATAGACTGGATGTTGAGGAATCTGGACATGTGTAATGTCCTCTTCTGCTTAGGCATTGAGGACCAACCCACTAACCTATGTGATTCCTATAGGTTCGAGCGGGTACTGACAGTCAAGGAATCAGCCGAAGACTGATGCCATATATAGAAGATCTAGGGCATCAATATTATATCACCATTGGGTCGAAGAGGGCCACTAGAGCCAAAGGCCACCTGCATGCATGACATCCGGGCATTATTTAATGATGCATGCACCCAATTAAGTCTCCATGCGCATGCATGCAAGTCAACTGCAAATTAGAAGATAAAGTGATGTAATTAGGTCAAAAGTGAGGGTTTTCGCAGTTGAGAGTTATAAAAGAAAGATAAAGTGAATGGAGAAGTCACTTATGTGATAATTGATTTGTGGAGTCGAATTGGAGAGCTCGACGAGCTAAGTTGGGGTTGAGCACATGCTTAGTTAACTGGTGTATTTCGGCAGCAAAATCTATCTTCCCTAGTTCATCATCAGGTTGGATCATCCAGGTTCAGCACTACTTCATCACCAGGTTATATTCAACAGTTATTTCGAGAGGTTGATTATTCATCCAACCAGAGGGTTTCACTGTCACACCGTGTCACCATGATTAGAGACAAAGCAATTTGTTTTCCTACCTACATGGTTCAGAACTTCTGCATGTTCCTTCCATCATCATCAGAGGGGTATTATAACCCTAGTGCACATCATCTGGGATTCCAACAACAGCTTATTTATTATTCTGGAGCTTATATAGTTTGAGAGGAGGGCACATTCACCTATGGAGGACGATTTGGTGTATCTCCTTATTCCTCTGGTAGAATCCTTGCATGCTGGGACCAGTCTCTTCACCATCAGCTGATCTATATACTGGTATGTACATGCATTGATTTCTCCTATTTTATAGCATCTCGGTATTTTTCTAGGGCACATATTTGCATGCAAAGTTAGGGGTTTGCTTTCCTATTTGATTAAGGAGTAAGTCTATTAGCCATCTATAGTATACACATAAATAGGAAAATATCAGTTTGGTATATTACAGTGGTATCAGAGCTATTTTTCTTGCTAGCTGTGGGCATGCAAAAATTATAAATGAATCTAGGAGACCCATACAACATTACTCATAGGAGACAGAGGTATAGAGACAGAGAAGAGGAGTTAGAGGACATAGATTTGGGGAACAAAGAGTATCATTTTGAAAAAGGAAAAGAAACAATGGACGATGATGATAAAATATCTTTCAATAGTCTCATATTTGCCATAAAAGAACTCACCACTGGGCAAAAGGAAATGATGAGCACCTTCAGGAAAATGACTAAGAAGAATGGGCCCACCCCACACAGTCCCTTATTTCCCAATAGTGATAGGGTATCCACCAGCAGTAGTAGGGAGCACTTACATAACAACATGCAGAGCCATCCCCATATATACAAGCCTTTCTGACATACCATGCCTCAATTCTTAGATAGTCCAGCTACAGTGCCTCTAGCACAAGAAGAACCAGAAGAACCCATGAGTGCCTATCTGAGAGAATATAGGGCTTTAGGAGAGGACTTCCATTCAGCCATGACCTTCAGTGACTTCTGCCAATTTAAAAGTAAGAACAAACCTAAAGCTTACAATAGGCCATTCACTCAGAACTATGAGTTACAGCGCACCGTAGGGAAACTGACTATCCCTACCTTTGAGGGCACCCGAGGTGGCCCAACTAGGAATTGGGTGCAGAAGTTGGATACATACTTCTAGCTCAACCCCATGATTGAGACAGATGCCATTAAATTGGCTACTTTGCATTTGGATGGAGAAGCACATGAGTGGTGGTACCATGGGTTAGTGACACTGGGTCACAACACCATCACCTCATACACAGATTTTACACAGAGGCTCATTGAGCGGTTTGATCGGAAGGATCCAAAGGTACACTTTAGGGAGCTGGTACAGATCAAGCAGACAAGGAGTGCATATGCTTTTATTTTTGAGTTTCACAGGATAGCAGTCATGGTCACAGATATATCAGAGAGTAGGTTGATTATGTTGTTCACTGAGGCTCTCACTGAACCCTTACGGGGATGGGTCAAGTCTTATAGGCCCACCACCCAAGCAGATTCCATCAGATGGACTATAGACTTGCAGGATGCAGTGCCCAAAAATAGGTTTCCTCCCAGGACCAATGTTCCTATTAAAGATAAAGAAAGGAAACCATGGTCCAAGAAACAATGGATGGACAATGATACTCGACAAGACCTTAGAAGAAAAAAGTTATGTTTCACTTGCCAGGAACCATGGATACCAGGTCACAGATGTTCAGGAAAAGGAAATACCTACTATATAGAGGCTTATTCCAACAGTGAGGAGGATGAGGATTACCAAGGTCAGGAGCAGGGGGAGACAACAGAGATAGTTGCTGAGGGACAGGCCTCAGGAGGTACCATTGCTACCATGACATGGGTTCCTAGATTCCACACTCTTCAGATCAGAGGTACCGTACAGGGCCACAGAGTGGGAGTAATGATAGATGGTGGGGCATCCCACAACTTCATTATGCTGCATGGGTTTACAATAGAGACATTCAAACTGAGAGATTTGATGGGTTTTTGGTAGCAATAGCAGGTCACACCATGGAGTGTAGTCAGAGGATTCCTAAATTAAAGGTAATGCTTGGGAATTATATAGTGATAGAGACATTCTATGTGGTAGATGTACCTGACATGAATGCGGTACTAGGAGTTCAGTGGATGTATTCCATAGGGAAGTATTCCACAAATTACCAGACCATGGAGATGAAGTTTACAAGAGCAGAAGGACAAAAGGTGGTATTGAGAGGGATGAATACCTATCCTCCCACAACAATGACATCACACATGATGGAGGCGGTACTCTGGCAGGGAGATATTGAGTGGGTTGCAGAGTATATGGTTACCCTCAGGAAACCACCAGATGAGGCCACACAACATTCAGCAGATATAGAGGCCTTACTACAGAAGCACAAGGTAGTATTCGAAGACCTTCCAGTAGATCGACCTCCATATAGGGGATTTGAGCACATTATTGAGTTAGAGGAGGGGACCCAAAAAGTTATCACCACTCCTTATAGACATCCCAAGAGGTATAAATATGAGATCGAGAGTACAATCAAGGAACTACTCAAGTCGGGATACATCAAACCTAGCTCTAGTCCCTTTACATCTTCCGTAGTGCTAGTGAAGAAAAAGGATGGAACCTTACGTATGTGCATTGATTACAGGGCACTCAGTAAGAAGACTATAAATAACAGGTATCCCATCCATAGGATTGATGAGTTAATGGATGAACTACAGGGGGCAAAGTAGTTTTCCAAAATTGATCTCCGCTCAGGGTACCATCAGATTCAGGTCAAGGAACAGGATGTTCCAAAGACCGCTTTCCGTTGCCACTACGTACATTATGAGTTTCTAGTGATGCCATTTGAGCTCACTAATGCACCAACTACTTTCCAATCATGCATGAACCATATATTCAGGACACAGTTGCGTAAATATATTCTGGTATTCTTCGATGACATATTGATATACAGTCGGACTTGGGAAGAACATTTGAGACATCTTGATGAAGTACTTGGTATTCTACAGGAGCAGTCACTATATGCCAAAATGTCCAAGTGTGAGTTCGGCATGCAGGAGATGTTGTACTTAGGACATGTGATAGGGGCCAATGGGGTCCAGGTGCACTTAGAGAAGATTCGGGCAATTTTGGATTGGCCTACACCTAAAAATGTGACAGAATTGAGGGTATTTTTGGGCCTTTGCACCTACTATAGGAGGTATGTTAGCGGATTCTCACAGATGACCGCACCCCTCACAGATCTCACCAAGAAGGGATCATTTAGTTTGTCGGAGGCAGCACAAACAAACATTCGAGAAAATGGAGGTAATGAGTTCATGCCCAGTATTAGCTTTACCAGACTTTTCTCAATCCTTTGTGTTAGAATGTGATGCTTGAGGAGAGGGAATTGGGGCAGTTTTGATGCAGAACAACCACCCCATTGCATTTAGAGCAGGAATCTCAAAGACTATGAGTGCCACTATTCTATATATGACAAAGAGATGTTAGTTATCCTCCATGCGCTAACCAAGTTCAGGAAGTACTTAGTAGGTGCCAGGTTCAAGGTTAAGACAGATCACAACAGCCTGAAATACTTCTTAGAGTAGAAAGAGCTAAACGACAGACAACAGAAATGGGTAAGTAAAATTCAGGCTTATGACTTTGAGATTGAGTACGTAAAGGGGAAGAGCAATGTAGTGGCCGGCGCACTTTCTAGATGACCAACTACTTTATCCATTATGAGCATCTCATCAGATTGGAGGTCTCATCTTTTGGTTGAGTACTCCAAAGATAAGTTTGCTTGCGAGCTATTGGATGGATAGATTCAGGATGATAGGTACAGGATCATTGATGATATCATATACTACAAAAACAGAATCTTCTTGGTTCCAGAGTCTCCCCTCAAGAAGAAAATTTTGCAGGCATCGCACGATTCACCATTAGCAGGGATTTAGGGGTTTCTCAAGACCTACAGACATATTAGAGAAAGGTTCTCATGGAAGGGCCTCAAGAAATATGTGATACAATATGTGAGGGAGTGCAGCTTGTGCCAACAAAACAAAATAGAGCACATCCACCCGGCTAGTTTACTACATCCCTTACCGATTCCCGAGTAGAAATGGGAGAGCATTTCTATGGAATTCATTACTGGGCTACCCAAGGTCCAAGGCAGAGACTGCTTGTACGTAGTAGTGGACAGATCGACTAATTTTTCTCACTTCTTTGCCATATCATCAGATTATTCAGCAGCACAGGTAGCAGAACTATTTTTCAGAGAGGTATTTAGACTCCATGGGTTACCCAAGGCCATTGTCAGTGACAGGGACAGAAAATTCACAGGAGCCTTTTGGCAAGAGATTTTTCGGTTAGTGGGGACCGAGTTATCCATGAGTACAAGTTATCATCCGCAGAGTGACGGGAAAACAGACATTGTTAATAAATGGATTGAGGGATACTTAATAAATTACGTATCAAGTTAGTAGAGGACATGGATCAAATGGTTACACTTGGGTGAACATTGTTACAATGCCACCTAGCCTATGACCATTAGGATGACCCCTTTTCGGGACATGTATGGTATGATGCTTCCACTTTTGTAGACCGGATATCTAGCGATACTAGGGCCCCCAAGGCCAAGGAGTGGATTCAGGAGGGTCAAGATATCCTCAAGATACTCAGGGAGAACATACAGGATGCTCAAAATCAACAGAAGATATATGCAGATAGGCACAGAGTTGAGCGCAGTTTTGAGTTGGAAGACTTTGTTTATTTATGCCTCCAGCCTTACCGATAGTGGTCTCTTAAAAAGAAAGGAGAAGAAAAACTCCAACCTCATTTCTATGGTCCATACAAGATAATTCGGAAGGTCAAAGAGGTAGCATATGAGCTAGAACTACCCCCAGAGAGCAAGATTCACAACGTATTTCATGTCTCCAATCTCAAGAAGGTGGTTGGTCAACAGATTGTTACATCTTCCGAACTACCTCCCCTTGATGATGAGGGGCAATTCGTTCTGATTTCAGAGCGCATCCTAGAAGTGTGAGAGCGGAAATTGAGGAACAGAATCATCAAAGATTACCTGGTTCAGTGGAAAGATCTGCCTATAGAGGAGGCTACTTGGGAGGTAGAATAGGTATTATAGCACCCAGCTTTATAGTTGCTTGAGGACAAGCAAATTCGAGCGGGGAGGACTGTAATGTCCTCTTCTGCTTAGGCATCTAGGACCAACCTGCTAACCTATGTGATTCCTATAGGTTCGAGTGGGTACTGACAGTCAAGGAATCATCCAAAGAATGATGCCATATATAAAAGATCTAGGGCATCAATATTATATCACCATTGGGTCGAAGAGGGCCACTAGAGCCAAAGGCCACCTGCATGCATGACATCAGAGTATTATTTAATGATGCATGCACCCGATTAAGTCTCCATGTGCATGCATGCAAGTCAACTGCAAATTAGAAGATAAAGTGACCTAATTAACTCAAAAGTTAGGGTTTTCACAGTTCAGAGTTATAAAAGAAAGATAAAGTGAATGGAGAAGTCACTTATGTGATAATTGATTTGTGGAGTCAAATTGGAGAGCTCGGCGAGCTAAGTTGGGGTTGAGTGCATGCTCAGCTAACTGGTGTAATTCGACAGCGAAATCTATCTGCTCTAGTTCATCATCAGGTTGGATCATCCAATTTCATCACTAGTTCATCATCAGGTTACATTCAGCAGTTATTCCGGGAGGTTGATTATTCATCCAGCCAGAGGGTTTCACCGTCACACTGTGTAAGAGTGATTAGAGACAAAGCAATTCGTTTTCCTACCTACAGGGTTCAGAACTTCTGCATGCTGCTTCCATCATCATCAAAGGGGTATTATAACCCTAGTGCACATCATCTGGGATTCCAGCAGCAGCTTATTTATTATTCTGGAGTTTATATAGTTTGAGAGGAGGGCGCATTCACCTGTGGAGGACGATTTGGTGTATCTCCTTATTCCTTCGGCAGAATCCTTGCATGCTGGGACCAGTCTCTTCATGACTAGCTAATCTATATACTGGTATGTACATGCATTGATTTCTCCTATTTTATAGCATCTCAGTATTTTTCTAGGGCACATATTTGCATGCATGCAAAGTTCGGGGTTTGCTTTCCTATTTGATTAAGGAGTAAGTCTATTAGCCATTAACAGTATACAAATAAACAGGAAAATATCAGTTTGGGATATTACAACATGCCATTCACACTTTCCCTTTTCTTCGAGTATCTTTGGATGATGGTATAAAATATCTGGGTTTTTTCCTGAAACCAAACAACTATTTGAAGAAGGATTGGTTTTGGCTGATCGAAAAGTTGGAAAAGCAGTCACATTCATGGAGTCATAGATGGTTGTCCAGGGCTAGTAGGATTATACTTGTTAAAGTTGTACTGGAAGCAATTCCAGTGTATTGGATGTTTCTATCCTGGATCCCTAAGGGTATTCTAGAGAAAGCTTTCCAGATCTGTCTCCAATTTCTGTGGAGTGGGACTAAGGATGTTTCAGTGTCTCCTTGGGTAATATGGGATAGGATCGCAAGACCAAAATATTTGGGGGGATGGGGACTTAAAAATATCTTTCTATTTGCAAAAGCACCGGTAGCCAAGGGTGGGTGGCGTCTGATTCATGCTGAAAATTTGTGGACCAGGGTGATGATCGAGAAGTACATTACCCCTGATTCTGTTGAATATTGGATCAAGAAACCACTCAAGTGCCACAGAGGAGGCTCAGTCATATGGAAAGCGGTGATAAAATATTTTGATTTTATTGAGGACAATCTGGTTTGGAAGGTTGGCAATGGAAGGAGGTTGCAGGTGGGTGTTGATCCTTGGATTGGATGCAATGGAAGGTTTAGACTGTCTGATTTTTTGGTGGAGTATCTCAGACAACGTGGTGTTTTTTTCTTTTTCAACTTGCCTCTCCAGTACAGGAGAATAGATGGACTCAATCTTGGCGTCTGGAAACTTTCTTTGAACTTCCTGCTCGAGAAGAGGAAGAACTGAGTCAGTATATTGGGCTTCTGAATCTCTCACTGGTTTAGCTTTGGGAAGGGGAGGATGAACTTATTTGGAATGTGACCCCTTGCGGGAAATATAATCCTAAGGAGGGGTATATTAATCTCAGCTCTCTGGACAATGTGTATAGGATTGAGTGGTGGTGGAAGAAGATTTGGAAATTCCATTGTCCACCCAAAACTAGATTATTCTGGTGGTGTGTTTTGGAGAATAAGATCCCTATTTGGGATAATTTACACAAATGGGGGTTTAATGGTCCTAGATGGTGTGCGTTGTGTCAAGATGAGGGGGAATTGGTTTCCCATATGTTTCTAATTGCCCTTACTGTGTGGAGGTGTGAGATGAATGCTATAAAATTTTGTGTTTGGGTCCAGAGTGTCGATGGGAAAGGGCCTCGATTCTGCTTACTTGGGAGAGGTGGCGACGGTTTGAAAAGATGGATATTATGATTTTTCTTCCGTTATTGGTGGCATGGGGTATTTTGCTGGCCAGGAATAATCTTGTTTTCAATGAAAAAGTATTTACTCCGGTAATCACGGTAGGTCTGGCCTGTGGGATTGCACTTGCTCTTCCAAAACATATCAGGGTTGCAAATTAGCAGGAGATATTGGAACTTGGGATTGATTGGTCCTCACCTTGGGGATTCTTTGATGGTGCTTCACATAATAATATTTGTGTGTGGGGGGGTACGATACTATATCTGGCTGAAAATCATTCCTTTAAACTGATTTCAGGGATGGGTGAGGGTAGCAACAACCGTGCTGAACTTTTGAGTCTGAATTTACTTCTCATTTTTACAGCAGAGAAGGGGTGTAACAACATTAAGGTCTATGGAGATTCATTGAATGTGATAAACTGGACCAAGAGGATTCAAACATGCAGAGATATTCAATTACTAAATATTTTAGTTTCTATCTGGGATGTCATGGATACATTTGACTTGATTACATGCACACATGTTTACAGAGAGAACAATTGCTAGGCAGACACAACCTCGAAGGAGGGGCTCCAGCTGGATACGGGCATGTGGAAGGTTAAGGAGCGGTTAGATAATTCCGTCTTTGAATACTATCACAGACCTTTTATTGAGGTGGTGGCTCTTTGAGTCTTTTTGCTACATTTCAGTTTCTGGACGGGATTCGAATGGTTTGGACAGCTTTTGGTGTTCATTATTTCTACTTTTTTGAAAACTGGTTGTGACTGAAAGTTGGTTTGTTTCTTCATATATTATATATCTAACTTTATGGGCAGTTTTATTATGCCGATTTGATGGATCGAACTTGGTACTTTTGATATGGTACTTTTTTTAGGACAACTAGGTTGTTTCTTCATCCGGTGGTTGTGATAGGATTTGGGGAAGCAGTACCCAATGTTTGTTTGGGGTCTGAACTTTCTTTACAAATATGCCTAGCATATCTACAAAATCTAATTTTATCTCTCTTTGGATGAAATAAAATTATGCTTTTTTTCCTTGGAAAATTTAAAAAAAAAACATAAAACAATATATATAAATAATTATAAAACAATTATTTTAAATACATATATATAAATTAAAAAAAAAACATAAAACAATAAAAAAAAACTACCAGTCGCGCTATTTTCATTTCAGCTTCACGAGAAAGCTTCTTCCTCTGTGCATCTCGTCGGGTGCTTGACGTTCCGTGATCAGTGATATTCTCAGCAACTTGGCCGGAGAATAATATCAGTGGGATCAACGATTTGGACCCATGAAAACTAAGGAGAGTGGATTGTGGTTTTGTAGCGGACAAGGAGGCCAATTGTCAGTCGAGACAGTGCATCCCAAAATTGTGAGTACCGTGCCCTAATTCATGTCTATTTTAAAAAATTTAAGATAGTTTTGCAAATCTCCAGGGTTTCTTAGCCAATAGAGGAAAGGTAGAGGCTATTAGAGCAAGTTACCCTCATTGATCAACACCTAAGAAAAGAGAGTTAATAGGGGTAAAAATAGAGTTGCATTTGACAGTTTCATTTGACCCGCATTTGACCCATACTGGCTGATATGGATTCTGAAGTATGGCCAGTCTGAGCGTTACAATTAGTGGACGAACCCACCACATTTTGGTTCACATTCAAATTGGTTTGGTTGTTTTTATTTGAGTTATCTTAGCAATCGGTTCCCAAATAAGCTATTAAGCCGACCCCACCGATATGAGATGCTTAAGGGAGGTTTAGAGAAGGATTCGAGTTCCCCCATAGCCACGATAGATAGAGTTTTTTTTGTCACATGTATGCTCGGCCCGGTGGAGAAGGATGAAAATAGGTCGCTGCCCTGAGCAGGATTTCTGAGCCCTATTTTGTTATAAGCAAGAAACTCGAACCTAACCCCTAGATCATTCAAGATCATTATAAAATCCCTACGTTAGAAAGAAACTCGAACCTAACCCAATATTTTCCAAATTGTAGCGACAACAGGGGTTTTCCAGAATTCTACCAAATGTTATGGATTTCTTCTTTAAGGTGTTTTATTATAGAAACCTCATATTACAAAGCAACTCGAACCTAACCCAGTAATTCCCAAATTGTAGTGACAACATATGTTGAATCAATTCCCTAGTGTCTTTCATCTTATCATGTTTAATAAACCCTTAGAATATGAAGTGTTTAATTTAAACCATTGGGTGAATCTTGCCAACAAATTCTACTTTAGGGACCATGACTATTGGTTTTAGATGAAGGGCATTTCCCACGCAATAAGGACACCAACATACTCCATGTTCTTTCCCAAATACATAGCATGAGACGGGTGTTATTGTCATGCACCCTTTTTTAGAACAATTTTAAAGAGATCTTCAATCTTTTGAGGTTTATAAGGCCTAATATTTTAGAGTTGAACTCTTTTCAAGCCTTCTTGGGTCGGTTGATCAGTAGAGTGGATGTTAGTTCTTGGAGATCCTGTAGAGTGGATGCTTGGTTGCTCCATAGGTTCCAATTATTTAGGTTCCTCATTAAATAATTACTTGATATGTTGGCTTCTTGGAGTCATGTGTTATTTTTGGGTAGTTCCTTCCATTCTTCAATTTGTTCCTTTCTTTCCTCTAATTTATGTCATATTGTATGCTTGATAATTGATATATTTACACATGTGTTGGACTAGTGTCAACATGCCATGGTAGGGTTTTTTTTTTGGGTGTCCTTCCCCTTTTGCTTGCCTCTATAATTTATGAAGATGTGTTAATTCTTCTAGCATAGGGAAGTATTCCTATACATTCAAGCTCCATTGAGCAATTTTCATATAATTTCAGCAACTGATAGGGTCTGGGCCACATGTAATTGAGTTCTCCACCTTATCCTTTTTTGTTGTTGTATAGAAAGACTAGTTGTCTTTCTTCAAACTCCTGTTTCTTTAATGTTCTCACATTATCTCTTCATTCTTACCTTTGTCATGATTTGGTGGATCATTTACCATAACCTATATTCATCTATTTTTTCTAGTTCCTCTAACCTATACTTAAGGTATTTATGTTTTGCTCATTTTTCCTTTACTATAATACATAGTGACGACTTACCAGCTAGTATTGTTTTCTTCCCATGACTCTAGTCAAGGGAAGGAGTGCATCACCCATTCAGAGCCTCCACCAGCAAAAATGTGAGGAAGGAGTGCATCACCCATTCTGGAGAAGAACAATTCGCTAGGGAACAAAAGGAGGTCAAAACTTCTGCATGTACCTTCCTATCTCATCGAAGGACCTACACTATCCTTCCTAGCAAGTCTCAGCTTCATTGACAACATATTGAATCCAAAATGTGAAGAACAACATTGGAGTGTGTGTTTTTCCTCAGTTGGTCCTCAACTATTGGAGAGAAGCACTACATATTCCACTACATGCATGGCTTGCATGCCTCACATATCTGAATGTACTATCAAAATTATTATTATTGGTATGTGTACCTTCTCTCACTGACAGTCTTCTTCCTATTTATTCTCCAAAACAACTATATTATAGGGCCTTTTGGCACGACATTGTTTTGCATGCAACTTTTATTTTGTCAATATAGCATAACTAAAGCACCGAACCTACAAACATACTATCAAAACAATAGAATATCAGTTTTGGATACTATATTTTTCCATTCGGTGATCCAGTACCTTTTGTAATACCTTCAACCCTTAAAAAGATAGGGGATAAGAGAAGGTAGTTGTGGTACCTAACAAGGAGAACCTAGATAATGCCTATAAATGAGTCATTAATGGTGATGATAAAAAATAGTGTCACCTTTGAATTGCTTCAATAGCTTATAAATAGTAAAGAATCCCTAATCTAGAAATATCATTTCACGAAATAAAACACACCATAATCCACGCAAATTTGATAAATGAATGGAAATAACTATCAATGGGCAATAATAATAATAATAATATACCCATAGATCTTAGTTTAGGGATGTATTGAGGTTTATACCACATATTTGATAGTGTATGCATCCAATACTTGCTCATTACTTGATCACTAATATCAATTGATATACCATCACTCTTATTGGTAACTCCAATTTTTTCACATTTCTAGTAACCTACAAATTCCAAACTCTTTGTTTTCACGGAGTTTTTGTGAGGTTATGGGTGCAAAAATATTGGAGATTGGCATCCTAAGGTTGATATTGGTACCTTCAATTTTTTAGATACCATGATAGTTTTATGGTTGCTAATCCCAAGGATCCTCCTTAATTGTTACCATGATAGTTTTATGGTTGCTAACCCCAAGGGTCGTCAATTGGCAGACGCTCATGTGAAAGCTCACATAGGCCTCAAGGTCAAATCCCATTGAGTCCCTTGGGGTTACCAGTTGATATTCCATCTAGTCATTACCATCATCCTCCATGCTCAAAACCATGGAAAAGGGGGAAAGCCACATAACCCACCCCAATCCTCATGGAACATATTGAAACAACCCAATGTCCAGGTTGTAGATGGGTTGTGGAGCCCGCTACAATGAACTAGACAATCGATGTATGAACTCCAAGACTCAAAGCACTATCCATGAAAACCTAACCTCTTATGTTTCTCTTTCCTAAGAAAGAGACCCTGAGAATATGTCCATGTAAACCCTAACATCCTTCGTGTTGTTCTTGCCTATGAAATAGATTTGAAGCATCTCTATGTGTAAGCCCTAACCTTCTTCCTATTTTTTTCCTCGCAAAGAGACTCAATGAATTCATCCATGTAACCGTAAGCTTCTTCCTATTGTTTTTCTTAGAAAGGAGGCCAGATAATGAAAAATGCAAGGATAGGCTAAGTAAGGCAACTATGCTCTCGAAAATACAGG
>LPNX010728789.1:93958-106049 GCA_001517045.1 Pseudotsuga menziesii | reverse complement strand
AATGGAGAAAGAAGAATTCTTTATTGTTGATGGTTTGACTACCGTGTTCAATAATTATTTGGGCATGGTTGTTAAACATATATCATTTCTAACTCCACCTTCCAGTCAAATATGGGGATTTGGTTCTTGATTTGTGGTGTTTGTTAATTGCAAATATTTATTGATTGTTTAGAAGTACCCACGTAGTAAAATGACATTTTAATAAACACTTAATTTTAAAGTAGTGTGCAAATATGGGTTAGCATTTTATGATTTTTGACGAACCGTATAAGTTTTTGATGGAAATTTACTAAGAGCTTTTTGGAGGAAGGGAAACACCCAATTATGCTTAGAGGAGCATAGGGTATCAAGGATAGATGTTAAATACCATGCTTATTTATGCTTTTTAACATCGAGGCTTATGTTGCATACTATGTTTATTTGTGGTGTTTAGAATTACCGTGGTCGCCAAATAATTTTTTTCTAAAAACTTAAATTTAAAGCAATGTGCAAACATGGGTTAGAATTTTGTGATTTTGGATGAATGGTATAAACCTTGATGGACATTTCCTAAGAGTTCTTTAGAGGAGGGGAATCTTCCAATTATTCTTTGAGGAGCATAGGGTATCAAGGATAGATGTTGAATACTATGCCAATTTGTGGTGTTCAAGCTTGAAACAATATAAATATCTTAACATCCATGCTTTAAGGAATTTGTTTGGTTGTGCTTTTTAGTGGTTATTTGGCTATTTTTTGATCTCTTATGCATAATTTTTTGGTTGCTTTCGTGTAACTTCATTTTTTTCTATTTTTTGTTTTTGTTTGTGATGCATTTGAATCCAATGGGACTTTAGATTTGAGACAACTTGCATATGATATATACTATGAAATTTTATGTCTTAGTGTGCAACAATGTCCTAAAATATATGATTTGCAAGTTATGTGTAATGTTTTATTGCTAGTAGAATTTTAAATGGCATGCATATTGATTTTTCTAATAGATGCATTTGTCTTCTTTAGTTTTTTCATTTCCTATGCAGTTTTTTGTCAATTTCATTTTGTGGTTTTTATGGAATATTAGAAGAATTTGCATCGTTACATCTTATGTTGTGTAAGAGTACCTTAAGTTTTTGTTTCTTTATTTATTGGATTGTGCTTAAAAGTGTAAATCAGAGTTCTTAAGATGCTTTTTTTTCACTTTGAATCAAGTCTACTTTACTTTAATCATTTTTTCCTTCGGCGTTTTGTTGCACCTTTTGGGGCAATTGCTAGTGGTAAAATCAAATGATATTATTTGAATGTAAACACTGATACAAAACATTTTCATACAACTTAAAATGAAAAAAAAAAGAAACGTGAATTCCATTTTTATTAACATTATTTTGGTTTTTATTTCACATAAAGAGACAATGTATGATTGTATACCTTTTTTTCAAAAAGGAAAAAAAACATGTAACTTGTTATTCAAGGATAATCAAAGTTACATAAGACTTTTTGTTCTTGTCCAAAGTAGTCACCTCAAGATCTGCATAAACAATAAATAACTAGACTAATTTGCTCACTGTAGAGATGCTTCATAGATCTTAGCAAGAACTATTAATGAAAATACATGACCAAAATGTATCGCAAAAAACCAAAAACAAAAACAAAAAATCCTCTAATAGAAAGGATAGGTGTTCGATCTAATAATGATGCAAGCTATAAGCTCTTTGTAATAAAGTATACCTTTTGGTAATCCCACTGCCTCCTTTGACAAATTGTCCGCTAAAGTATTTAATTGTTTATAAACATGCCAAATAGAGAAACTATTGAAATCTTCAATAAGGCATCGAGTTTTTCCACACTAGTGTTCTAACATAATAATTTGAAGAGATGAGGAACCATTTTCCCAGCCCACCATCACTCTAGAATCGTCAAAAATTTGTATCGTCTGTTTTTTTTCAATTAAAGGAAATTTGAGGAGGCCCCATAAAGAAAACAATTTAGCGTGGGATTTTGTCCCAATGCCACTTCACATCTTCAATAGAAAGAGGTGATCCTCTGTAATGTAAATGAACATCCCACAACCGCATTGTTTTTTATTTACAACATCGTCGAAATACCCTAGGGGGTATCCTTTTCTAAGAACGAACCATGCAACACTCAAAGGATTTTCTTATCAGAGGGTTTGCAATATTCCTTAAAAAAACTTGGACTTTTAAGACCAATTCTGGTGGAAGACTATAATAGATTTTCAAAAAACTGCTTGTCCGCGCTTTCCAAATTGCTCATAGAAAAAATAGAGGAAGAGATTTGTGTGCAGGAAACCGCTCTCTCCAATGTAAAATATTCTCACCCAGGGAGGAATGGTCCCAACAATGGAGAAAATTGAGACTTTTCATAATGACCAACCATACCTCTTGACATAATTTACATGCAACAAAGATATGAAGTATGTTCTCCTCAACTATTTGAAGCAGTATACGCATGTTTGGACACCTAAAACCCCATTTTCACAGATTATCCAATGTCAAGATGCAATTTTCCAAAAACAACCAAGGAAAACATTTAATTTTCAAAGGCAGATTCCAACGCCAAATGCAATGCCACTAGGATGTAATAGAATTAATTGAGATGGATATTGCCTCATAAGCCTTTTTGTAGAAATCTTCCTTGATTATTTGTCTCAAGACCAAATTAGGCAATCTTCCGCTTCCCTCAACCTAACACCCAAATGTCCGAGTCCCACTATAAACCTTGACCATTCATTGGGAAAAAACCATGCCAAGACGAAATCTACCGCTAAGACCCAATAAGAATGGTCATTAACATGAACATAATTGGTCTTTACATGAGACAATCTAGTAATCCTCAACTAGGATAGTGAGGATATTAATTTTGTAGAAAGTTTATAGAAGAACTCACCTCCCACAAAGGGATCAATTCCGAGGGAAATTTTCTCCCCGTTACCTTTCTTCCATGATAGCCACTTATCGAGCCATTGAAAAGAACTAGAAAAATCCGGCCAGATGTTTGGGGCCTGGTGCATGGGTTTTTTTCCCCTTCTAGCCCATTCCTCCGCCAAGAATATCTTAATATATTTGTTTTTGATCACAGAGCCCTACAAACCTTCATCAAATAAAACTCTCCAAAGGGTTTTCAAACACAAACCTTGATTGAATCAAGACAGATTTTAGTGCCCTAACCACCACCAACCTATGGCAAGCAAATCTTCTCCCAATGAACTAGATGAAACTTACCTTGCTCAAAGTTCCCATCCCATGGAAAACTCATCATTTTCCTTTTTATGATATGCAAAATAGAGGTAGGTATTCGAGCGAAGGACGTCCAAAAGACATGAATACTTTCAAGAACCAACCTAACTAATACTAATATGTCTCCTAATGACAACCATTTGAA
This sequence comes from Pseudotsuga menziesii, assembly GCA_001517045.1. Classification (NCBI taxonomy): domain Eukaryota; kingdom Viridiplantae; phylum Streptophyta; class Pinopsida; order Pinales; family Pinaceae; genus Pseudotsuga; species Pseudotsuga menziesii. The sequence goes on along the minus strand of LPNX010728789.1, from coordinate 102,671 downwards.
ACTCCAGCAGTTGATCTTTTTCTCTACCTTTTGGATCAACTAAAGCCGATCCTTAGTATAATAGCAATTTGGATTCGATAAATACCCCAGGTATCTAAAACCATTCTCCATAGGCTACACCTGTAAAGGGAAGAAGGTTGCAACCTGCTGAATCACCTGCTCATAAACCTTATTGTGATATAGTCCAATTTTCTTTAAGCTCACTTCCATCCCAGATGCAAAGGAGAAAATCTTGACGATACCATCATAATACCTCCATTCATCAACTATTCCTTCCCTAAATATCAACACATCATCCACAAAAAGGAGGTGTGAAATATTATGATTAGCATAAACCATTATCCCTTTGATTTTCTGGTCAAGTTTTGCTTGATTTATTGTACATCTAAGACCTTCAATAACCAATAGGAAGAGGAGGGGAAAAAGGGGACACCCTTGTTAAAGACCCTAGTGATTTCAGAAGCTTTGAAGGGGATCCGTTAACAAGGACTGTAAACCTGGGTATAGTGACACATGACATGATCCAATCATTCACATTTAGTGGAAGGCCAATTTGCAGGAGAACGAGTTGAAGATAAGTCCAATCCACCTGGTCATATGCCTTAGTAAGATCCAAGTCCAATCCACCTGGTCATATGCCTTAGTAAGATCCAAGTCCAATCCACCTGCTCATATTGCGCTTAAATGTTTGATTTTAATAGAGTGAAGTCCCTCTCGTGCAACTACTACGGGACCCTGAATTTGTCTATTGTGGAGGAAGTCGAACTGCTCCATAGTCATACATCTAGCCATATAATGAGCTTGATCCTGTTTGATATCAGCTTTGTTATAACCTTGTACACCAGGTTGCAGAGAGAGATCAACTTGAAATCATTGAATGTATCAATATGAAAACTCTTTAGAATAAGCACAATGAATGTAGAGTTTAAGGAGCCTGAGACATACCCCTTCATCCTCGATTCCTCCACAACAACTAGAAGATGTTTTCTAATGATATAAAAAAAATTGCTAAAAATCTCCACCATTGAGTCGTTGGGTCGTGGACTCTTATCCCTGAACAACTTCTTCAAAATGGGCTTAATCTCCACTGTGTAGCCTCTCTACCTTCTTGAAAACACTCTTCTCCTGATTGAAAACCTTGGAAAAAGTTTGATTACCTCAAATTGAGTCCCATGTAAAGCATTTGTCATCCTTTTTTTAATTTAATCAAAATGTAAAGCATTTGTCCCCTCTCTTTTTTTTTAATCAAAATGTAATGCATTTGTGTTCCTTTTTTATTATTATCAAAATGTGCATTGATTCTACACGCAAAAAGATCTGATTAAGACAACCATACATAAACTATAAGCGAAGCATTGATTCTACCGAGCGCCTTATATACTGGACAACTTTCCCTCGGGAGGGGAGCCTGTCCAATGGACACCGTTGGATGAGAAATCCGACGGTGTGCATTGGACAGGCTCCCCTCCCGAGAGAAAGTTCTCATCCGACGGTCATCCGACGGTGTGCATTGGACAGGCTCCCCTCCCGAGGAAAAGTCTGTCCAGTATATAATGATTGCCTTGATTCTACACGCAAACAGACAGACAGGCTTCACGTGGTTGATGGTGACTCTGTCTCCTTACGACGCGCTGAGATTAATGGTTGACGTGAGATTAAAGATAACCACACATAAACTATACAGAGAGGTGCAGGACATAAATGTGCATATTTTCCTCTCTTTTCCACAATTTCGTTGCGCTTCTGAAATCCCAACTCTTCTCCTGTTTTGCAAATTGCGTCCATAGCATCGACCAGCAATGGCTGATCATCCAACTGGTTTGGATTACAAGCTGAAAGATTTTGAGGATATTGTGCTGTTGCAGCAACAACAAAGCGGGAATCCTCGGATTTTGGGGATTGTGGGGTTGGGTGGCATAGGAAAGACAACACTGGCAACAGAATTCTACAATTGGAAGAAATCAGCCTATCTTAGATCATCCCTTTTATATGACGCAACTAAAGGGTCTTTAAATTCGCTGCAGAGAAAACTTTTCAAGGCTTTGACTCTATTAGATGAACCAATAGACAGTGTTGATCAAGGGATGCTCGCAAAGCCTCTCAAATCTTTAAACGCCTTAATTGTCTTAGATGACGGAGACGATGTGAATCAGGTGACAGCACTTTTGCCTGTTCAACTCATGAACTTTGTTCACGGAGCTTAATATTGATTACATCTAGAGATAAGCGTGTTCTCATAAGCTCGAGGGTTGAAATTTCATCAATTTATACACTCACTCTGCTCAACCCACAACACTCCAAAGAGCTCTTCTGCACCTATGCTTTCAGCGAAACCTATCCGTTCCCAGGATCTGAATGTATTGTAGATAAGTTCTTAGATTCTTGTAGTGGATTGCCCTTATCTTTAAAAGTATTAGGGGCACATCTGTACGGAAGAGATATATCTGAGTGGGAGGACGAGCTGGGGAGTCTTCACTCTAAGGTAAAGGATTGCCTTAAAATTAGTTATGACGCCTTCAATAGAGAGGAAGAACAGATGTTCTTAGACACTGCATGTTTCTTCAAACTGCCTATTAGCAGGAATACGGTCATAAGCATATGGAATGGATCAGGCTGGAGAGGAAGAAGGGGGTTTCAAAATCTACTAGACAAATGTCTAATAGAAGTGGACACTTGGAATGAGATACACATGCATGAGCACCTAACAGATCTGGGAGGAGAAATCGCTGAGAAATGGTGCCCGTTTCGTCTTTGGCGTTGGACAAAGAACGTCATAGATGATTTGTCACACCGATCATCAGTAAGTGTCTACCATAAAAACTAGTTTGATGATTTGATGATTTGTCACAGCAATCAGCAATCAATTATTTAATTAATCATTTTTTTCAAGATTAATAGCTAAATTCTTTATTTCAAACGTTTGTAAAAAATGGTCTGACAAATTCTTTATTTCAAACCGAAGTTAGAAGATGAAAAGGCCGCGTAGAAAGCTCGAGACGAAGATGTGCGGTGAGGGAGGGTTTCATGGCGATTACAGAGGGATTCTTGGCGATTACAGAGGGTTTTTGTACGCCTTTCTCCATTATCTAGAGGCTTTTTGAGTTCTTCGAGGTATATGGGGATGGGGCGATGGCTATCATTCTGATACATGGGCTCCACATAGACCATCTCTTGCGGGTAGCTCTCTGTATATGTATTTCATGGGTTTTTTTTTTGCGCATATAGGATGGGTTTTCTTCGGTTCCCATGTGTTCTTGCATCCATTACCTGCGTATGGCTTTTCTTCTGGTCGTCTTTGGTACTCTGAAAGGGCCCCTGTATGCTGCGCTCCTCTGAACCGGCCTATCCCTGCGGTCAAATACAATGGCTGGAGTCCATCCTCACTGCTGAGGACTAGTACCAACCAGCATAAACAAGTGGGAAAGAAATTATTAGTTGCATTTGTCTTTTGGGCCTATCCCAGGGTTTGTCTCATGCGGGGTGACTGAGACCTCTGGAACCTTCTTTGAGAGCCCTGTCGCTGTTGTTTTTTCTCCATGCTGTCTCTTCTGACTTTTTAGAACATTCCTCTTTGATGGCCTTTTGAGCCCGTGCCTGCACGTTCCTGGAATCTGACTTTGTTTTTACCTGACGGGTTCCTTGCTGGGACCGGTGGCTTATCTCTCCGGGGAGGCACATTATTGGACAATGGGGTCCTGCGGAGGCTTTGGGGTTTTCTGACCTGACGAAGGTTTTCACGTGATATTTGGGTATTATTATTTAAAACCATACATGGGTATTCGCTATGGTTAGGGTTTACTCCTTTCTCTCTGCTCGCTTGTTAGCCACCTTCTTTTGTACGATAGTTTAAGGCTGCGAAGTGGGTTATCTGTGAAGTTGGGTTTTTTCGAGATTCATCTGGGGTATTTGCACTCTAAGGGCTTCTTTGGAACTCGGGTTCGATCCTTGGTCAAGTCATTGCGGTAATGACTCATTTTCGGGCCTGTGGGTTGTCACGCTAAATTTACCCGTACTTCTCATGATCTCGGTTTCGAACCCTGGTAATATTTTGTGGTATTGACTTATTTTTCTGGACTGGTGGGTGATACATCACCCGTGCTACACATGGTGAGGGTTTTCAAGTGATTATTAAAACCCTTCCTGGATTCACTCTCTGGTCACGGCCACTTTGGTTCTCGAGTTCAGACCTTGGCATTGTGTTGCGGGTTTGACTTTTTTCTGGCTTGGGTGGAAGCCACGTGACTCTCTTACCGTGTCTCATCTGTCTCTCTCCATGGAGACGCTGTCAACGTCTGCTGCAGGTCAACATGCAGATAGATTTAGACGACGCCGGAAGACAAAATCCCTTAAGGCGCGGGAAGGCAAACTGGATTTTGTGGTTGGCAGAGACATATATTTGGACCGTATTAATGCTTTATGCTCCAGAGCTCTTATAGGCAGACTTGAGTACGCGTCCATGGATAAAAAAAAATGGCATGAATGGGCTGCGACATTCTGGAAACCTCTCATCGATTATGTGCCTGCCATTAGCCTCTTAACTAAAGGATGGATTGTGTTTGTCTTTCTAGAAGACAGCCATGCTTCTATTGTGCTGAACAGAATGTGGCGGGTTGGTAGGGGATCTCTGGTACTCGACAGATGGCATGTGAACTTCGATCCGGTGCGGGAGCAGATAAAAAAGAGACATCTCTGGGCGCTCTTACCCGGTCTACCATTTCCTCTGTGGAACCGGACCATTTTGGCTGGTATTGGAGACACCATTGGTCGTTTTATTGTTGTAGATGAAGACTTCATGAATGTGTATGACAAGAGGATTGCTAAGATCCTCGTCGAAATTGACATCTCCTCCGGTTTACCTGCTGACATCAACATTCACTGCGAAGGGTCCATTATCAATCAGCGTATCGATTTTCAGGGCGTACCCTTTCGATGCAGCATTTGTAGGGAGATCGGGCACTTGAGGAAACTTTGTCCTTCACTCCGTAACTGTCCTCACTCTCCTGCCACCTGCTCTCCATCTGAGAACCCGGGGACTCCTCTTTCGGCGCATGGACACTCTCTGAACAGGCAAGCATCTTTTCTCCCTATTTCATCTTTAGAAAATATTAAAGATGCATGTACTTTATTTGATGATGCTTATGAGTCCGAGGTTGCATATCTAGACTCTTTCACACCTGGGTCTAACCGGGCACAGCCACTCATCCGGAATCTCCCCTTGACCTGTACCTCTTGCCCGACTGTCATTTCACCTTGTGTTCTACCTGTATCATCGGGGGATAACCATCATTCCACTGTGGATATTTTCCCTGTCTCGACCTGTGTTTCGGGGGGGGCTACCGTTCCTCTTTCTGTTTCTTCTCCGTCCTTATACCCTGGTGCCGGTGGTTTGGATACACATGTCACTTTAAGATTACCCTCTCCCAACGCGCGGGTGGAAAACATTTTGGAAGGCGCTGAGGTACCTCCACCACCTTTACCTGTTACTAACCCTGAGAGTTTGGAGATATCTACTGACTTTCCTGTTGCATCCTCTCCTTATACATCCCTATCCGGCAGTAGCCCCAACTATGGGGTTACCACTTTCCAGCCTGTGGAACAGTTATCTTTCCCTATTCGGCCTTTATTTACCTCTGTCGACTTTCCACCACTTGTCTCCACTATTCCTGCCCTTGATTCTTCTCCTCGTAGCCCGACTGATGCTCCATCTTTCTCCGATCCTACTTTACAAAATTCATTACAAATCTTCTCTGATAGAACTCCTCTTTCGCCCTCTGTCTTACCCCTTGACTCCATACGTTTTGAAAATGTTACCATTAGGGGTAAGAAGAAAAGAAAACCAAAAGCTACTCTCCCAGAGTCTTCTGCACCTGCTCCACACACCCCGATATCTACTCGTATCAAGAATGCTGCTCGTTTGTCTTGCTCCTCACATGACCGGGTCCTTAGAGCATCGACCCCTCCACCTACTGGCTCATGATGCGTATTCTGTCTTTAAATGTTAGAGGACTGGGGGGCTCAGTCAAATAGAAAAGACTTCGTCACTTATTTTCTAAATTTTCCCCGGATGTGATACTTCTCCAGGAGACCATGACCAGTACTTACCCTGCCCTTTTTGCCTTTTCTAAGTTATGCCCTGGGTGGGAATTTTGTGCCATTGCCTCGTCGGGACTCTCGGGGGGAATCCTATCTGGATGGAACCCACGCAAGCTCAAATGTAAGGCTTTTCATACGATGGCGGGCATATTACTCCTGGTTTCTATGCGGGGGGGTACTTTTCCTTTCTCCATTCTTAACATCTATGGACCCTACTTGCATAGGGATGTTTTTTGGAATACCCTTGCATCGAGAGGTATACTTTCCACACAAAACCTCATCCTTGCTGGTGACCTAAATTTCACACTCAATGCTTCGGAGATTTGGGGTTCTAAAGCCTTGATGGATCCCCTGGGACCTACTCTTTCTGCCCTCTTCTCATCTCATCACTTGGTGGACGTTGCCCCCACATGTACTGGCCCCACTTGGTGTAACGGTCGTGCCGGTGAGGAGGGTATCTCTAAAAGATTGGACCGTTACTTGCTATCTGAACAGCTTATTGGCCTTATTTCTAGGCACCGTGTGTGGACCCATAGAAGTGACATATCTGATCACTTTCCTATTCTACTCGAATGGGGGGATCAGTCTGAGACATGTCTTTATCCTTTCAAGTTTAATCATTCTTGGATTAAACATGATGGTTTTTGTGATTTGATCCGTCAAACATGGTCTGCCCCAGCCATGGATACTTCTCTGGAAGCTATGTTTGATTTCTCCTCACAACTTCGGCTCTTAAAGGAAAAGGTGCGGGATTGGACTAAGAAGGAGACACTTAATATGAAAAACACTTCCACTCAGCTGGAAGGGGAGATATCTGCCCTCCTCCTTTTGTCCCAGTCTGGGATTCTTACCTTGCATCAGCATCGCAGATTAATTGATCTCAGAGCTGCTCACTATAAGATAATGGAACATGAGATTTCCTCTGCTAGATTACAAAGCAGAATCACTTGGGCTTCTCAGGGCGATGCCAACACTAAATACTTCCATGCTGTGGCATCTGCCCGGAAGAATCAGAATGCTATTTGGAGTCTACTAGATACTGATGGGACGTGGATCTCTGATGACACTGGATTAAAAAACATGGGGGTAAGACATTATAAAGAAATATTCTCTGATGATGGTAAGACTACCCTCACTGCTCAATTAAATGTCCTACGTCTTTTCCCGTAATATCTCACCGAGGAAGACAGGGGAGCTTTTACATGTCCTGTTACTCTACAGGAAGTGGAGGTGGCATTGAAGACTTTTAAAAAAGATAAAGCCCCTGGTCCGGATGGATGGACTGTAGAATTTTATTTACATTTCATGGATTTGCTGGGGCCATCCCTTTTACACCTGGTGGAGACTGCTCGTTCTTTGGGTAGGGTTCCTCCTGCTATTAACTCTACGTTTATTGCACTCATACCTAAGATTGATCATCCTATCTGCTTTGGGGATTACAGGCCTATTTCATTATGTAACCTTTGTTATAAATTGATCTCGAAAGTTGCTGCTACTCGACTTAAACCCTTCTTGGACTCCCATATTTCGCCTCAGCAGTTTGGGTTTCTGAAGAACCGCCTGATTCATGGGCCTGTGGCCATTACGCAAGAGGTTATGCATACTGTTAAGCTGATGAAGAAATCTGCTCTCATACTCAAACTGGACTTGACAAAGGCTTTTGATCGTGTCAATTGGACTTTCATCAGATTGATACTCATTCAGATTGGGGTACCTTTAGTAGGGGTCAACTGGATTATGGGCTGTATAACATCCTCAAATTTTGTTGTTATCGTCAATGGTGCACCCTCATCATTTTTCCCAGCTTCTCGAGGCATCAGACAAGGCTGTCCACTATCCCCACTGATCTTTATTTTAGTTATCGAAGGACTTAGCCTAATGATTGCTGATGCAAAACAAAATGGTTTGATTAAGGGTATCAAGATCTCAAATGATCTCGTCATCACACATCTTCTTTTTGTGGATGATGTTATACTATTTGGAATGGGCACTGTTGAAGACTGGATCGCATTTAAGGTGATACTTGATTCTTTTTGTGAAGCCTCCGGCATGAACATAAACATGGACAAATCATGTTTTCTGCACTATAATGTGAAGGATTGCATATTGAGAGGGGTATCTGACATCTTGCCTTTCCGATTTGAGCATCTAGGCTTTGGTTTCACTTACCTGGGTTTTTTCTTGAAGCCTACGGGATATCTTGTTAAGGACTGGCTATGGCTCATTAAAAGATTTGAATCCCGTGTCAAACATTGGACCAACAGGTACTTGTCCTTGGGGGGCAGATTGGTCCTTATCCGTGCTGTTCTTACAAGCCTCCCAGTCTATTGGTGTTCACTTTTCCCTATCCCTTCATCCATTTTGGACAAGCTCAGGAAACTTATCTTCAATTTTCTGTGGGGTTCATCTGCTGTAACGAAGAAGTTTCATCTGGTTGACTGGCAAATTCTGGCACGGCCCATCTCCATGGGGGGATGGGGTATCAAAAATTTGCCCCTATTCTGTATATCATTGAGAATGAAGAACTTCTGGTATGCACTGAATACCACTAGTATTTGGAATCAGCTCATTCGGACTAAGTATATGAAGAATATGTTGATCCAAAACTGGTTCAGGAAAA
>LPNX010728789.1:39511-89457 GCA_001517045.1 Pseudotsuga menziesii | reverse complement strand
TTGCTGTATGTTGAAGGGTGCTGTGAGATAGAAGAGCTGCCAAGTATGGAGACATTGGCATATTTGGAGGGGTTGCATGCAAAAGGATGCGTGAAGCTGAAGAGCATAGTAGGGTCGGAGCAGCGTAGACGACTTGTTGATGTAAGTGTTGATGGGTGCTGTGAATTAGAACAGTCTACAGGGCTTGTTGATGATCTAAATGCTGATGGGTGCGGTGAGTTGGAAGAGGTGGAAGACTTTGTTCATGGGGAGCCAACAATATCAACTCAGACGCAGGCAGTATCTCCAAAGGCCAGCTCTCATCGAGATAAATCTCAATTTTTACAACGGAAACCCAAGCCAAGATCGTCAAATTATGAATTTCCAGAGAGACGAATTGAAGTTCCTTCTTTCCCTGGAAGTTCAATGTTTTATAATGAGGGACTCTTAATAGCATCGACTGTTCTCGTCCTAGGTGCTTACATGTACCTCTCCCTAAAACGCAGATAGAAAACCTTGATGTACAGATATAACTCGTCGCCGTGATATTATAAGTTTAAAGTTCTGTGCATAGAGCTACAACTGTATTACCGTATTACAGTATCTTTTGTCTCTACTTCACGTCACGTCACATAGAAAAGTGTTCTCTGTATATGCTGATAAAAATTTGACCTGAGCAGCTCTGGTGTTTTACAATAAAAGTTCCTATGATAAAAGACTGTATTTTATGTTTTCAAAATTTTATGGGTTTCTAAAAAATCATCAAATTGTCTAGCCCGTTGGTATTACACAAGAGATTCTTCATACTGTCAGAACAAAAAATACTTGTGCTCTCATTCTTAAGCTGGACTTGGTTAAAGCCGACAGAGTGAATTGGTCTTATATTAGACTCATATTGACCCAGATAGGGGTGCCTCTCATGGGAGTCAACTGGATTATGGGATTCTTATTATCAGCTAACTTTGTTGTGTTGGTTAATGGCACTCCATCCAAGTTTTTTAGTGCATCTAGAGGCATCAGACAAGGCTGCCCCTTGTCTCCCTTGCTGTTCTTACTTGTCATCGAAGGTCTCAGTCTCTTGATCACTGATGCCAGGGAGAGTGGTCTTATCAGAGGTATAAAAATCTCATCGGCCCTTGCTCTTACTCACCTCTTATTCGTGGATGATGTTATTCTTCTAGGAACTGGTACCCTGCATGAATGGATGGCTTTTGAAGTCATTTTAAGCACCTTCTGCAAGGCGTCTGGGATGAGCATTAATTTGGAAAAGTCGGGCTTTCTCTATAATCACGTGGATGAAGATACCCTTCTTAGTATTGCTAGGGTTCTTCCTTACAAAATGGATAGTATTTCTACAGTCTTCAAGTATCTTGGTTATTTTCTTAAACCGCTGGGGTACAAGATAAATGACTGGCTATGGTTGATACAGAAATATGAAAAAATGTTTTTTCATTGGGCACATAAATATCTTTCCCTGGGTGGCAGACTAGTCCTTGTTCAGGCAATGTTATTAAGCCTACCTGTCTACTGGCTGGCCCTTGCGCCTCTGTCTTGGATAAACTCAGAAGGTTAACCTTCGCTTTTCTCTGGGGCTCCTCGGGGGTAAAACACAAGTACCATTTGAAGAATTGGATGCACCTTTCATGGCCAAAAGAGAAAGGAGGATGGGGTACTAAAAATCTTCCATGGTTTAGCACGGCCTTGAGATTAAAAAAAATTTGGATGGATCTTCAGGGAAATAGTTTGTGGCATTAGGTTTTAATCAGCAAATATTTGAAGAATCAACCTGTTGCATCATGGCCCAGAGATAAAAAATTCACAGTTCGTGGAGCCTCTATGATCTGGAATGGTTTCATGCACACTCTTTCGTGGCTGGGAAAATGATTGGCTTGGCATGTTGGAAATGGCCAGAATATCCTTGTGGGTATTGACCCGATTATTGGAACTCACTCCCTATCAGAGCTTCCCCTGGGTCTCAGAGAATATCTTGAGGATCTTGGCATTGTTTCTCTTATTCATGCACAGAATATCCTCCTTGGTTAGCATAATTATTGGTATACAGCAGAAGACTTGAATATTGCAGGAGATTGGAAATTAGCATGGGAAAATTACACTAGGTGTTTGGAACATGATAGGATTCGGCTCAATTCCCTTGTTGATTCCTTAGTTTGGGACCATAATAAACATGATGGTAATGTTACGGTGGAGCTGGTGTATGACCTGATTGTTCTCTCTTCATCCCCTCCGATCTATAGTAAACTTCATGCTTTCCTCTGGTGTTGCATTATTCCCATGAAAATTCGATGTTTCATCTGGTTGGCATTGCCAAACAAAATACTCACATGGGACAATCTCCAGAAAAGAGGCTGGATCGGGCCTTGCATCTGTGCACTTTGTGGTTTGGGTGAGGACAGTGTTCAGCATCTTTTTTCTTCTTGTTCAGTCTAGAAGATAGTGTTTGAATGCCTAAGTGGCCAGTATCACTTACAGCCTCTTTACAAGAGCGACAATCTCAGCGCCTTTTTGGGTACTTGGATATCACAGTACTCCAGACGCTCTGAGTGTTGTTACCTGCCTTTTTTTGTCATCTGGGTTATTTGGAAAGAACGTAATCTCTGTATCTTTGAAGGAAAAAAGCCATCGATCTTGGGAATACTCCACCAGATTGATTATTATTTCCAGTTGTACCCAGTTTCAAGTTTAAAGATCAAAAAGCCCAGGGTTTGTGGATCAGGCCCATCTTTAGTCTTCCCCTATGGCTTCTTTGATGGGGCAGCTGCTAATTATAAGGGTGGAGTGGGTTTTTGTTTGGTCCTGAACGAGTCTCACTCTTTTGAGTTTGCAATGGGGGCGGGTTATAGCACAGAAACAAAAGCTGAATTGATGGCACTTTGGGCATTGCTATTTGTGGCAAAATTGATGGGGATCCCATGTCTGAATATTTTTGGTGACTCAACAGTCATCATAAATTGGGCAAAATACCATGCTTCGTTGGATCCGCCGGATCTAAGTCACTGATGTATGGATACAAGAAGGCTCATCTCTTGTTTTCTTCACTTGTCCTTCAGTCATACATATCGAGAACACAATCAACTTGCAGACATACTATCAAAATCTGCCCTGTCTTTGGCTCCTGGATGTAGTGATTTTTCTGAGATTCTTGAGGGCCATTTGGTCTTATCTGATACTTTCCAGCTCTTTTGAGCTCGGTGCAGGAGCTTTGCTCTCCTTTTTTTATGCACCCCTTAGTGGATTGATGTAAATGGAGCGGGCACTTTTGATAAAAGCTCTACAGTTCTGTGTCCTCGATTTGTATGACTGATAGGGACAGGTTACAATTGTATGCTCTTCTTGTTGCTTTGGTTTCTTTAGACTTCTGATGTTGAGTTCGTGACCCTTCCCCATTGCCTGCTCAAGAGTGCTTGAGACATGTTCCTGGATACTAGCTGTAACAGATTACTTTCTTTATCTTTATTGATTGTAACCCTATGGATAGGGGAGGCATGTCAGATGCCCTTTGATTCACTTATTGAATAACAAGGACAGGCTTTCTGAAAAAAAACAATTGAAGTTAAAAAAAAAGTGCGACTTTATAATAATTTTGAAAATAACTAGCTCATTAAATTATTGGACATTCAAATTTCAACTTTAATTATATTAATAAATCAATTAATATATCATGGTTAATTTTTATTATTGGAGATTCAAATTTCAATTTTAATTATATTAAAAAAATCAATTAGCTGAGTCAAAAAACTGTCTACAATAGTTTCTTCCATAAAGAGCTTCTGACCTGAAAAACTGGAAGAAATTGTTTTTCTTCCTTTTAAACATATCATCTGCTGAGCATATACATAGACAAAAGTTGTCTGCAACAATTTTCTCCAATTGAGAGCTTCTTGCCTTAAGAAAGGACTATTTAAATTTAATTATATATTAACTAAATTAATTATATTAAAAATATATATATATTAATATCATATCAATAGTTATTCATCGCTACTATGGTGGTTATTAGTAATTTTATCATAACCCATGTAGCGAGTTCTAGTTGCTGGATGAAGAGGATTTAGAAGAAGCAAGTATTTTTTTTAAAATTCTATATCGCTTTTCTTAACATTTTGGTTAGTGTTTATACTGCTCTCATATAACTGAAGACCACTAAAATGCTATTTCAACTAGTTAAGAGCACTTTTTTTGCTCCTACTCTATGTACTAGTCCATAGTATAAATAAAATTTTAATGGCTTTGGTACTTCTATCTCTAATGATTATGCTAAATATTTTGAAATGTACCTCTGATATTGGAAAGGTGTTGCCATGTACATTTTAGTAGGGTAATAGCTATGTCCCTACTATTGTATGTTTATAATCTAGTTTACAGAGACTTGGTTCCAACTTCCTATATGTACCTACCGACAACTTAGATAATCTTCTATTCCATTTAAACTTAGATAAAGTGCATTTAATCTCCTATTTACATTTAAGGAGAAGCTACATATTTGTGCCTATTTTTTCTCCTATTCATGATTTCAAGGGACATGACATTCATGATTTCAAGGGACATGACAGTGAATTCTAATCTCCTTGATATACACAGTGAACTTTGTTAAATTCTCTTAACTGTGGTAAGCAGTAAGTAGACTTTGCACGTATTTTACTAGAAACGAGAAATGAAATCGAAACGAAAATAGAGTATAGAGGTTTCGCATATAAGAAACCAGGAAACCAGGAGAGAGAAAAACAAAAACATTGAACTTCCTTTCAACAAGTTTACCTATTTTTTTTATCAAAACAAAGCCATTTAAAACATTAAGAATATTGATTTTAATAGATTTTATAATGTTTGAAACCAAGTTTGGCTCACTGAATTCTGGCATACGATAATCCTTCATCCAAAAACTAATAGGCGTTTTGGAAATCCCTCATAAATTCTCAACTTAATAGAGATCCAATAGCTGCCTCTGTTTGTTGTTTTCTGTTATCTCGATAAATTAGTAATTCTACGAGGAATGATGAGCCATCATCACTTCATTACAGCTTTAACCGCTTAAAATATCTATACAAAGAGATTAACAATTTGGCAATCCCTCATAAATTTTCAAACTTAATAGAGATCCAATAAAATGGTCTAGAAATTAGTAATTGTACCAGACATCACTTCATTACAATGTCAAGCACGTAAAATCCATGTACAAAGAAACTGAATCAGTATAGTTATCAACAATAAAACGAGTCGGCCGAGCTGTGGTCTAGCGGTTAAAACGAGTCGGCCGAGCTGTGGTCTAGCGGTTAAATCGGTGAGAGTTTCCATTACTGGCCCAGGTTCGATTCCCACAGGGGAGTCCTCAGAGTGACATCTATCCCAGGAGTGATCAAAATATAAGTCCCCGACTCCGGCCAAAAAATCAAGGGGTGTTCTTGTAAAACAAAAACAATAAAACGAGAATCAAGGTTGAGTTAAAAGAACTAATGATTGTTAGTCTCGAACAGAATGCCAATGGGTGGATCCACACCCCTTGGAGGAAAACTGGAGAGGAAACGAGGATTGTTAAGCCTCGTTTCATAAAAACACAGTTTTGGATCCTCAAAAATGGAAAGGAGTCAAACGACCTTAAAAAATGGCGTTTTCCATTCCACTCTGTTTCTTAGCTGTTTTTACAGGAGATGAAAATCCCCATCCTAAACTACTTCATATCTGAAACATAAAATCCAGTCAAAACTACTGTTCTAATAATGCTAGAGTCTACCAACACATGCTACAGAAAAATCTAATGGAAAATGACAGGTCTGTCTTAAATCACATCACTATCATTATGCAGAAAAACAGAATTACAATGTACTTGCTAAATCACTGTTAAAAGAAAAAAGTAGAAACTCATTGGATGGACTTTCAAAACTTGTTAGTGCATTCTCATTAATTCCAAATTGAAATCTGCTACATGAAAAAACAACAAACTAATTCACTGCTTGCTGCTGAATTGAATGAATTGCAAATTTGGAGGTTATATTCTTGAATTGCAAATCTTTGCAGGAGGTTATATTCTTTAACTAAATATGATGAATAAGTTAGATTAAACTAACATCATTAGTCTTGGTCATTGCATTGCAGGTGTTGATTGCAGTTATCGTGGGGTTGAAGTTGGGAGGGAATGGAACGAGGAAGGGATATTCATCGTTTATAGTGTTGTTGTTCTCCGCTTATGCCCTTGGCTTCGGATGGTCGTGGGGTCCTCTCAGTTGGTTGGTTCCCAGCGAGATTTCCCCGCTTGAATTTCCATCCGCGGGGCAAAGTATCAGCGTTGCGGTGAATCTGTTGAAATTCGGTCCGCTGGGCAAAGTATCAGCGTTGGGGTGAATCTGTTGGTCGCTTTTTTGTTGGCACAGGTTTTCTTGTCTACGGTCTGCCATTTGAGATATATGGCATATTTCTCTTTATGCTGCTTGGTCTGTGATCATGACTGTATTCGTCTATATTCTCTTCCCGAAGACCAAGAATGTGCCTATTGAAGAGATGACACTAGTGTGGACACAGCACTGGTTTTGGAGCAAAATTAATTTGGATTATTCCAAGCCTGGCGACGAGCCTCACAAAACCTCCGACCTGCCCGCAGCCCGACCACCAAAAAAATCTGGAATTCTTAGAAAATGTCATACCTGCCTCTACCAAAAAGCAATACCAAAAAGCAATGCGAAAGGGACTGAGGAGGGCTTTCAAGGACCAAATTCATTGGATTACCATGTAAAAAACTTCCAATTCCCTTCGATGGTGGCTCCTTTTATCCAGCTTCTACTAGGTAGTGTGGAACGCTTATGGACAACTTCTACTGCAGGTTAGAACACAACAGCTTGCCCGGATCTGCCCGAACCAAATCCAAACGAGTGCTCAGTGAAATTTGACGATTTGTGTGTAAATGTGGGTGTTACAATTTTTGTTTGACCTTTTCGTTGCAGATTAAAATAATCCAGGAACATTCTGTTGAAAACATTGTAACAGGCAGATTGAGCAAATGATTGAAATTACAAGTCTTTGAAAACTAAGCTGTTGGTTTATCTACCCATAGAATTTCTCACAGCAGGTTAGGTAATTGGAACTGATATATATATATATTGTTTTCTTTAGTTAGCCTGTCAATTCACATCTTTTACGGACCATGAGATCATTTTTTGTTACTGTTATCAACCTTGTGAATAATTATGGTGAATGTGATAGCATTTAGCACTATCTATTTTGATGTTATATAAATTCAAAGAGTGGTTTTCACTTTGAATTTGAAATGAATGAATTAGTGTGTTGATTGTTTTGACCTATTTTGATATGTTGGGTGTTGATTGGATCAATTTTAATGGTATATAAATCTAAATCTAAGTTACAAAATAGTTAGATAACTCTATTTATTGTAAGTGTATAAAAAAGATAGTATTTATTTTGATTTGATATTTTTGTTTTCTTTATAAACAATCAAAAAAAGATGGTACATTATGTAAGCTTTAGAATGAAGATTTGAAGCAACAAAACAAAAAAGATGGTATATTATGTGAGCTCTAGAACAAGATTTAGAGCAATAAAATCTCTTTGTAGAGTTAGAAACATAATTTATGGAGTTTTTTTTGGATGAATATGGTAACTTTTGTTCAACCTTTAGTAGAAAAGAAAGGTTAACTCTATATTAAAAAGTATTTTGCTGAGTAGTAGTCAAACATTTTTATTTTAAAAAAAACTAGAAACAAATCTAAAAAACTAAGTTGTAATAATTTGCATTGAAATACAAAAGACCAAGTAGGTGATCGAAGAGTGAAGTTTTAAAATGTTACAATACACACATAAACATTTTAATAAACTTGTTTTTTCATCTACATTCACTTTTCTAAAGAAAATGATCAATATGAAAACCACATATATTACACAAGTTCTTATGAAGTCACTAGTTGAAACACTTTTACCATAGCTATCATAAAATAACCTAAAATATATGATGTAAACATGGTATGAATATGAATATTACATCTCTTTTGTGTGGGTTATCTCATTATTGAATCTTCCTTATTAGCAATTGCCAACAATTCCCACTAGACAACCAACAATTTCATTGTTTATTCCTTTTCTTAATTCAAAAGGCACATGTAAGTGAAGAACCATTATCTACGAATGTACTACCCCATACATAAATCATGCTAACCATGGCCATCACATGCACCAAAGCTATCAATGATTGAGTAACCTTTGCAAGATTGCATAACACACCTTCTTGGATTGATTCCTAAAGCATTGACAAGCTATAAGAATGCACAATAAATTATATATACAAGACCCTCACAAATGCAATGATGAGCAATAATGTCTACTATGTACTATGATAATATTTCATATTTCATACCGGTGCTTTTGCTCCTCTTATGGGTGTGGGTACTAGGTCCTCCTCTAACAATGGAATTGGAAGGTCTTGTGGCCAAAGTCGAACGTCTAATAGTGGATTCTGAGATCAGTGCATGGTTCTGCTCTTTTTGCAATGATTGATTTGGTTCATGCACTAGTGTCTTTTGGTCTTGGTCATTCTCCCCATATAGCCACCCACTAGAATCCTACCTAACAGCATTTTCAATCTCCACTAGCCACTAAAAAATGGAGTCAATCTCATCGAAGCAAGTGGACTGAACGTGTGGTTGTTTCTCCAACTACCTCACCCGAGCTGAAGATTATAGTAGGCAAAAACCATATTGTCTAGGTGGTGATATTTAAATCTATTGTTCTTCTTTTAGTATATTTTTTCAAGTATACTCCAATTGCACTCAAAACTTGAAGCACTACAAGTTTGGATGAGCACCCAAATTGCAATTTTTGAAGACATGGCATCTTTACACCATAGTTATTCCACACACATTCTTACAACTCGAGTGGGCCTAATGGATATGAACATGTGTTACCTCCTAGAAGGTTATAGGTTCAAATCCGGAGGGGGGTAGGTATGTACATCTCTGTAGACTTTAGCAGTCAAATCACTTCTCATAGGGGGGTCCTTTGTCTCACAAACAAGGGGTCTCATACACCAAATTGGTATCTTGCTTAGATGTGACCTTAAAAATATATTATTATTATTAGTACTACTACAAAATATAAGGAAAACAAAAACAAATAAATTACATTTTTCTCAACTACCGAATAGGAAAAAGAGAAAATAATTAGGACAGATAAAAATGTAGTGAAATTTGTAATTTGGTGACAAACTTATCCTTCCCTAGACTGCCATGCTATAATCAAATAATAATAATCTGACATGTTTTCTATAAAATTTCATCTCATTTTATATGGTGCTACATTCCATTTGATCTGGAAACATATTTTGAGCACAACCAAAGAATACTTGTATAATTTTTAAATTTAACCTTAAAAATGAAAATCATAGGAGTAAGTAATAGAGGGGTTGAGGTAGGCCCCATTTGTATGCATTAGATGGGGACATATTGTTCCATCTATCATCAATCAAATACTAAATGCTTATGTACCTTAGTTCTCCTTGTTCACCCTTTCTCCTTTAATATGACTGGATAACTTTGTAATGTCCATTTTTGAAATTTTTTTAAAATGCCCAATTTTCCAATTTTTTCACAATTTTGGCTCTGGAATAGTTTTGATGTCTAGACCTCCAAATTGACCCAAATGCTTCCAAATTTTCTCTGAAGGTACATGATTGATAATATAACTTAAATATCATGCTCATGTATGTTTTTTGACCTCCCAATTACTTCTTCAAACTTGTTTAATGTTCTGTTCAAAGTAGGAGTCTTTACTAGCAAATTGGGGATCCAATTTCCCCTGGGTAATTGCCGGAAATGGCTTCACAAATGATCCCAAAGTCACTTGAATTTCTAAACAGAGTCTGGGTATGTGTAAGGGACCTTTTCAAAGTCTCATATGCATCATGGTTTAGTTTATACAGGCTGTTATGACTCTTTCCAAAACAACTCCCAAGTCACCATTTCGACCCTTGGGGAAAATGCACCAAATCTTCTCCCAATGCAATAAAAATGAGTAAAATGGCTTCCAATGCTTAAGTAATGAACATGAGACTTGAAATACACATTAATTACAGTCCATCCATCATACATTTATCAGATATAAATTCCTCCATTCAAAATAATAAGCATTACCATGGCATATATCAAAATGGAGTGGAAATGGTCATTGTTTGCTCATTAAAAGTCATTTTGACATACAACTCTTGGGAATTTCGACTTGAAAATTTCTGAGAAAGAAGAAAATACCATATTTAACTGATTACAATCAGAACTGGACAATTAAAGGCTCTCCTAATTCGAAATCATCAGCATTACAATGGTTCACAACAAGATAGTGGGGAAATGACACTATTTCTTCATTGTTCAACATTTTTACATGAATTATTTTGGGTATTTAGACCTGAGAGTCTTATGAACATGAAATACAGATCATATACATCAGTACATAATATAATTGGCATTATAATCTTCCCCAAAGAGATCAATAGCTCACCCAAAGCGCAATCCCTCCATTGGCATGAATATGGTGTGAAAACTGAAAATAGTTGAGAGAGAGTGCTACAATAGAAGAATCCACATCCTTTCCTGTAGCTTACACCTGCAAATAAGACTCCATTAAATCTCCATGAAATACCTGAGTGGCCTTTCCAAACACCAACTAGGATGGGAATCTTTCACCCTCGAAATTGGCTTAAGCAAGAAAACTAGTCATCCACTAGCTCTCACAATTCACAAATGACAATTTCACAAATGAGCAAAAGCTTCTTCTCATGGCTGATCCCTGTATTTTATAAACATCATTAGTCTTCTAAGGTTCCAAATCCATCCATAAACCAAATCCAAGTCAAATTGGTGTGGCTGCTCATGCTATGCCATGTGGCCTCTCTCTTCACCTTCCCTTTTCTCCCAAATTTGAGTAGGAGCCTCTTGGCCTTCTCCAACTCCCAAATTCGACCTCTAAGATGCTATATTCAGTCTTGACATGTCAGTATGTCAGCCTTCAGATCTGACGTGTGTCATAACTGTCATAGAATCTCCATCATTGGTGTCATAGATGTCATAAATGTAAAGGGAATCTAGCCAAGTGTCCATGAAACTCCCATTTGGCTCTTCCTCTCCCATGTAAGTTACAATTCATCCCAAATTTGACCTATGAAGTATATGGACAAGTATATTAACATTATAATCCATCCAAAAACATTAGACTTCCCATATATTCAAATTTGCAAGAGAAAGATACCATTTAACATAGGAATTCTACCTTTATTGCCCCAATTGCCCCAAAAAGGTGCAATTGAGTCTTTCTGCAACTATCTACCTTTATTGCCCCCAAAAAAGGTGCAAAAATACGCCGATAAGGTACATGTCCAGTTTTAAAAATAATTACAAAGTTTGTACTATGCAAAGATTGCAATTAACTGCTAACCTAATGGTTTTGATACTTTTAGTGTACATATTCATATATCATTTATCCTCTCTGCACTGTAGCTCGTGCTTTTGAAAAAAAATAATCCCAAAGTTTGACTGTCACTCCATGGGCATGATAATTCTTATTTGTTTTATGGAAGAAAGCAGAGACTGATTTTTAAGGCTCCATAAGTTTGACTGTCACTCCATGGGCACCATAATGTTGATTTGTTTTATGGAAGAAAGTAGAGACTGATTTTTTAGCCCACCAGAAATGTTGAAACTAATTTTAAACATTATCTACAAATTATAAAAAATGTTGATTTTTAGCACTCCATCCCAACTGCTAAGCTAGCACAACACACAGTTTTAAACATTATCTACAAATTATAAGAAATGCTATTTTTTTGTCAAATGTAATAGTGATAGGAGATATGAATTATTCTGAATAAAGAATGTTCAGTACAACTACACAAAATAGAATTTAGACTATGAATGATTTCCATTGTAACTATGTATTTATATCTTCCTATATCTTCTACAAAATGCTACAAATTGCATAATCATATATCTTCTACTATGATTTTGAAATAAAGCAAATTAATTTCGATTGATTGGCACCAGATGATCCCTTTCCAAGATACCATTGATAATATTCCTCTGGTCTGTAAAATTTTGTGTCACAATATTTTGTGCACCAACTTTTGGTTCCTTTCCATTGATTCCAATGCATCTCTTTCCTGCTCAGCTAAATTGTAATATATGCCAGATCTATATTGTTTACATGAGCCTTTTGTTGAAATGAAAACCTCAGCATTTGACTAAACCTAGGAAACAACTGAGACCACACTTTGAGGATATGCAAGATAGAATGATATACAATAGGCTGAAAAAAATGTAAACAAATAAATTGTTTGTTTCTTATAATTAAATCCATCAAAATTGGTACACTCTAGTTGTTGCCATCATCACTGAAATAAATAAATCTTATATGTATTATAAGTTAATCTCAACATACATCTTTCCCCGTGGAAACAAAATGTAAAGAACAAATAAATTTTTTGTTTCTTATAATTCAATCCTTCAAATTTGGTACAATCGGGCAACATCAAACCCTCTTTACTTTCATAAAATCAAAATTCAGATTCGTTCAGGATAGAAAACTGTCTGAGACCATGAAGAATTGAGAATTCTTGGGAGGTTGGAACACTGGAATAAATCCTCCATGTTGTCTATCATTGATTTAAATCTTAAATCTTCGTAAATCCATGCCATGCCAAAAGAAACACGGCACATCGTTTTTTGAAGAGTCCAGTTACATAGGTATACAGAAGCAGACAGATAAGGCACAGTTCCCCCACCCTAGAATACACGGCCT
Source organism: Pseudotsuga menziesii (assembly GCA_001517045.1). NCBI lineage: Eukaryota > Viridiplantae > Streptophyta > Pinopsida > Pinales > Pinaceae > Pseudotsuga > Pseudotsuga menziesii. The sequence continues at coordinate 76,677 of LPNX010728789.1, read as the reverse complement.
TCACCTAAATCCTTTAAAATCCAAAAAGAAAGGTATCAGTTAGCCATCATGGAGACAGGATATGATTTGTGGTCAAAGAATAAAACATTTATTGAAAAGTAATCAACAACTATATTAGCATTCTAAAGAGTGCACAAGTACTATTGCTGCAAAAACCCAACTCAGTAAGGCTTGACATACCTGAGTAATCGTTGACCTTGGCTGCCCTTACTGCTATGCATATCAACAAAACATCATTCTCCAATATTGCTAAAATCAACAAAACACTTATTTTCATATATCAATTTAATCTAATAAGTCATGTATGAACTCAATTGCACTTTGACTCCTGAAATACAAGTAATATCAATAGGCTTAAAATTAACAATAAAAAGAATGGTACACCCATTGGTCCCAAATTTGATTGCATTCGAGATGTCAAGTTTTTTCTCCTTCGAAAGGTCGATGCATTTTGCATAGCACTCTCAAAGTAAAGGTTGCTCGAGATAAGGAACTAACAGTTTCTGCTACTCTATGCATTTGTTCCTCATTTAGACAGGCTTCACAACATTCACTCCACATTGTACCTTAACTACAAAAAATGGAAAATAAGTAAAACCTCTCAGACCAGAACAAGAAGTGCATGAAGCGCACCAAGTTTTTCTCTTTCGAAAGGTCGATACATTTTGCATAGCACTCTCAAAGTAAAGGTTGCCCGAGATAAGGAACTAACGGGTTCTGCTACTCTATGCATTTGTTCCTCATTTAGACAGGCTTCACAACATTCACTCCACATTGTAACTTAACTACAAAAAATGGAAAATAAGTAAAACCTCTCAGACCAAAACAAGAAGTGCATTAAGCGTACTTTTTTTACCCAAATATTATAACATATACCCGCTTTGCAACTATTTTTATAGCATTGAAATGCCAAGATAAAAATATATCCATGTTGAATAGTTCTGACAACAAGCTTTTAAATCTCAAAATAACTAAACTCTACATATGCATCTCAGAATATGCCTCAAATGTTTAAGACAACAAATTTACACAGAAGATCTGATCTTATTTAAGTTTTTCACATAGAAACAACAACCTTGAAGTATCTTTGAACACAAATACATGGGCTTCCATTAAGTATACACAAGCAATGTCTCAACATGATTAAACATGCAATTGCCAACATTTGGCAAGTTCATAACCAACAACTACTGAAATTTTTTCCCCGCAAGTATAATAAATAAGAATGGATTGTGTAGCTAGGGTTGCATTAATTATCGTATAGAACATGGTATTAGGTATATGTTATCTCTATGGTATCTCATTAGGTTTCTAATGGAATTATTGTCACCGAACTGTCTTGCTAAGCATGGACCTCTTCTTTATTTAAACAATGGAAAAAATTTATGTGAGATAGTTAAAAAATAATGCAAGTTGTCCAAGAATGTGGGCCAATGTGATATGGAAATATAAGTGAAAGTTGGTAGTAACATTAAAAGGTACGAAACCCAGATTCGGGTGTCCACATGTCCAGCCGACAGGGCAGAGTGCCTTGTACGGAGAGCCAGCAGTCTGGCACCCCGCAAGCCGGGACTTCAAAAATCCCCCCCATGTAGTTAAGGGCTATTTATTGTGAGGAAGAGAACATCATGTATGTTGAAGGTAGAGGGGTTTACTTGTCTTGACTATTACTCCAATTCTCTCTTCAAAACCACACGACTAAAAACTCCTTTTATTTAAATTATTGCAATTTTTATAAGCATAAGCAATGAAGAAAATAGTAGTAAACATCAACTTTCATCTGCAAGTGTAATGTCACGCTTGGGGATATCTTCATTGTTGCTTTTCTGCCTGATGCTTAGAAGTGGAGATACAGTTTGAACAACTCCAATAACATATGCAGAAAATACGCCAGAAAAAAAATTTAGACATGTGATCGAAAGTCACCAAAAAGGAATGTGAAATGTTTAGTTACAAAAAAAAGGACTTTGATTATTTAAACTAATGGATACTCGCCAACAAGATCCCTTGAATTGACATATGGATCAAGCTCATCCACTTGACAAATTTATGTTTATATTCTTGGATATGGACCTCTTCCTTGACTCTGGGCTATAGTTGAAATTCTCAAATCTGGGCTATAGTTGAAATTATAATGAGATGGAAAGGGGTTGAACGAAAACAATTTCCAAATCTAAGTATGGATAGTACCAAAAGTTAATTTTGGTCAAAAGTTAATTCTGGTCCATGAATCAATTTTCCCTTCGTACATTTAGACCTCCTAACAACAAAACAATAATAGATTTCCAGGTCTGTTATAATGGTGAAAATCAAGGATCTATTTTTAGGTAAATATAAGCCCTGAACATGAGAAATATTTACTCATGGAAGTCAGTAGTAGGTTTTATTTCTACCCTGTAGCAGCTTGTGTTTAAGTTTTCAGCTTTAAAGGAACAACTTTTTTGTTGCCAATCTTTTTCCTAAAGCACTCTGTCCTGTAGATTATTATTTTAAAGATGACAACTTTAACACTCTATTTGGGTAAACCATGGCATCATGATCTATTCTAGTTTCATTTTGTTTGATCCACTTCATACTTTAGTTCTCAATGATGTGGCATGACATGTACAATGTAATAAGGAGGCTGTTGAAATGTCCATTCAAATGCATTTTGAGCAAAGAACAAATCTGTATACATTTGATAAGGCTCAACGAGCATTCAACTATTGGCACAAACAACACCCTAAACCATGGTGCACGGAGGTAACAATAGGAACCAAAGAAAACACAGTAGGTAAAGAGGATGAGCTTTGACTCTTTGCACTAAGGTGTACTGTTAACCTCACACACGAGGAGGACGGTGGATGGACAACAAGGTGGACACGTGGCAAGAATCGATTCATCTGGAGGATGATGAATCCGAGGAATATATAATATGCAAGTGGACTTGTAGAAACGGTTGCTACAAGTTAGTTGTTTGCTTGAACAAATGAGGGAATTGGTTTATGCACACCTAGAAAATGAGCCATTAATGATCCTGCCTTTAAGAAAGTGAATTTTTGTGAACATGTGACCCAAATTTGTTGCTTAACACCTAAAATTTTCTCAAGGATGATAACAATTTTACTTTGCATAAAATTTTCTCAGCACAAGTGATGCAATCATCATACTAACCTGGAATGAAATCCTTAAAAAAAAATTGGCACTATAATTTAAGAAGGAATTATATACATAATAATCACATCCAAAGAGGCCCAAAAAGAACAAGTACCTCTAGAATCTAAGCTATGTTAATACCAGAATGATGGAGTTGGATTACCTTTACTAACCCTCCAAACCAAAACTAATTGAAAATCAAGGACAAACATAACAAAATCAGAAATATATAGGCTAGTGCTTTACCTCGATTATGTTGACAGTAAAGTAGAAAGGGCTCGGCCTCCAACATGTACCTCTGCATCAATGTAGGTGCTCAAACTGAACTTCTATCGTTGGCATCTCAATCCCATTTCTGTAAAACCAAAACATTGCCTCTATCATCATAATTCTATGACATTCATATAATTTCACCATTGCATAAGCTCAAACTCAACATCATATCTGATTTACCTGTCAATCCTCTCTTTCAACTTTGTCAAAAACCGCTCGTTGTCCTCTCCTAACACCTCTCTGGCTAGCTCGATCATCAATGGAAAAATGTAAAACAACCCAACGCGGTTCTCTTCATAATGACAGGATCCCTTCCAACACCTTCTTATCACTATAGGTCCTATTGAAAAGAACGATCCTGAGCACCTTCTGTAACTTGTGAATTTGCATGCAATGTCATCTTGTAATCATTAGCTATTGTTTTGAATTTGCTTATTTTCCACTTGAAGGGTTCCTTTTGAGACATCATAGACCTTTCCCAATTCAAACTTATTCCAGAACTTATATATAGCTTTCTTAAACATAGTTGCCTAAATTTGAGTGCCCTGGAGCAAAAGAAGAAAAACAATCAAGTGGATAACACTTATTATAGTTGTTATAGACTTATTGTATAATCAAAGTATAGAAACCAATTCGAACTAGTCAGTCACAACAAGCTTAGAATCAAAGTATAGACACCAATTAGAAACTACAACACATATCAACTTCTTACAAAGACAAACAATATACTCCTTTTTATGTTCAAGTTTGGTTTTTTTCTGCAATGTGCTGGAAGGTGAGACATCAGTTACTCATGGAAGAAATTATGAATTAAGCATCAAAATAGACGATATGGAATAAAGACCAAGAAAAAACACATATTGAAGAATAGATGAGATATTGCTATCAAAGTCATCTGGGTTACTAGAAAGACAACCTCATCAAGTGGTAGCAAATCGAGTCCATTTTCATCATCTGCAGTTACAGGTGAAGCAGAATCTCGCAAGGTATCTGCACAACATGGAAAATGATGCATATAAAGAAAAAACCCTTGTAGTAAAACATAGGACAAACTTGAGTAACTTCAACACATTACAATAGAAACATTACCAACAGTATTCACCCATTCATCTTCAAGTTCTTTCCAGCCACTGCAGCACAACACACAGACAGAATGTAAGCCTTTTAGTGTGCCAATAGGTAGGTTGAAGCCAGCTTAAAGGCATAATGACTGTTTATTTGACTTGTGATGGGATAAGTTCCCCTAATGCAAGTGAAAATAAGAAACTACTGCTATGACATGAGCGCACTTTTGTGTGGACATTTTGTAAGAATTTTTGTTGTTTCAATCAAATATGCATAAGAAGTTATGCAATGTATGTTTAATGGTTGGTAATAAAAAACCACCTTTCAAAGTACTATTGCTTGCAAGGTTGATTCAATAAAACTAATTGATTTTGATGTTAGAAGAAACATTACCTCATATGGGTTTGCAAGAATGTATATGATCTTGGAGATCTCCTTAATAAACTGGGATTCTTCCTCAATCTCTTTGGTGAGGGCTTCGGCTGCATCATAGCTGTAATTGCTAACCCTATTTTCATTTGTATGACCAATGCGTTGTTTACTTTGTCGTTGTATTTATCATGGCAGCCCTTGACACACTACTTGAAGGCACCATTATAAAGGTGATGGTGATCATCTGTTAACACCATACCTCAGTTGATATGTACAATGGGGGCTTGGTTCCCTTGTTAAAAAACACGTACAACTCATTTACATTAAGACAGTATATCAAGATGATTCAATGTAGATGTTAAACAGCATGAAGCAAAACAATTGGAATGTAAGTGCTAACGAAGCACGAGAAAAAATATCTCACCATGAATTGGCCTTCAAGGATTCTCATAACATCTTTCAGAGTGATTGTATTAATGTATTGATCTGGAGGCAAACAAGTGAAATAATGTATATTGGACAGGAGGGTTTGAATTTGGATTTGTAACTATAAAAGAAATACAAAGATCCAAAAGCATGGATTGAATATACCTCTTTGTTGGTAACAGTTTCTGCATCCATATTCAGAGGCAAGCAACTAAAAAGCTTGTTTGCAACGAATTGGCAGGAAGAGATGATGACGAGGAAAAATGAAGTAGGTGTAGTTGTAAATGGAAAAAAGGACTGAAAAGTTGTAGTAAAAGCTAATATGTACAGACCATTTTTGTTTGTATTATGTAGATGATAATAGTAACAGAGCATATACTGTTGTATGGACAGCATTTAAAACGAACAACTCATAAGAACAACAACATTATAGTTGCATAAAAGTCGAGGGAAATTATATGTACAACTTTAAGAACATGGAAAAAGAGGTGTTGTAATTGTCCAGTTGAAATATGTACATATAGCATCAATTGCAATAGGGCTTGAAATAAAGGAAGCAAAGGCATTAAAATATGGCATTAAGAGTCACACTATTTAGAGAACATGAACAGAGCGTTGCTGGTAAAAATAAAAATACACTTTTTTGCTCAATTCCTATGTCAATGCAAAAATATATAGGATGATGTAGTGAACAAAACAGTAGTACAAAATGAAACCAAGCATTCATAAGATAACAACTAATGATGATATATAATAATAGCATAATTTCATGAGTTAAGTTGATAGCAACTATAACATGAAGGGCCACAATATTGATTTGAAAGCAGCGAAAGTGAAAAAAACAATAATATGACGTGTTTTACCAATTGCACATCTAGGTAATCCTTAAAACACTTGGACGAAGAAAAAAGTAATAAATAAACATTTCATCATTGACAGTAAAATGCTTACACGAGTATGAATATTTACTTCTCTAATGTAATATATTATAGTCTGCAAATAAGTACATTTTGCAGTGGTAAGGTTGAATTACACCCATAGAGAACTCAAAGAGTAATAAAACAGTATTGTTTGAAATGTAAAGTATAGAGTAAAGAGCAGAAGTCATGGTAGTAGACACATGTAATTTGTACAATGTCTATACAGAGAGGGATGTGGGGTGTAAAGAAGTACATGAAACACATGTAGGGAAAAAATGGGTGTAAGGAGAGGCAAAAGGGAAATGCATAAAGTACGAGCATTCAATCATATATGCAGGTGGGGGAATGACAATGACAACACCATGCGCAGTTTATTTGTGAAGCTAGATGGGGTTTCTGAATGATCAAGTCTTGACAAGCCATGCACATAGTATCCCTTTCATGCATATGGATCATGTGTGGAAGGAAGGATTTCAAGTCTGATAGAAGTGTGATAGTTGGGTGGATGTAATTGAATGGGAGGGCGGAAGTTGAATGGAAGTGTGCTTGTATTTGTTGAAGCACTTCTTGTTGTTCCTTGATCTGTTGGCAAAAGTTGGAAAGGATGTTGAGATATCCGCTATCCATCTTTGTTGTTGTAGGGCTATAAGTGAAAGACAATGAAACATTATAATATTTAAATATTAAAAGAATATAAATGAAATAAAAGTAAAGACGAATGTGTAAAATGGAAGTTGTGTTGTTGAGTAAACATGTAAGACAATGGTTGAAACATCTTTGTTTTTTCCTATATGTATGTGAAAATAAATGAATACAAATGTGCAGGAAAGTGTGCTTTATTTAAAGTAAAAAAGGAAAAAACATGAGTAGTAAGTTGTACTTGCATGTGTGAAAGCTACTAAAAAAATGTGTTTGCAAGCACTGAAATTTCACAAGGCAATATAATAACCATGCACACAAGTCTTGGTCCAATGTCAAAAGTGTGCTTTAGATCGATAGTAGGTTATATGAGAAATAAAGATCTTAGACATGTTGATTAGTACTTTTGTAATTAGGTAATTAGAAGGAGGGCTAAAGCTATGTTGATGTTGTTAAGTGGGTTGTCATTTTTTGGTTCATGTTGAATTGTGTTTTGTGGAACTTCCCTTAAAAACAATTGGGTATCATGTGCCAAAGATACTATATTGTGCATTTGAAAGGGATTGTTTTTTGTAAGGCATTGGTATATTAACCATACAAACAAATATTGGTCCAATGGTAACATTGCTCTTTAGATCAACAATAGATCCTAGAATAGAGTGCAAGGATAACATCCACTGATCAATATGTGGAGCAAGTTTAGGGAATTGGCATCACCTAGAAATGTCCCCATCGGCCATCACCAAATGGAATTGTTCAAAAATTTAGAGTTTAATATTAAAGTAATTCTCAACCATATAAGTAATTCCTCACTATGGTCACAAAGAGGATTTGGCTAGAGATGCGAAAGTAGTTGAAAGCGTCAATGGTTTTTGCTATGCCTTGAACCACTTTCATTATGGTGTAAGAATATGCAAACCTAGAAGAGGGTTGCATAATGGTTTGTGTTATCTGATAAAGGGTAACACACTTGCATAAACAAATATTTGATAACAAAGGACAAGTTCTTATTGTGGTCATCATTAAGAGGGCATGGAGCTATGTGGTAAGAATGCATGGCGAGGGTGAGCATTTAGTGTTTGATTCCTATGACCTAGCATCTCCAAAGGTTTCACACTATTCATGGTTGTCTCTAATTGGCTTATTAAATGTTATGAAGACCATAGAGTGTATAACTGTGACAGGAAACTTGCTTGCATGTTGAAGAGTACCAACATTGAGAACCATAATTTAGGCAATGTTGTTTGTGTTTTGAGGCAGTAAAGCACAAAAGTCAAATTGATTCCATATATATCTCTAAAGGCAATGTGTTTAGTTCTTCATGTGCTACATGTGAAAAAGTATAGGTCTTATGAGGTTTTCTTATTTATATTGTACATGCAAGACAATGATGTAGTGTAAAGTGTATGGTAGAAGGTGATAGTGAAGACCAAGGTAAGTGACATTTGGTGCACATAGAAATGAAGGGAGATAGGAAAGTGAAACAAGTCCATGATTGAGGTGTTTTTGTATTTTGTTTTTTTTTGGGGGGGTGGCAAGGAATGGCAATGTGATTTTGTATTAAAAAAATGAGAGTGGGGAAAAAATTGTATATCAAACTCAAGAATATAGATGTGTTGTGTTGCATGTATCAGGAAGATAAGATGAAGCATTGCACAAGAATAAAAAGATATAAGCAAAATAATTTAGGTTTGTTAATTGACCTGACTTGTAGTAGACTTAGATGCAATTAAAAATTCCTCTTGCTTTCGGCGTTGGACAGAAGCGCTATCTTGCATACGTGCATAGCGAGCAAACGAGAATGTTGGAGTTATGCATAGGTCACAAAGATGCTTGACTCTAGAAACAACAGTAAATGTAAGGCCTTAGCGATCAACGTCGCCAATGTCAATTGTTTCCTTTTGTAAGGTCATGCCTTGCGCTTTATGGATTGTTAAGCCCCAAGCCATGCGAAGTGGAAGTTGCCTGTGAGAGCCCCTTGTTACAGGTAAGATTGGCACATAGTTTGGGTTGGCATTATCCCATGGTGGGCCCTTGTAATGCATAAAATTAACAACAACAAACAAAGGAAGGTTGGGTGGAGTAGTACTAGTGTTGTAGAGGATTGAAACAACTTGGCCAAGAGCTCCGTTAACAAGGCCTGCCTCGACCCATAGGTTTGTGGTAAGCATAACTTGTTGGCCAATGGAAAGTAGAACGATTAAATATAGTTGTTCATCTTATGTTGTTAACATTGATGGTTTCTTCCTTATTTCTGCTAAACAGCGTTCAATTGGGGCATTTAGTTGTTTAAGCATTTGTTTGTTATGAAAGGCAACAGAATTGTTAGTTGCGAACAAGTGGGTGGAATGTTCAAATGTGTGGTTCTCATGTTGTGAAAGAGAAGAAGATGTCCTTGACATGCGAAGGTTCCAGTCAGCAATAGTTGGTGTTTCATTTCGGAGGTTGAGAAGGAGGCTTCGGGATGCAACTTGCGCAGGGTTGTCGCCTTGTTGACAGAAAATTGTGGAGAGTGTTACAAATGTGGTGAAGCTACGCCAGAGGATGTTTCCATGCGATGCCCCTACATACATGGGGATATCTTTGACAGGGGGGAGTTTCCTGAGGTCACTGATGAGGATTATAGAGCAATTTCCAAAAGGACAGGTTCGATGGGATGGGAACGCTTCACGAAGATGAGCATCAATGCTGGCTAAAAGTTTTGGGCCGATGAAACTCATTTCATCAATAAGGATGTGACGTATAGGGTGAAGACGTTCTTGGAGGTTAGCAAGGGCTTGGCCCTCAAGCGGTTGAAGTGTGGTTACTGGGATGCAAAGGCCAGAATGTATTGTAAGTGCATTTATGTTAAAGGCTGCGACACCAGTGCAGACTATCCTCAGATGCCGACTGAAGTGCAGACTGTAAGCAACCAATCAAATAAGATTTCCCTGTGCCTACAGTTCCTTGGATTACCATTTTCAAGGGGTTGGTGTTTGTGTGTTGTCTATAGTGGGACATAACAAGATCAAAGGCAATGTGTTGAGTTGGAGATAAGCAGTTAGGAGAATTGAATGTTGAACAGGGGGGAGTAGGTATTTGGTTTGAAGAACGATTCACATCAATGAATGAAATGGCAGATTCTTGCAAGTGTAAAGGGATTTGTGAGTGGGCCCAATTATGTTTGGTGTCAAAGTCACGATGACCAAGCATGTCAAGGTCATCAACTTGGATGCCATAGAATGGAGTCAAATATGTACTATTTACACTGCTTGTACCTCGATCCTGTAATTAAATAATTTTATATATTATTTGTGTTTAATTTATAAATTAGAATAACTATCAAATATCAAAAATATAATTACAAAAGTTTTTCAAATTTCTTTATCAAAATATCAAAGTAATTATAAAATAATATATTATTACAAGTGAAATGAAAGATTAGAAAAAAATATTTTTAACTAAAATATGTATTAGAGTATTCTTCATATATATATATATATATTAGATAAATGGTGGTAGTAGTTTATAGTTATTGTATAGCTAATATAATTAATAGTAGAGAAATCAAGTATAAAGACTTAATACATGGAAAAATAAAATATGAAAACAATGTTTTTAAAATATGTTATTTATAAGAAGTTATTGATAAAAAAGTTATATACATCTTTAACATGATAAACATGATAAACTTAGGAAATGTGAAGTTGATATTATACCTATAACATTTAATTTTTTTATCTATTTAAAGTTTCATTTTATAATTTGTAACCAAACAAACTATATTTAAAATGTTTGAATAATTTAATTTGAGTGTACATAAAAAAATCAAAATAAAAATCTATTGATCATAATAATTAATAATTGATAAATACAATTGAAGTAGTGTATTAGGCTGTAATTAAAAAATTATTATATAAAGAAAAAAAACCCTTTAAAAATAGAAATGATATATTAAATTGGACTTAAAACCAATTTTTTATTGATATATTTGAATAATAATTTATAAACATAATGGCAATGAATTATGTTAATTCAGCCATCTACGTGATCAACTGCTACAAATGGCAATGAATTATTTATTACATCATTTGGAAATAAGACCTTTACTTTTATGGATCAATCAATTTGTATATAATTTATTTTTAATATATTTTAAAAAATATATAAATATATTTATAATGTTAAACTTTGCAAATGAATTAAATTTGAATTGGTCATTACATAAATATACAAGATACGGAATTGGTCTTTGTTTAGGAGTTGACTACCGAACCGACGATATGCACCGATCGGACGACAGGCCGCGCGTGACCGGTCACGTCCGATGCGGCCGGCCGTCCGATCGATGCATATCGTCGGGCAAATAGGTCCAGACCTTTGTTTATGCATTATTTTATGGGAATAGATAGTGCATTGGCCATTGGCAGTGTGAACCCGATCATTAAGACTATTGAGAGATGAGAAAGTTGTTTGGTTAACCGCACCCCTTGCTTTGTGTTGATTTATAAAATTTTATGTAACAAGCGAACTGTTTTTAGCTTTTAGGAAACTTGTTCTCCAAGTTTCAAGGTTCCAGGGAAAGTGGGAATTTATAGGAAACTTTTTCAATCTAGCTGAAATCGTTCTAGATTGTTGAGAAATTATTGGGAACTTTTACCTTCTAAAATCGGGAACTTGGAGACTTTTTTTGCGCGTTTTCTTCACTAGGAACATTTATGATGGCCATGTTGGTTGTTAACAACATTCATATTTCCTCGTGACCATGCATATACATGGTTAACTCAGAATTTTTTCTCTAGAAAGCTAAATTGCAATAAAAGTCTTTTAAGTTTTTTCTGCTACCTTGTCAGTGATTGCATTGCAGTTACCACTAATCAATAATAAATGTAAATCTATTTTGAATTTTTATATATTAAATAAAAGAAAATGAATTTATTTATTTTACTATTTACTTTACCAATAAAAATAAATTTTTAACTAATTGGAAATGGTTTTAAATCTTATTTTAAAACTAAATTCATATATTACATTTTAATAAAAATTATCTTCATTTTTTTTTATAATAATTTAAATTTGAAGATTTATACACTTTGCAAATACGCTAATCTAAAATGCCTTTGCAAATATATAATATTCTAATACATTTTAATTATAGTTGACACAAAATTGAAAGCTTGTTGTATACATATAGCCACAAATATAGGGACTATAACTTCTAAAAGTGCCCACTTTAAAACAAGTCTACCTTATATAATCAATGACGTGGATAGTCTTGATTTTATTGTCATTTCCATCTGCTAAGAGGTTCTAGTTACAACTACAATACAAGGGATATGTTAAGTCATCTAGTTTGTGTTAATGTTTATTTTATTCTCTATGTTTCTTCTCTTTTCATGTTTTTTTAATTATTTTATTAATATATATTATTGAAGTTTCCAACCTGTCGTTTCCTGCAAATTTGAGAAAAACTTCTAAACATATCCGATATTCGTACCCAAGTTCTCTATATACTCGTCTTCCGAAAACTTGTGCAACATAAACAAAACCTAGGCGCAGCATCAGCCACGAGGTCTTGTCACACAAAGTGGCAGATTTGGTTTTGGCCTAAATCCATCTGAACAAAGCTATCACGTCAATCACAACAACAATGGAGAAGTTCGACACAAAACTCATGTTATGTCCCTCCCAGGGATGGAATTTGACGGGTAAATGCCCATCATGGGTCAATTTACCTGTCAAATACAGCAAAGATTTTACCTAGACCGTCAAAATTTGGCTTAGAATACAGAAAACGTTTCAGATTTTGATTGTTACCGACAATTTTGACGGGTGTCCGCCATTTGAAATTCCAACCCTGGTCCCTCCTATGGACTCCAACTACAGGCTCAGTCACATGATCAGGTAAAAGGACATAAGAGGAATGTGTTTAGTCATATATATGAAAAGAAAAGAAAAAAACAAATAAGATTGACCTGTCAATGTGGGTGGCTATAACTTCAAACGAAAAAACGATCAACAAATTAACTAATCGTCATTAATTGAGTAACCAAACATATTTTCATTTTGAATACAATATATATGGTGATGGATATCCATCAATACCGCATACTCGGCCTTTTGAACAAGCAACACAAGATACGTTAGGGTGTCAGAGTACTAGACAACTATACGTGACTGTTATTTCCAATTCTTATCAATGACAATTCTGAAAAAGTAAATACCAAATAATATATGGTTTAGATTCCTTTCCACACATGTCAAAACACATCTATGGCACATGTACGATACATTTGGCACATGTCCTTTTTAAGTACATGTGTCAAACACGTCCTAGCATATGTCAAACACATATGTCTGACACACAATGCAAACACAGAGCCCCTATGGGACGTGTCATGTTGCTTAGATCAGATTTTTTAGGGAACATCAAGAATATTATTGGTGTCAAACATGGGTATCTTCTCTCCCCCACCCTTTGTGCATTTTACATTAATTAGCTAGAACAATTCATCAAGGATTCCACTCAAGCCAAGGATGGTTTCCTCATTCACTAGTGTTAGATTTTCATAACTTTAGCAGCATAATTTCATTGTTTATATTCATCCCACAATCATAGCATTGTTTCATTTGCAACATAAACAAAATAGGATCACTGAAAGATAGCCATGCACAAGAGACACAAAGATTTCTCCTAGGAAACCACAAGGGAGAAAACCCAACAACCTTCTCTTACTCAGATAATATTTCAAGATACAATACATCCATATACAAGCATCACATAGACAAGCTCTAGACAAACCCTAGAGCCAAAGAAAAAAATTCTCCAAAAAGTGAACCCAAATATACTCTTCTACAACCCAAATATACTCTTCTACAACCCAAGAACAATCTTTTTAAGCTTGAGAGAACTTCTCCATTTGTCCTTCTAGAGAACTGCACACCACTTGAGAGAGAGATATGAACTTGTTGTTGTGATAATGAAGTGTGAAAGAACTTATCTATATTCTTCTTTTCACTATAAGTTTCCACAATTAGGTCGGCCTGACTTTTATTTATTTATCTTTTATTTTATCTTTTAAGTTGACTTGTCTTTTTATCTTCTAGGGTTATTTTTCTTATTTCAATGGGGTAATTGTGCTCTTCATTTCTTTTCACTTTCTCTAGGACATCTTGAGAATATATTTCGATGCTACATAAGCATCAACACTCTCTTAGCGAGAAATATATTATCCTTGCATGATCTTCAACATTGTGTCTTCTAGAGGTTCTTTTGTTGAGTCGACTTAGCTAGTGAGGATGCCTCACGTAGCTACAAACATCAACACTCGCTCTTAGCTAGGGAGGCATCATCATGCTGGAACATATCTAGATATCATCTAATCATCACAATTGTATAAAACATCTCGTGATCATAAGGAAGGTCTCTTTTGGCCAAGTTCTCCTGGCCAGAACAACTGTTCCCATTGGAACCTTGTTCCTCATTGGAATCGCATCATCTTTCCAAAGATGATATCTTATATCTATGATCAACTTGGTCATCCTAGACCACAAAGGATTACATCCTTATGCACTTAATCAATTTAAAATTGAAGGGAGGCCACAATTCCCAAGAAGACACTTCTTCCAAGTACTTTATCACTAGATCGAAAGGACGTTAACTCCCTAGGAAGACACCTCTTCCAAACACTTTATCGGACTCAAACCGAGGGAGACTACAATTCCAGGAAGACTCTTCTTTCAAGCACTTTATTGACTTCAACTCGAAAGGAGGCTCCAATCCCCAAGAAGACTCTTCTTCCAAATGCTTTATCGATGTCAAAACCAAAAGAAGGTTGTACTCCCTAGGAAGACTCTTCTTCTAAGAACTTTATCGATCTCAATTCAAAATGCGGCTACACTCCCCAAGAAGACTCTTCTTCCAATTTACTAGTCATTCTAACTGGAAGGCAGTGATGACTAAAGCTAATCGACCCCTATGGACCCACAATTTTATTCCATGTTTGGACAAGGAGGCAGTAATCCCCCTATAGATTTCTCAGTTATTCTAACAAGTTTCTCCACTCCCTAACTCCACACCGAAGACCCCCATACCAAGGGGTCATCCCAAACTGGGATCCATTCCATAAAGGAGTCCTCTCCACACTGGAGAACGTTCCCATCGGAACCATCAAGGAGTACGATCAACTCAACTCATGTGATCAACTCGACTCAGTCCATCGTAGAGTACGATCAACTCAACTCAGTCCATCATGGAGTACGATCAACTCAACTCAATCCATCGATGAGTACGATCAATTGAACTCATGTGATCAACTAGACTTAGTCCATCGAGGAGTACAATTACAAACCATCAAGGAGTACGATCAACTCAACTCAGTTCATCAAGGAGTACGATCACAAACAATCGAGGAGTATGATCAACTCAACTCAATCCATCGAGAAGTATGATCAACTCAACTCACTCTCCACATAGGAGAATGTTCCCACCGGATACACTCCTCAAAGTAGTCATGTCCACACTGGATATTTTCTCCCACCAAAACCATCCCTCGCAAGGATACACTCCTCAAAGGAGTCAAGCACATGATCTTTCCTACAAGTCAAGTTCAGTCAATTAGTTAGCAACATTGGATTATCATGAAATTAAATCAAATGAACATTTCAATGCAAATGATAATCCAAATCCATATACTTATCTTTTATTATTTTGTGGGCTCCCTCTTGAACTCTACCCCCTTGCAGGGATCACTAGAGTCCTTAGATATTCATCTTCTTTTTTGTTGGAATCCCATTGAAGGAACTGCAACCTGGATCTTCATACATCACCAATGGCAATCTCCTCATCTAGAGATAATCCAATCATTGGTGCACACATAGAGTGTACTAGAGGAAGTACTCATTTTGACGATCTTATGTACTTTCCTTAGTATATTCATTAACATCAACAATTGAGGGATGGTGTTTTCCTTTTCCTCTCTTCCTGCATTTTGCAACAAAGTGACCTAGCTTGCCACAGTTCAAACATTTGAGCTAGGATTTATCTTTCTTGATCTTTGGATTTTGGACTGACTTGATGCATTCCTTACCCTTGTTCCACTTTCTTCTCCTCTTTCTAATTCCGACTACCAGAACTAGTTCTTCTTCCTTATCCTTGGAGGTAGAGGGAAGCTTCCTTGTTTCCTCTTGAATACATTTTGACCAAAACTGATCAAAACTAGGTAACTGGCCATGACCGCATATCCCTTTCACAAATGCCTTCCATTCTGAAGGAAGTCCACCCATAGATGTCAACACACGATCTCTATCAGAGACACTTTCATCAACAACTGCTAGTTGATCTTTGATCCAAGTTATCTTCCATAAATAAGAAGAAATTGAATCATCCTTTGAGAACTTCACTTGACGAAGTTGATCTTTTAGGGCCAAAATTCTGCTAGGATTCTCATTCTCAAATAGTTTCTTCAAGGAATCATACATCTTCTTAGTAATGTTCTGGCTTGCAATAAGAGGTACAAGGTGATCTTTTATCGATTCCATTAAAATCCTCATGGTTGTGGCTTCATTCTTCTTAAATTTTGATTTTTCTCAGGCTCTGAAATATCTCTGAGTATATGATCATTGAGTTCATGTTCATTTAGGAGCATGAGCATCCTACTCTTCCAAGATCGGAAGTTTGAAACTCCCTCCAATTTGTCTTTCAACAACCATCTTGACTAGTGACTGAAAACTGAGAACTAAAATTTCTTGTAGAAAAATCAAACTTCACAAAAAAAACTGGATCTGCAATTTCCCGGCCCTAAATTTTCGATCCCTGATTCTCGGCCCTTGATTTTCGGCTCCTATCTTTTGAACCCTAGAATTTAGAACCTTATATTTTCGGTCTTTATTTTCAGCCCCTGGTTTTCGACCCCTGGATTTTTGGGCACTAACTTTTCGGGCATATCTTTCCAATTCGTAATTTTCTTGGGCCCTATATTTATGAGCCTATTTTTCCAGGTTGCTTTTTCAGATCTGTTTTTTTTAATAACCAAAACGATTAATATTTTTTTCTTTTATTGATAAATAATTGATGGGCCTTCACCCATTTACAAATATTCTGAAATATACAATTCCATGATTCCATCGAGCTAGGACCTTCATTCAAGCTTAACATTCCGGGAGGAAGAAGGAAGCCCTGATTTGCTTTGTAGTCTACTAGCTAATTCAAGTCACGAAGAATGTGATAGGAGGAGGCAAAATCATAATCTATCAAAATGAAGTGCAACCTTTGCATTGTCACGTTCAAACTAAGATTATTGAACTTTGAAGCCAAGTTTAGAACTTTGATTATAATTTCTGAGTCTCCAAAGATTTGAATGATGTTATGTCCAGCTGCCTTTGCAATTTGACAAGCTTTTAGAAGTCCAACTAGCTCTGCTTGGTTGTTTGTAAGTTGTCCAACTCCCCAACTGAAGCTGGTTTCAATCCTTCATCCTGGATAGAAAATCAGTCCCCGTACCCCAGCTTTCCCAAGATTTCCTTTTGATGCTCCATCGAAGAAGATAGAAACTTTATTTTTCTTTTGCCACCATTCTGAAAATTCATTTTCTGTGGTTCTGACCTTCCAACTTGATTTAAAAACAGTCATGCCCGGACCCAGTTGGATTTTGTCCACAAGCAGTGATCGAAGCCATTTGTGCTCAGCTTTATTTTTGATGGCATCAATTTGAACATTTCCACTGACTACTTCCAAAAGAAGAGCCTTAGCTTTTATTGCTACAATTTCTAGCTTTATGACTTTACTATTAAAAATCGAATCATTTCTAGCTAGCCAAATTTTCCACCATAAAAATTTCGGAATAGCTTGCCATATTTTCCTCCATTCATAACTAGTTGAAAGAAGGCCAAGATACCTTGTCTGCCAAATCTTAAACAAATTAACAGGTTCAGAATTTAAAGGAGCAGAGAAATAAGGCAGCCTGCGCAAGAAATGTGTCCATACTTTCTGTGTAAAACTGCATCCAACAAAGAGATGAGCTATAGTTTCATTTTTGGTAAGCTGGGTGATTTTTAGACTGAGTTCCAGAATGTTGCGCTGTAGGTTGAACCAACGGATTTCTGCACTGACAGGGAGCCACGCGCAGTTGAATAGGAGCCAGAGGGTCCCCAACCCACACGTCCTTGCACGTTGAGTGAATGGGGACCATACAAGATAGATTGTTCAACAACAAATTCATTTGAAAGAGAAGAGTGGGATCGGCACAATCTTGAAGTTCTAAGAGAACCCACGCATCCCAATTACCATGGATGTCCCAAGAAACAAAATTCGAGAGTCTTAAAAGGCCTTTATTTGTTAGCTAGAACTTGATCTCAGCAAGGGATAAATAAGAGTTGAGAGGGGCATTACCATTTATTTTATCATCCCACAGGAATGTATTTTTCCATTTCCTGGAATACAATAAAGATGTTGGGTAAAGAAGTCAAGTCCTCTTCTACATAAATTCCACGAAATAGAACCTTTGGGAGTGTTTGTCATCTGAAGATTTCCGAGAGATCCTCCTTTAAGATATTTGTTCCAGAAAATTTGACTGACCGGATGCTTTTTATCAAAGAAAAGATGCCAAAGTAATTTGCCTCCCATAGCTAAATTAACCAATTTTGGATCTCTGATTTGCAATCCACCTTCTAATATAGGTCTTTTAACAACATCCCATTTGACCAAATGCATTCGATTATGGTTTCATTTTCCACTTCTCCAGAGAAAATCTCTAATCAGCTTGGATATATGATCCATAATTGATTTAGGGGTCAGGAGAAGAGATGATTGGTAAATAGGAATAGTTGAGAGAGTTGACTTAATCAAAGTAAGCTTCCCTACCTTCGTGAGCCAATGGACACCCCACACGGCAATCTTTGCTTTTATCTTGCCAATGATTTCCAACCAGAGAGAAGGGTTGTTTTTTCCCAAGGTTAAAGGGAGTCCCAAATACTTAACCTTATCCCAACTAGAAAATCCTTCAAAGCCTAAAATCCGAGATATTTTTGCAACAACTGATTGATCTACATTCAAGCCATAGACGACTCTTTTACGATTGTTAATAAGAGCCCCTAAAATAATACAAAAGTGGTGCATAATTTCTACAAAAACTCTTGCCATTTTGAGAGAATCCCCTCCCAGAAGCAAGGTATCATCCGCAAAGAGAGCATGGTTGATAGCTTCAACATCATTAGCTAGGTGGATGCTCGGGATAAAACCATCATTTTTCCCTGCAGTTAACTTTCTACTCAAAGCATCAACCATTAGAATGTACAGAAATGGTGAGAGAGGGTGGCCCTTCCAAAGTCCCCTAAAAGCTTGAAAGAAGTTTGTTGGTCTGCCATTAACCAATGGCGCTATCCAAGGCTTATAAATACAAGCTTTTATCAAATTTATGAAAGCATGTCTAAAACCAAAAGAACAGAGAACTGAGTAAAGAAAAGAAAACTTTACCCTGTCAAAGGCATTTTCCATATCGAGTTTAATTAGCATGCCCTTCTCCTTTCTTTGGAAACTAGATTGCATGGCTTCCTGAACTTGGATCACATTGTCCAAAATATGTCTCCCTTTTACAAAACCTCCTTGAAAAGGTGATATCAACTTCCCAAGCAAAGTTTTGAGCCTGTTAGCTAAGAGTTTAGAGAAGATTTTATAAGAAGCATTACAAAGTGAAATAGGTCTGAATCGATCAAAAGTAGAAGGATTAACTTATTTAGGGATTAGTGCAAGGAAAGTGGAGTTGGTGCATCCACCCACTTTGGCTTTTAACTGAAATGCTTTGATCATCCGAAGTAAATCTTTACTGATAATTGTCTAACAAACTCTGTAAAAATGGAAAGAGAATCCATCAGAGCCCGGGGCTTTATCCGACCCCATAGACCAAATAACATCTATGATCTCTTCCTCTGAAAAATGATTCATTAACTCATCATTTTCCTCATCCCTCATCAAACATGGAATATTGATAAAAAATTCAGAGGTTAAATCAGAATCAATAAATCCATCTTCTTTGTACATGTTCTAAAAATGTACTCCAGCAGCTTGTTTAATTTGAGAAATGCCTTTGAAAGTAACACCAGACAGAGGAAATTTTCGAGATATGATTTTGAGAAAGTCTAACTCTATATTGTTTGTGAAAAAAAGATGTAATCCGGTCTCCCGCTTTCAGCGAAGTGCTACATGACTTCAATCTCCAATATTCTTCTTCTTGTTTGAACGCACGAAAGGAGTTAAACTATGCTTTTTGCTCTTTTTCCAACATGGCAAAGGTAATTTGTGATCCTTCCATTTCCAATTGGATTTCCTCCAGTTTTTCCAAAGCCTCTTTTCTTTCACTGATTGGATTTTTCTGAGAGTGTTTAACCCATTCCTTTAACGCAGCTTTAGTGTTTTTGAGTTTCCTCTCCCACACAAAGTTCGGTGATCCAAAGACTGGAAGATCCCATGCCTTAGGTATAATGCTCATAAACCCATCTCTGCCAATCCGCAGAGGGCTAAACCGAAAGGGAATGGGACTGAGATCCTCTTCCTCTTCTAGCTACAGCATTATCGGCTTATGATCCGAGGTAAGCTTTGGCAAGATGCTTGAGGAGATAATAATCTTTTTTTTCCATTAGCAGAGAACTCTAAACCAGAAAACGATCTAGCCTGGCATAGATGTTAGCTGCTCCAATTCGATTATTCGTCCATGTATATCTTCCTTTTTTATGTTTAAAATCAATCAAATCCCAAAGTGTAATGAAATTCTCCACCATTTTGAGCATGGGATCTCTCCCACAGATTCCACCTTTCTTCTCTTTAGAATCCAACGTGATATTTAAATCACCAGCTATCATAATATTTGAAAGAGATCAGTTCGCAACAATAAAATCATTCAGAGAATCCCAACATTCTCGTTTCTCCTGGAAGTTAACAGGTACATAGAGATTGAATAAAGCAAAAGAAGTCATACTTGGAAGATGTCGGAGTTTGAAAAAAATCCAATGCTGCGTTAAATGAGAGTTTGTCATAGAGAATAGGTTCTATGTCCACAAGGTTGCAATTCCACCCGCAGAATCACGAGCACTCACAGCCAGCCCAACATTCTTATTCCAGTTATTTTTACTTAAGGACAGAAGGTTGTCCTCGTCTATTTTTGTCTCTTGGAGCAGAAGAACATCAGGAGAAGCTATTCTTAAGAGATCTTTTACAGTTTCCACTTTCGATGAATTTCAAAGCCCTCTGCAATTCCAAGAGACAATGTTCATTATTTAATATTGGCAGAAGGAAGAGGGCCTCCTTTTGAAGGTCTAGGCATGGTATTCCTGAAAATTGACATCTCGATTGTAGCTTGGCTTCCTTGCATCTTCAAGCGTTCAACTTCTTCCTCCTGAATCTTCTTAAGGGATTTGCATCCTTTTTTTAGGACCTCCCAATTGAATCTTCTTCAGATGAGCCAGAGTTTTCCTATCACGTCCCCGCCCCTCTATCGGAGAGAGGACACGACCATTATTGCTATCTAATCTGGGAAGCTAGCCCCATAAATGTAAATATAAAATTACATTGAAGTAAAAGATGCAAGAATGCATTGTCTAACATCATTAAGCAACATTATAGCAGAAGCAATCATACATTCAACACCTTGAGCATGTTCATCATAATTCATATAAACAATACAATTGCATGGGTAATTACACAAGAATACTTATCTTTGAATGAAGCTCCCTGCAACCAGTTATGGCACTACAACGTTCCACCCAACCATAGGCTAGTGTGCTCATCAATCTCTCAGCATCACTGCCACCCCCGAGCTGGGCATGATTCCCCAAGGAAAAGGAAACTAAGCAGGCTCACACATAACCAAAAATATGTTAAAACTCAGCCAAGCCAAAGCTATGTTTGGGTTTATCAGGCTGCCAAAGGGATGGAAAGGCTTGTTTGCTAAGCTAGTGAGCTCAACCATAGAGCTATGGACACCTGCACAAGATCTTACTTGGCTTTCCCAACACAAGGAATCATCCCCTTCTCTGTTGTATAGTCCCTCAGGCTATGCATTCCCTTCAAGTGCTATTCAGGATGTGCAGTAAGGAATAATCAGCCCTCGAGATCCCTTAGTGAGGTTCTTCATGCACTAGATTTATCAAGCAGTTTACCTCTTCCACTCCTAACTGGATTCAGACTAAATCAAGGAGCATAACAACTCAGACCAAGGAAAGGGTGCACATACAGCAAAATACCAATTGCTGGTCTTTAGAAAAATGTTGGGAAACCCAAAAACGGATTTACAAATGGAGAAAAACACCAATGAGAGAAATATGATCTCAACAATCGTTTAATGACCCCATAGAGCCAAAATCGATCTCTGCAAAAACACAAATTGTATTTCTGATTTCTGAAGGAAACTATGGCAATACGAGAGCCAAAAAGACTGCTATAAACCCCAAAAACGTGAACCTAGCTCCTTGGCCACTCAGCAAGGTAAAAACAGTTCCCATCCATTGAATAATCCATGAAAATGCAGGAAAAACATAAATCTTCTTTGCCCACTTACTGAACAATACCAAAACAAATTTCTGGGCATGCAAAATGAGGAAAATGACTCCCAACATGAAGGATGAACACACGAGAAGCTTCAGTTGCATGAAGGAAGCCCACGTGAAGGAGAATGGTGAGGAAAAATGGAAAACGTGGGTGTATGGCCAAATGGGCATGCCTTTTGGGTGTTAACTTGCCCCAAAAATCAAAAACATTTTTCCCAAAAATGGGTGTTTCCCCAAATTCGAATTTCCTTGCCCATACCCTTCCCATCCCCATGCAATAACTACTTCAACCAATTTCTGGCAGAATTAAATGATTGGCTGAATGAGACAAGAAAAGTAGTTGAAACTTTGATGGGTTCTCCCATTGACATTTGGCTTTTCCCCATTGGTCCCAAAGGTTAAATATTCCCCCCCTTTATCCTTAGGAAATCATGCCCCTGTCTCATTATTTGTTGCATTGCCATCATTGGTTGTGGGTTTTTAATTAAATTGCATATTTACATGATGCCAAAATTATAATGTGTTGGCTAGCACGAAATACCATCGGCAACGACTTTAATCGCCGAAACATAAAACATTAAATCGATGGTGGGGCTTTTGCCTTAGCTCCACACCATGATTAATTACAATATATACATCATATACATTTAATGCAAATGGGGTCAAAACCAAGGTGTTACTGATCCGGCGGATTATTCCTCTTTTAAGATCCAATATGGTACGATGGTTCAAAGAAGCCGCGGGTGAAAAATCGGACGGCGAAAACACAAAGAAGCTTAACGGATCGGAAGTCGAAAGCTTTTCTCCTTCCGCAACGGCGGGGCTCGAAAGCTTTCTGGCAGCCGCAACGGCGGAAGCTTAACGGATCGGAAGTCGGAAGCTTTTCCCCTTCTGCAACGGCGGGGCTCAAAAGCTTTCCGGCAGCCGCAACGGCGGAAGCTTAACGGACATTCGGACGGATTGGAAGTGGGAATCTTTTCCCCTTCCGCAATGGCGGAGATAGAAAGGATCGAAAGCCGGAGCGATTCGACAGCCGCAACGGCGGATAGATAAAAGATCGAAATAACTCTACGGAATCGGAAAAGAGAAGTGGTGCGCCATCTGCAACTGCGGAAACCAAAGTAACAAAGCTTCCGACTTGAAAACCAGCCGATAGCCGATTGAGACCGAGTTCATCAAAGTAAAATATCGGAGCCCGTTGCTGATTCTCTTCCGCCACTGCGGAATCCCGGATACCAAAAACGCCCGACTCAAACTTCCGCAATGCATTCGCGCGGGACATTTCAGAACGGTTTTTACATAATCTTGATGCCGTATGCTGGTAACGTCGATAGGGAGATGAACGGTCTGGGCATTTGGCAGAAGGAGATGAATAGTCACATTTCTTTGAACGTTTTTGCTCATTGTAATGGAAAAAATAAGTATAAAGGAGAAAAAAGGTTTGCTGTAGGGGGACGGCAGTTTCGGAGAATGCGGGCTTGGAGAGCATTTTGCTGTAAAGCTATCCACATGCTTTTGCCTGTTAAAGTCGACTACTCTCAGTTATACTTGGCTTCTTTTGCCTGTTGAAGTCTAGTTTTGTAACTTTCAGAGAGGAGGTCTTAAAGACTTTACTGTTAATGTCCAGTTGCTGTGATTGTAAAGAGTCGACTGTCTTCTCTGTTTTAGCTGGTTTTTCTTTGCTTTTGAAGGCCAATTTGTATTGGTCCAGAGAAGAGGTCTTGGAGACTTTTGTCCATGCTGCTGAAACTGATTTGCAGAGTCCAGAACCATTTTGTACCTTTTAAAGCCATTAATTGGATCGGTACCCATTGGAGAGGGACCCGGAGACGTAGCCCAGTGGAGGGGGTGAACTCCGTTATCAACTTCTGATTGTGACTATGTTTCTGTGTTTTTCTTCCTTGTATCTGTCCATCAGTGTTGTGGTTTTCATTCCTGTTCTGAGCATTTAATTTCTGTTAATGCTGTCCCTTTAATTAACCTGTTGCACGCATTATTTTACAACAAACTTTTAATACACTAAAGTTGAGGTCCTACAGATCATATTATGGTATCAGAGCTGGTTGACTATTATGCAAGTTTGTGAATGCTTAGTAGGTCCAGGTTAAAGATAGGTGAAGGAGAATTAGTTGAAGGAGATCCTGAGATTGGCTCCAGGAGAACATTCTCAAGAACCATGTCTTCTCCACGAGGGGAAGAAGAAGGACATACCGAACGGGAGAAACCTGTCATTTCTGAAACTGAGTTTCTGGATGCTTTTATGAGCATGAAAGCCATGATGGAAATTCTACTCAATGAACGAGCAGAAAGGAAGAAGAAAGAAGAAGGATCTTCATCCAGAGATGCAGAAGTGAAGCCGGAAGAAAAGGGTAAAGGAGTAGGAGGTGATGGTGATCCTCCTGATACTAAACAGCCTTTTTCTTCTTCTCATACTTCTCATTCAAATAATGCAAGTCCTAATATGCCTTATTTCAAATTGGATGTAAAATTTGAATTACCTATTTATAATGGAGATGTAGATGCTGAAAAATTAGACAATTGGATCAAGCAACTTGAAGTATATTGCAGGGTGCAGGGCATTAATGATGACCCTTCCAGGATTCAATTGGCCACTTTGAGGATGAGTGGAATGGCTCTTACTTGGTGGGAGAGAAAGATTCAGCAAGATCTTCGAAAGAATGGTAAAATTATTTCAGTTTGGAATGAATTCATTGAAGTGTTAAGAAAGCAATTTTATCCTTTAGGTCACATGCAGCAATTAACCATGAATTGGCAAATGTTTAGACAAGCTAAATGACAAAGCATTCAAGACTATACTCATGAATTCAGAAAGAGGGCTATTGCATTGAATGTTTCGTTAGATACACAGGAAACTCTTCTTAAGTACATTGGTGGCATGCATTCTTATTTGAAGCATACTTTGTTGATGTTTAATCCCAGTAATTTGGATGATGTATGTGTTCAAGCTACCCATTTAGAAGCCAGGGGTAAGCATGCTAATGATACTTTTGTGAAGAAGTCATTTAAATTTGACAGCAAATCGAAAGGTCAAGATAAGGGGGAAAAGAAGATGGCTACTGTTAAGAAAGAGGGTGAAAAGCCTACATGTTCGCATTGTCAGAAGGGACATGATGTCTCTAAGTGTTGGAAACTTCATCCGGAGTTAAGGCCAAAGAAGTACAGAGGCAACAAAGATAAAGGAAAAGCCAAAGCTACTGCAGCCGTTATTCAAGACTTGGGATCCGACTCAGGTGATGAAACAAAAGTTACAGCTGTCGGAATCCAAGGTAAGGATAAAAGTATCTCACTTCCCATTGATGCACAATCCAGTTCTAGTGCAAGTACAAGTCTGCCATCTACTTCTAAGCAAAATGATAAAGATAGAAGTGCACTATTTCATGTTCGTGTCATTGCAAATCACACAAAGATTGATACATTGTTTGATAGTGGTTCACAAGTAAATCTGATATCATAAGAAGTGGTTAAGAAATTGCAGTTAGTTACTGTGCCTCATGAAAATCCCTATCCTCTAGGTTGGGTTACTAATGATACACGATTGCAAGTTACAAGGAAATGTGTATTAAAATTTGCAATTACTGAAAAGTTTAGGGATGAGGTAGAATTGGATGTAGTACCACTTGACATTTGTGGAATTGTACTTGGGAGTCCATATTTGTATGACCGGAAAGCAGTCTTTTATAGAGAGCAGAATAAGTATCATCTTTTTAAAGAAGGTATGGAATATATTGTACGAGCACATAAGATGAAAACCAATCTAGCAATAGTCTCTGCAGGACAAATGAAGAGGTTGGTAAATGCTAGTAAGAATTTTGTGTTGATGATGGTTAAGATGAAAAATGACGAAGTCTCTAAATCTTTTGAAGAATGTGACCCTAAGCATAAGTATGAACTGATTGACATCATTTCTGAGTATGATGATTTGTTTCAAGATCCAAAGGGGTTACCACCGAAGAGAGAGATTCAACATGAGATACATTTGCAGCAGGATGTGCCACTCCTAAACATAGCCATGTACCGGATGTCTGTAATGCAGAACGAGGAAATCAAGAAGCAGGTTCAGGAGCTGATTGAGAAAGGGGTCATCCGGCCCAACACTTCTCCTTGTGGCTCTCCTATAGTCTTGGTTTCGAAAAAGGATGGGTCATGGAGGATGTGTATCGACTACAGGGCCCTTAACAAAATCACCATTAAAAACAGGTATCCTCTTCCTCGTATTGATGATTTGCTTGATAAGTTGAAACATGCAACTTACTTTACAAAATTGGATCTGCGTAGTGGGTATCATCAAATCCGTATTGCTGAGCATGATGCTTGGAAAACAGCTTTTAAAACGAAACAGGGTTTGCATGAATGGCTTGTAATGCCTTTCGGGCTATGTAACGCTCCTGCTACTTTCATGCGGGTCATGAATGATGTCTTTCGTTCATTCATTGATGATTTTGTAATTGTATATCTAGATGATATCCTGGTGTTTAGCAAAACTTGGGAAGAGCATGTTGTACATGTGAAGAAAATTTTAGATGTACTAAGAAAGGAAAAGCTTTATGTAAAAATGTCTAAGTGTGAATTTGCTAAAACTTCTTTAGTATATCTAAGCCATATTATTGGTGGAGGCCACCTGCGAGTGGACCCAGCCAAGGTTGTTGTCATTGTAAACTGGCCACGGCCTAACACCGTTACTGAAATCAGAAGTTTTCTAGGTGCGGTTCAGTATTGGAGGAAATTCATTTCTGGGTTTTCTTCCATTGCTGCTCCTTTACATGCGTTGACAAACATTAAAGAAATTTTCCAGTGGGGAGGCAAGCATCAGAGAGCCTTCGACACTTTGAAGGAAAAGATTAGCACAACACTAGTTCTGACATTGCCAGATTTGCAGCAGCCATTTGAGATCGAAACCGATGCCAGCGGGTTTGCCATGGGAGCAGTTTTGATGCAAGGAAGGAAGCCAGTTTGTTACCATTCAAAGACATTCTCTACTGCGGTAAGTAACTATCCGACCTATGACAAAGAATTGTATGCTTTAGTACAAAGTGTGAAGAAGTGGAAACATTATATCATGGGAAAGGAGACAGTCATACATACTGATCATCAGCCACTTCAATATTTACAATCTCAAACTAAAATACAACAAAGTAGGCATTTAAGATGGATGGGGTTCTTACAACAGTTTCATCTCGTAATCAAGTACAAAAAGGGAATTCATAATAAAGTAGTAGACATGTTATCAAGGCCACCTACAAATGCTTCAATCATTCTTCAGAACAGTTCATTAACACACGAAAGTTATATTGAACAGTATGCAGAAGATAAAGATTTTAAGGAAGTATATGCATCACTAATACATGGTAAACAGGAAGAGAACTATTTTGTGCAGGAACAGCTCTTGTATCATATCGGTAAACTCTGTATTCCAGAGAAAGAAAGAGTGCATGTGATCCGAGAGGCACATAGTTCATTGATTGCAGGACATTTTGGTGTAAGTAAAACATTGTCTGTATTGCAGAATCATTGTTATTGGCCTCAAATGCAAGAAATTGTAGCTAAATATATAAGACGTTGTGTTATGTGTGCAACAAGTAAGCCTAGCAATAGGAAATTGGGTTTGTACACACCTCTTCCAGTTTCTTCTCGTCCTTGGGAAAGTATTTCTATGGACTTTGTAGGGGGGCTACCTATGTCTAGAAAAAGACATGATTACCTATATGTCATTGTGGATAGATTCAGCAAAATGTGTATCTTAATGCCATGTAACAAGCAGATCATTGCTGAACAAACAGCTCATTTATTCTTTCAAAATGTTTGGGTACATTTTGGGCTACCCATGTCTATTGTATCTGATCGAGATTCCCGGTTCTTGGGAAAATTCTGGTCAACTTTATGGGAGCTTATGGACACTAAACTGAAGAAAAGTACATCTTTTCATGCACAGACCGATGGGAAAACAGAGGTAGTAAACAGAACAGTGGTTCAGCTGCTCAGAGGATATTGTAGTAAGCATCCTAAACTTTGGGATGAGCAGTTGCAGTATATACAACACGCTTACAATCATGCAGTTCATTCTTCCACGAAAAAACCTCATTTTGAAACTTGTTTTGGTTATCTGCCAAAAACACCGATGGATTTCTCTTTTGGCAAAGATGCAGTTGATGGACATCATGATGCAGAGAAAGCTTTAAAGTTCATTAAGAGAATCCAAGCAGTGCAGCAGGCAGTTCAAGAACAGTTGGAGAAGAGCCAGGCCAAGTACAAAGCCAGGCATGACAAGCATCGAGTTGATCATCAATTTCAGGTAGGTGACAGAGTTTGGTTACATATCACCAAAGAAAGAATGAAAGGTGAAGGTAAAAATCTTAAGCCTATCAAGTATGGTCCTTTTGAGATCTTGGAAAAGATCGGTACTAATGCTTTTCGCTTGAATTTACCTCCATACATGCAAATTTATTTAGTTGTCAATGTTGAGAATCTTAAATTGTATGAGCCGCCTGTGATCATGGATGAGGAAATTATCATACAGATTCCTTCAATAGATGATTTGGCACTTGAATAAATGAGAGAGTTACAGGATGATGTTATTCTTGACAGAAATGTAAGAACTTCACGAAGGGGGAATGCTGAGTACCTTCGAGTGGGGCTAAAAGGAATGCATCCTAGCAAAGCAAGATGGATGGAGATTGGGAAAGTGAGGGAGTTGTACCCTCACTTACTTGCAGAATAATTCAGGCTTTTGGTGGTCCAAAATCTCTCCAATGTGGAGGATTGATCCAGCGGATTATTCCTCTTTTAAGATCCAATATGGTACAATGGTTCAAAGAAATCCGCGGGTGAAAAATCGGACGGCGAAAACACAAAGAAGCTTAACGGATCGGAAGTCGGAAGCTTTTCCCCTTCCGCAACGGTGGGGCTCGAAAGCTTTCTGGCAGCCGCAACGGCGGAAGCTTAACGGATCGGAAGTCGGAAGCTTTTCCCCTTCCGCAATGGCGGGGCTCGAAAGCTTTCCGGCAGTCGCAACGGCGGAAGCTTAACGGACATTCGGACGATCGGAAGTGGGAAGCTTTTCCCCTTCCGCAACGGCGGAGATAGAAAGGATCGGAAGCCGGAGCGATTCGACAGCCGCAACGACGGATAGATAAAAGATCGAAATAACTCGACGGAATCGGAAAAGAGAAGTGGTGCGCCATCTGCAACTGCGGAAACCAAAGTAACAAAGCTTCCGACTTGAAAACCAGCTGATAGCCGATTGAGACCGAGTTCATCAAAGTAAAATATCGGAGCCCGTTGCTGATCTTCTTCCGCCACTACGGAAGCTCGGATACCAAAAACGTCCAACTCAAACTTCCGCAATGCGTTCGCGCGGGACATTTCAGAACGATTTTTGCAGAATCTTGATGCCATATGCCGGTAACGTCGATAGGGAGATGAACGGTCTGGGCATTTGGCAGAAGGAGATGAACAGTCACATTTCTTTGAACGTTTTTGCTCATTGTAATGGCAAAAATAAGTATAAAGGAGAAAAAAGGTTGGTTGTAGGGGGACGGCAGTTTCGGAGAACGCAGGCTTGGAGAGCATTTTGCTGTAAAGCTATCCACATGCTTTTGCCTGTTAAAGTCGACTACTCTCAGTTATACTTGGCTTCTTTTGCCTGTTGAAGTCTAGTTTTGTAACTTTCAGAGAGGAGGTCTTGAAGACTTTACTGTTAATGTCCAGTTGCTGTGATTGTAAAGAGTCGACTGTCTTCTCTGTTTTAGCTAGTTTTTCTTTGCTTTTGAAGGCCAATTTGTATTGGTCCAGAGAAGAGGTCTTGGAGACTTTTGTCCATGCTGCTGAAACTGATTTGCAGAGTCCAGAACCATTTTGTACCTTTTAAAGCCATTAATTGGATCGGTACCCATTGGAGAGGGACCCGAAGACGTAGCCCAGTGGAGGGGGTGAACTCCGTTATCAACTTATGATTGTGACTCTGTTTCTGTGTTTTTCTTCCTTGTATTTGTCCATTAGTGTTGTGGTTTTCATTCCTGTTATGAGCATTTAATTTATGTTAATGATGTCCCTTTAATTAACCTGTTGCACGCATTCTTTTACAACAAACTTTCAATACACTAAAGTTGAGGCCCTACGGATCAGTTACATTTCCATGGTTTTATTTTATTTTTCCATTTCTGCATATGTTGGAGAGTATCCCTCAGTAGTAGCCAAGATTCGATTCAGCTAATGCTCTATTTTCTTCTCATGACTAGTCTTGAGCTTGAGGAACTTCTCCCTCTTCAAAAACTGAAGGTTGTTCTTCGGGGATGCTCAGAACATCAAAATTATTTTGGGTTGTTACTTCCTTCATAGCTATTCCAATTTCATGTTGTTTTTGTCCGGTGGGATTACTACCCGACCCCATTTCTACTCATTTTCCCTTTGAATTATTTCCTTGCTTTGTTGAACTTATTTTTTGGACTTGTGTCTATTGTTCTCCCTTCTCTTTGATAGCTTCTTCATCAACTTTCTTCTTGCATGATCTGGCAAAATGTCCGTAGCCATGACAATGTCGGCACTTGAATGACAATTGCTCATAATCAAGCTCGTGCACATGTGACCAATCTGCTACTGTCAACTTAATAGCTTCAGGAATCCCTACCTCCAGGTCCACTTCAACACATATTCGAGCACAAGTGTACTGTTCTCTTCTTTCATCCCTGTCAATATACTTCCCCAAAGTGTTTCCTATAGCTTCAAGAGACTCCGAGTTCCAACAGTGAAGAGGAAGACGCGACAGTTTAACCCATACAGGAACAGCAGAAGGGACATATTGATTCGGTTCAAAATTCGGAGTCCACTTATTCAGGTAAACCCCTTGAAGACCCATGAAATATGGCCCATTCTTAAAAATTAAATCTCTGTCTTTTGAGTTTTCAAAAAGAAAAACATAATATCCTTTACCTATCAGGTTGCTGCAAATGCCTTCTGAAATGAGAGGTTTCCAATTTCTTTGAACCCACCCTTCGATTGCCTTGGGAGATGGCCAAAGACTAGTAAATTGGCCAATCAAACCCCAATCTGCAATATTCATGGTTGTTCGGCAAGTAGATCCACCGAGGGAATATTGTCTAGTTTCTTGACAAAAGTCTGTTGATTCTGAGTGAGAGTCCTGTTGTTGCTAGCTACTACTAGTCTCCTGAAAGCAGTGAGTTCAGGGGTAGGAGAGAAACCCCCTCCATCAACCATGATAGAAACTCTCAGAGCACTTAAATACTACAGAGAAATCAAAGGCAGAAAACTCCCAAATCCAAAATCAAAGAACTAAGAAGAAATAGCTCCCAAGCTAACAAGAATCCTCCACCAATTCGAGCCAACGAGGGAAGACTCCACCTAGAATGCAGCGCCCGAACAGCAAAGAGCCAGACTGCACACCACCGTCTGAGCACGATTGCACACCAATCCCAACAACAAGAAGAGTCGAGAGCTTCACGAGGGTTTGAAATCTTCTTAGAGCGTTTTCCTATCAAATTCCAAATTGTCGTTACCTTTTTCATTCAGATCTGTTTTTTCAATATTGTGTAATGGCCTCTTTCAGAACCGCTATGATACCATGTTAGATTTTCATAACTTTAAAAGTATAATTTCATTGTTTATATTCATCCCACAATCACAGCATTATTTCATTTGCAACATAAACAAAATATGATAACTGAAAGATAACCATGCACAAGAGACACAAAGAGAGACAATGATTTATCCTGGGAAACCACAAGGGAGAAAACTCAACAACCTTCTCTTACCCAGAGATAATATTTCAAGATACAATACATCCAAATACAAGTATCACATAGACAAGCTCTAGACAAACCCTAAAACCAAAGAAGAAAACTCTCCAAAAGTAGCAAACCCAGAGATCGTCTTCTACAACCCAAGAACAATCTTTTTCAACTTGAGAGAACTTCTCCACTTGTCCTTCTAGAGAAGTGTGCGCCACTTGAGAGAGAGAGAGATGAAATTGTTGTGATAATGAAGTGTGAAAACACTTTATTTATATTTTTCTTTTCACTAGAATTTTCCACAATTAGGTTGCCTTGACTTTTATTTATTTATTTATTTATCTTTTATTTTATCTCTTAAGCCGACTTGTCTTTTTATCTTCTAAGGTTATTTTACTCATTTCATTGAGGTAATTGTGCTCTTTGTTTTTTTTTCACTTTCTCTGGGACATCTTGAGAATATATTCCAATGCTACATAAACATCAACAACTAGATTCTGAACTCACTCCTTTTATTTGTATGACATTGTATTGTAGGGTAGTACTCCAAAGGGGTTATAGAGGCAACTTGATACTTTGGATCAATTTTGTGGTCTTTGACAATTGAAAATCAATCTTGGTAAAATCAAGATCATGATCTTTAATACAACTAAATATGCTCTCTCTAAGTACCATGTTTTTCCTTTTAGGAGTAAGCAATTGAATGCCCACTTATCTTCAAGGGGTATGCTTCATTAACCATGCTTGAGGGACAATGCTTCCAAATTCATTTTCAAAATGTTCCATCTGAGATGAAGCTCTCCACATGCATTTCCTGTAGATCTCCAACAAGCTCATTATTGAGTTGAGCTTCAGCTCCTTTTGTTACATGGGTTTCAATCCTCTCAACCAATTTCACTTACACTCACACTAGTCAAGAGTTGAGGTAGATCGCCATCGTCCCAAGGCAAGATAGATCTGTAGACTTTGCTCATTAGATGAGGTGGAGAACGCTTGATCTTTATAGGGGACCACACAAATCCTTATCAACCTTTTTTTCTATTCTGACAAACACCTTGCTTTGTATATTAGAGAGGTCCTTGCTCTTTGTTGACGTTTAATGCAAAGCTACCTCATGATAGCTACACAAACTACTGAATATGGACAAGTTCTTTAGAGGTTTTTGGAGGATTTGCATAGATTTCATAACCCCAGATTTCATATCCCTGACAATTTGCAAAATGGTGAAGGAAAGATACTTTCCTACGAATATTGCAAAGACTTTGATTGGAGAAATGTTAAATGCAATTTTTTCCAACAGGGAACTGTTTTATGTACACCACATTTGCCATAAATAGTGGCCATGATGTAGCCCCCATTTATTAGTAATCGTGCATATTAACTATGTGGATACAAGAAGGTTATTGACATTAAAATTCCCCACCATTTTCTGGACCTCCTGTGTAGCCCATCGTTTGGAAAATTGTGTAGGACAACTCAAAAAAGTCAAAAAATAATAATAAAGGGAGAAATAAAATTATTAAAAAAAAATGTTTTGAATAAAATTCAACACTAGTTTAATGATTCATGTAACACTGGCTTGAATTGATGTTGAAGGACATCAGCAAACTTGAATGGATTAAAACATATTATGGACAAGGTGAAGTCCTTAACAAACTACATATACAATTTTCCATGGGTCCTCAACTAAATGAGGAAATACACTGAAAACAGGGATCTTGTTTGCCCTGCAATAATTAGGACTGGTACAGTTTTTATTGTTTGCAATCCAATTGTCCCCAAAAGTTACAGCTTAGGAGAATGTTTGTGAATAATAACTGAACTCAATCAAAATACGTGTAAATATTGAGGACATAGAAGTCGCATCCCTTGATGTTTCCTCGATGTTTTATGGAGGGAAGAAATTGAGGTAATTGCCGAGAGCTATTGGTTTTCCTTCTGTTGGTCATCAGGAAAAGCCCCATATGGGATAACATATGAGGCCATGGATAGGGCCAAGGAGGCAATTTAAGTAGCATGTGGAGACAACGAGGAGAAATACATGCCTTTGCAGAACATTATGATACCAAATGCCAACATCAACTTCATCAACCACTGAAGGATGCTAGGTACTGTTACCACCAGAAATGCAAAATCCAATTGCATTCTTTCAGCAACATTGCACAGGTCATATGTATGAATTTGTGGCAGGTTTGCACATATGGTAGTGATTTTCCTTTGGGGGCATCTTTTACATATTTTTATGCATACATTTTCGTTAAGGATGCTTTTGAGGCATTTTCACACTCCCCAAGGCAAGAGTTGCATATGTGGAGGCAAAAGAGGACATCCTAGCACATGAGTACAATGTTCGAGGTCAAGAAATCTATTCTATGAGGAGAACTTTACATAGAAGAGACTAGTACCTTTTGGATTTCTGTTGTTATTTTGAAAAGTTGCCAGAAGGTCTCTCATGAAGAGAAACTTACCTTGAAGATAATTCTAGAACTTATTTCATGATGGATCCATAACCTCTTCTTGAGTGTTCTCTGATATTTTATTAGAAGGTTCATAAAAAAAATTCTAGAAGAAGCATTTCTTACAGATGTCTCTAAAAGAGGGTTCCCTAAGAATATAACACGGCCTCATTCATAGGCTGTTGCATTGATAATGATCTTCATCTCATCTTCCATTTCAATTTGCATGCTCGAGATGGTTTTTAAGATGTGGGTGTGCAATCTTTCCAACGTATGACTAGTTGGGTTAATTTCATTCTGCTACTGAAGAAGCTCTAAATTCAAACTCCATTTACATTCAAAATTATCTTCTGAAGTCAACAGCGGCCTGTCTGGTTAGGAAAACAAGGGTGGTCATAGTCCCATCAGGGTTAAGTCCCCTTAGTCAATGGTAGCCTCTTGTGTGTCTTCATGGCCACAAACGCTGGTTAGATGTCGGATGGATAAAGCTCCTAGCTCGAGTGCCAATGACTTTCCGCTTTGGTGTTGATTGGCTGGCATTAAGGGCCAAAGGAAGCATCTTCCAGTAAAAAATCATCTCCTGAATATGGAAACTAGCTTCTTTAAATTATTTTTTATAATAGCAATATTACATTAATAGCTTATTGCCAATTAGATCCCTGTTCAAATTTTCCTAACAGAAATGCAAGAACCTAAATCGACAAACAATTTTTTTGTATTTTTCTTCAATGTCAAGATTTGGACTCTGGAGTGCTTCCAGCTTTATCTCATGTTCAAGTCAATTACTGAAACTCCAATTTGATTACCAGATTGTGTGGACAAGCAGAGCATTAGAGGTCTAAATCCAAAGTATATTCATCTTTGACAAACAGGCACCAAGGCTACGGTGATGAAATGGTCAATTAGGTATAAGGTAGCAATTGGAACAGCACGGGGGTTGCATTATCTGCACAAATGCTGCCAGCGGCGCATCATCCATAGAGATATTAAAGTCTTCAAATGCCTTGCTAGGCACGGATTTTGAACCACGGGTGATGCAGGAGCATCAAGAAACCCAGCTTAATTGAACTTCAGAAATTTTATGTAATAGTTAGAATATTAGATATCCAAAGTTAGTTAATATTGCAACCATGTTAGTTTAGGAGTGTATACGCCAAATTGAAATAAAGAGATCCTTATCCCATCAGAAGCTGTAGTAGAAGCTCTAATTGTTAGATTAGTTAACTTCTGTCTAAATTTAGTAATTAGATTTGAACAGTTACTTGTATGTGGAGTATATAGTGGAGAAAATCAAGAGGATCGAATCCCAGGGAGGCAAAAATTTCCCAACTGTCAACAAAATAACTTAAGAATGAATTGTATTTTTGGTAACCGTATGGCAGAGTAAAAGAGAACGGTGGGAAAATGCAGGTGATTTCATGTAGGTTAATAAGAAATGTTTTTTCCTATTCTGCAGCGGCTTGAATAAAAAAACATGCTCTGTTTAAATAGGAGAATTGATTATATTTTCCAGTAATCTAATGATGAAAATTCTCTCTGTGATTGGTATTAATGCTTGCTGCGATTAGCATGAAGTCTTGTCATTACTGCATGATTATTTTGGCGAAATTCTTTGACTTTATGGGGCATTTGGCTTGCCCGTAATTCCACTACTTTTGAAACTTGTTGACTTTATGGGGCATTTG
Organism: Pseudotsuga menziesii; assembly: GCA_001517045.1. Taxonomy (NCBI): domain Eukaryota; kingdom Viridiplantae; phylum Streptophyta; class Pinopsida; order Pinales; family Pinaceae; genus Pseudotsuga; species Pseudotsuga menziesii. The sequence continues at coordinate 40,429 of LPNX010728789.1, read as the reverse complement.
GCTTGCCCGTAATTCCACTACTTTTGAAGATTGGTACTTTCGTACCCTCCAAACCACTTCCCAGATTTGTCAGATTATGCAGTTTTTCAAATTACAGGAAACTATTCCTTAGCGTCGGATTGTCGGGGAATTGATGGTGGACAAACTTCATCCCTGGGATTTTTTAACGGTTCCTCTCAGGGCGAGAATTCGATCTATGCAGTCAGAGGAGTTTTTTATTTGAAGGACACCTGTTATTTCCATTTTAGTGCAAATGTTGGACCTGGCACTATTAATAAAGCAGAGCTGTTAGCTCTCCGAGCTCTTTTTAACTTGCAGCTTTAAAAGTTGTTATCTCAGTTCAGGTTTTTGGGGACTCGTCCTTGGGTATTAATCGGACGTGCATGATATTCTTCTACATTCCCTGGCTCAGCATGTTAAGGAGGTTTTGTCTCTTTTTCCTCATATCTTTCACTCATGTGTTCAGGGAGCTGATCAAAGATGTCGATTCCCCTTTCTAAAGCTGGGATTATACTTGATCCGGGTCGGTTGCACATCAAAGAATATCAAGATGTTAACCTCTCACAATATTTGTTGGATCATTGATATTTCTGCGGGGACTCAGTTCAGTTTTTGAATAATCTTTAAGATTGCAGTTCAGTTATTTGCTGACCTGGTGGAAATTTATATTGACATTTTTTGTTTTTGGACAGTCATCCTGTCAAGCACGGTGAAGATAGGGCAACTCATCTTCCCTGATTTTGGTAAAGTCTTCCTTGTTGAAAAACATGGCAGTTTTTTGTAATGTGCTCTTTCAGTTGAAAAATATGGCAGTTTTTTGTAATGTACTCTGAAAAATATGGCAGTTTTTTTAGTCATCACCTCCAACATCTATTTTTGGTTCTTTGAAGAATAAAAATTTGTTTTTTTAGGAAAAAA
>LPNX010728789.1:0-39363 GCA_001517045.1 Pseudotsuga menziesii | reverse complement strand
ATATATATATATATTCATTCCATTACACATAACTTATCATAATTCTTAACCTATATTCCTTCAAAATAACATTTACAAAGTAACCCTTGGACAATTGAGTAAATATAGGGTTTGCTATAACTTTTTTTCAGCAGGATTCTCCACGGTATCTCCTTGGTTTTCAGCAACCTATATTCCTTCAAAATAACACATACAAAGTAACCCTTGGCACATACAAAGTAACCCTTGGACAATTGAGTAAATATAGGGTTTGCTATAACTTTTTTTCAGCAGGATTCTCCACGGTATCTGCTTGGTTTTCAGCATCACCATTTTTGTGGTTGCTTAATAACTTTTGCTGTGTCCTTATTTCTTTATTTAAGACAATCACATGCTTTCTAAATCTTAACACCTGACCATTCAGACCCCTACTATAATCCTTTTCATAGCCCTATAATCCTTTTCATAGCCCAACAAATGTAGAAGTTTTACAAAATACAAGATGATCATCAATACACAAAATGCTGATTAGGAACACTGCCAGATAATGCTCATTAGGAACGCTGCTAGATGAGTGACAGTTTAATGGCAATTCAATCAACCTCCATTTAACCAAGGAAAACCAGCAACTCACACCTTTGCAGTACTGAAAGCCTCGTTCTTGCAATGGGAAGTATGCTGACAGACCACGCAAGCAAGTCATATGTCAAATACTGAATGGTGACAGATACATCAGATCTAACATCCCTGTTTCACAGAAAAGTAGCACATAGCCCTTGTATTCTTCTATTAAAATGTGCATATAGCATCATCCAAGCTACACTTTTCGATCATGCAAATTCAAAATCTTGGCAGTGAACAACATGCATTATCCCCATAAAACGAAGTTGAAACGGTATTCCAAGTTGAAAGAAATTCTCTTAATGTACACAATTTTAGTGTTGTGCACCTCTCATAAGGCCGACTTACTAATACTAACATGACAAATATTAAATACCTCATGAGAAGGACCTAATGAGAAATTCTTAGGTTTTCCCATAAGAAAGCCATTGTCGCTGAGCTTGATTGCCACTAAGATCTTCTTCTGAAGGCTGTGGATCCTCTTGCACGTCTCCATTAGCGCCACCGTGGTTTCCTGTAACATTTGTTAACCAAAATTTATAAGAAAAGGTCATGTACATTAAAAGTCTTATACATTCATTTAACAACCATCACATTCATAACAAAAAATGATGAAAGTTCAAAAATAAAAATTACAGTTACTTACAGTTCCAGTTCTCTGAATAATTTTTGGAGGCAGAGTTTCATGTTATTCTCTTGCAAATTTTTGTTCCCCAAGGATTTATTTCTCCAGATAATGTACTCAAATTGGGTAGCATTGGGTAGCTTCTCCATGGCTGTAGGAAATCTTTTCAAAGATGGGCAATGATATATTTTCAAGACATTGACAGAATTTGGCAAAATTTGTTCATTGCACAACCATTGTTTGGTAATCCTGCCATACTCTTTAACATAGGTAGATGTTGCAAAACTAACATCTCTAACATTGGAAATCCACTTGCCCTTCCTGAACTCTATGTTCCCAACTCCAAATTAGAAAACTCAAAAAAAAAATTGACCCTTATATTGCTAACGGTTCCAAAGGGAAGAGCCCCATTAGATGCTCTCGACGATATAATTCATTTTTTTCAAGATGTTGAAACTTGCATGGCCATACTTAACCCATGGTAACGAACCATTATGAAACTCTGTAGCGTCTTCAAGCCCTCAATGTCCTAAGGGAAGATCCATCATTCCACCGCATATATATTTTTTTGTACTTCAAGCATAAGTGCCTCATCTCCAACCAAGTTCCTATTATGCCTTCTTTAATTATCGACATAATTCCTGGTTCAGTCGACTTAATTCCTTCCAGAGTCATTATAAAGTTTATGCGATCCTCCAAGTTGGTATCAGAGCCAAGTTAAGTTCATGATTCGGAATAATTATAGGGTACAAGTTACAGATCATCCAGCCCATTCTGAGAGATTTTTATTATGGCTAATGCTTCATCCAGAGAGTGATATTGATTGTTATGAGAATTATCAGCAGATGGTCAGAGATCGAGATTTAGCATTCCAGTTTTTCTGCAGACATTTTGAGAAGCAATCCTTGTAAGTTCCTGCTAGTCTTGCACATCCTTCTTTTATTCTGTTGGCTATTGTAGACAAATTGCATTATCCAGTAGGCAGGGAGACCTGTTGAGTGATCGGTGGTGTTCCTAGGAGCTAAAAGAGAGGCTGTTGGTAGGAGGCAGTGAAGGCCGAAGAGAGAGTGCCTGAGTAAGTCCTTTCATAGACCAAGCCGCTAGTGAGACATAGTTCCTTTTCAAATGGACCCAACGATGGATGATGTTGCTCACACCCGTCTAGATTGTCAGCAGGCTGAAGATGGTACTGTTAGCCTGGCTGAACGACGTTCCTCTTTCTCAACCTGCAGTACATCTGACCCTGACACAAGTATTGTCCACATCGATGAATTTAACCCCTCTCATGAATGGAAACTTCCTACTATTCTTCCGAAAGAAATATACAAACTTAAACTCTGGGAATATGTTTATGCACAACATTTCCGTGTTTCCTCTGTTGATATTGCATTCACTAATGCAGATCAACCTGTTCATATAAACCTGCTTGAGCGTTCTCAGATCGATTGGGCTCGTAAGCAAGGTTATAATTATGTGCATTTAGGTGCAATAAGGTTAGGACTAAACCCTCTGGTTCGACCTTTCCTCAATGTTTCTTCCTTGTGTGTCACTGTAGATACTAGACATCTGCATTTTGCCAATGCCATTATTGGTGGTTTTGCTTCCCCGTTGCATGATGGTCCTGCTTTTGGGACTATATATCCAAAGTTTAGCGTGAGTCTCTATGACCCCCACATCTATGATCTCCTGAAGGCATACATCCTTCCTCAAGGGTTTGATATGATGGATGGTTCCCGGATAATTCAGCTCAAGGCTGCTGTCATTCTTCGTTTCGGTAATGATACTTTACCTGCACTTCAGTCTCCAGTTCATAATACTCCGCGCCTGCTCAGCGTGGTGGAAAAGGATAATTCCAAGAAAGCCCAACCTGTTTTGTTCGAATGGACAGGTATTAAATATCCACAAGAATGGGAGTGCAAATATGATGAACTCCGAAATAGTGAAGCGTTAAAGGCTGCATTAAAGAAACAGCCAATTACCTTTGACAGACAAAACAGTTCCTTCCGGTTGCCTAATGTGACTCCATTCCCAAGATTCTCCCTTGCGGATGTGAATCCTTCACTATCTCGCTCTGCATCTACCTCTTCTTATGCAGTCGACCGAAAGCTTTCCTCTACCCCTTCTATTCAGACCATTGAACCCAACTCTTCAGAATCCTTTTCTGGCCTACATGATACAGAACACAAAGGCCAGCATACAGATTGTCCAGCCTGTCGAAAGACATTAGAAAAACTCCGGCGTCACAGAAAAACTCCCCATCTAGGTATGTTTTCTCTCCCTAGAGAAAATGAAGCCTATGAAGTAGAAAGGGAGGGAATAAAATCTTATTTCCCTGGTAGAAATCTACCTAATATCCCTTTCAGACAGTACATTCCAGAAGGTCTATCTAAGAGAGAATATTTGCCGCAGAAAACGGTAGAAGTTGGAGAAACTCCATCTGATGAAGTCAGATTAAACAATTGGGGAAACTTGCAGCAAGCATTAACTGCAGCAAATCTAGATGATATGGCCCGAGACATTTTGAGTCTAAAGGCCAGCATGCAAGAAGAAAAAGAAAAAATTGCCGAAGTTAGTACAAAGCTGGAACTCATTGAGCATTTGCTAGTTGATTCAGCCGCAGTCAAGAAAATGATTGCAAATGCTTCTGAGAACATTCTTACTCGCCTGAGTAAGATGGAAGAGTTGTCAAAGAAAGCATCCACTCTAGGTTCTAAAGTTCTAAAACCTAGTCCTGCTATTTTAGCTTTAGCCGCAGAAGGGTATAAAAGAAAAGAAAAGGCTAAGCTAGAGCGTAGCATGTCATTTGGGATGATGGCTACTGATGAATCTGATCAGAGACCAGAATTTGATTTTGGTAGATCAGAAATGGAATTCAGAATTCTTACAAAATGGGTAACTGCTATTAAAAGTCTTCCTCCTTGCCTATCCGAGAAGACTATCCAGAAAATCTTAAAGCTGGTTCCTCAAGAACCTAAGCCTGAGCCAGAGCCTATTGTTTCTTCTGTACAAACAGAAATTCAGCCTGTCTCAGAATCTGTCAACCTAAGTATGCTCAGCACACATGTGAGAGGATCTTCCTCTGGTGTTAAGCAAGAACCCGAGTTTGATGAGCATATGACAGAACAAGAACCTACTCAAGGCCCTCGAATTCCTTTAAGTTTCAGTACCCATACCTTTAATAACATTATCTCCCAGATGCCTGAACACCCTGTGATCAATATTGACTGTCAGTCCAGAGATGCCATACATGACTCCTTGAATTTACTATTCCATTGGACTCTGTCAAAAAAGGCCCAAAACCCCGAGATCTCAGGACAACAGATTGCTACTCTGCTAATAACCGGTCTTACAGGATTAGCAAATGAATGGTGGAGATGGTTGCCTCAAAGGGTTCGTGATGATATATTAAATGCCGATGACGCAGACCAACAGTTGTTAAAATCTCTAGCTACTCAGTTTCATGGCGGAGATGATGAGGATGATGCTGATCATCTATCATCCCTTTATATGTCTGCTAGGCTTTGTGACTTATCCTTAGCTGATGAATATTTCTGCTACATGCAAAAATTGCTTATCCGATCAGGAAAAGCAAATGACCCTGCTTATCTTAAGCATTATCTAAGAAGCTTCCCAGGTCATGTTCCAGATGCAGTAGAGAAATATATGAAGGATAAGAATCTGAACTATAAGGATTTATCAATAGCGCAGCTCCATTATCACATAAAAGAAACATGGCAGGAGCACTGTCTATCCAAGCGCATTGATAAAGATTTTAAGAGACATCAGAATATGTTCACACCTTCATTCTGCAAGAAGGTGGCGCAGATGCCCGATTGGGGATGTGGTGCCCACAATCGTGGACATTTGAATCAGAAATGTCATTGTGACGAAAGGCGCAAGCATAAGAAAAAGAATTTCTTCTCGAGTGACCCTTGATATCATTATCCTGATAAACCACCCAAGTTTAGCAGGAGAAAGCCTCAGAAGAAATATTACAGAAATCCTAAACCGCCTCCTCGTAGGAGAAAATATATTACAAAAAGGAGAAAACCCTCGGATAAGGAAACTTGTTTTCTCTGCGGTGGTAAAGGCCACTGGGCAAACAAGTGCCCTAAGAAGAAGAATAAGCCACGCTTGGCAGCATTTTGTGCCTCCATCCAACCTCAATGGTGGCGTTATAATTCCTCTTCTACTCCTCCTACAGGTGATTTTGTATATCTCCCTGATGATTCTGATTCTGATTCTGCCTCTGCCTCCGATTCTGATGATCTTCCTGCACTTCACAAATTTGGTCCCTCTTCAGCTTCCTCATCGGATCTGTCGGATTCTGCTTCCGATAGTGATACTTTCGAGGTCCCAAATTTGGGGGGGTGTAATCTGCCCAGTTCGCCCCAATCCACAGTTTCTTCCTCCTCTGTACATACATTCCAACCTCCTGAGTTTAACTTCTCTCTGTATATGCTTTCATTCCAGCAACAGCATTATGACTTAGAAAAACAACTAGCTGCAATTGACTTAGCTTTTGCTGAAACACAGCCTTATCAATATCAGCGAAGAGAACAGCTAAGAACAGAGAAAGAGTTGTTGCTTGAATAGATAAAAGGCAAACAGAAGATGCTTGAGAAACCAAGCAGTCCTCCTTCCTCCAAAGTAGTCTCCTTTCATGAGCCAGCAACTGTATATAAAACATATCCAGAAAAGCATGAAAGCAGGCAAAAGTATAGACTCTCTACACGAGAAACTCTGAGAGCTATGATAAAGGAGAAGCAGCAACAGATAAAGCAGCTCTGTACAGAAGTCAGTGAGCTCCGAGACCATATAAAGATACTTGATGCTGAAGAAGAACATTCTTCAGAAGAGGAAGTGAATAAATTCATTAAAGGAGCAATGGACAGAGAAGTTGAAATTGTAAATACAACACCAGAAGAGACAGAACAGATTGTACATAATCAGCCAAGTCTGTTTCTGATGTCTGGTCCTAAACTGTACATAAAAGTTCAGTTTGATTTAGAAGAGTTCAAGCCCTATACACTTTCCTGTCAGATTGATTCTGGATGCCAGGTCAATCTTGCAAAAGGTTCTGCACTTCCCTTCTATTACTGGGAAAAGACATTTGGCAGTGGAACTGCTATTCACGGTACCCCAGTACCTATAAAAGAGAAAGCTGAAATTATTCCAGTTATGTTCGGGAAAGTTCAGAGCAAGCTTACATTTTACAGACTGGATGAATTAAAAGATGATTGTCTGTTGGGATCTGATTTCCTTCATCAAGTCAGTCCCTATACATTAGATCATGATGCAATGACTTTCACTTGCTATATCAATAAGAGAAAGGTGGTCCTTCCTTTATCTTTCACCAGTGAAGTCAAATGCCAGACAATAACAGAACCAGAGAATGCTAGTATCCCTCAGCTAGCAAAAATGGAAAGGGCAATAGCATACTCAGAAACACATAGCGAAAAGATGTTAAGAGATATTTCTGAGAAGCTTCGAAAGGATTGTTGTTTTGATAGTCCTAATGCTTTCTGGAAGCGGGAAAAGTATTTTGTTACTCTACCTGATGATCCGCTTCAGAAGATAAAACCAATGAAGGCCTCTGCTAGAATAATGACGCCCTCTGAAAGAGCATTCTGCAAACAGGAGATTGCAGAGTTATTAGAAAAAGGACTTATTGAACCATCAAAAAGTCCATGGGCATGTCGTGCTTTCGTGGTAAACAAACATTCAGAACAAAAGCGAGGTAAACCAAGGTTAGTGGTTAACTTCAAGCCACTAAATGTTGTACTTCAGAAAGTCAGGTATCCCTTACCTGATAAATCAAGCTTATTGCAGCGTATCACAGGTAATACTATCTTTAGCAAGTTTGACTTAAAATCTGGTTTCTATCAGATTGGTATTGAGGCTAAAGATAGGTTCAAAACTGCATTTGTGGTTCCCAATGGTTTGTACCAATGGAAAGTTCTCCCTTTCGGCATCAATAACGCTCGATCTGAGTTCCAGAAACGGATGGAAGATATTTTCAGAGATTATCCAGGGATATTAGTTTTTATTGATGATATCCTAATCTGTTCTCACAGCTTGCAGGAACATCTCAAACACCTGCAAATCTTTTATCATTTGGTTTATAAGCATGGATTAGTTCTCTCTGAACCGAAAATGGAGATTGGCAAGACCGAGATAGAATTTCTCGGATTCAAGATAAATAAGGGCATGGTAGTATTGCAAAACCATGTTCTTCAGAGTTTCAAGAAATTTCCTGATATTATTTCAGACAAAACACAGCTTCAGAGATTTCTTGGATCACTTAATTATATTAGACCATTCTATCAAGGACAGGCCAGGGATATTGTACTGCTTCAGAGAAGACTTCGGAAAACCCCGCCTGCATGGTCTAAAGACATGACTGCAGCTGTTAAAAGAATCAAGGAGAAAGTTATGAAGCTGCCAGCCTTAACTTTACCTACGGGTAAAGGAAATCTGATCATTGAGACTGATGCATCCGCCCATACTTGGGGAGGAGTTTTACTTGAAGCCATTGATCAGAAAGAACACATCTGTGGCTATGGTTCGGGATCATTCAAAAAGGCTGAACTTAATTATCCCTCCAGCCATAAGGAAATATTAGCAGTCAAAAAGACTGTGCAACATTTCATTCTCTTCTTAAAACCAGTAAAGTTTATCACCAGGATTGATTTAAAAGTTATGCCTGGAATGTTGAAAAATGAGACTGTCATGGCTGAAAATAATAGCCGTATCTTAAAATGGTTTATATGGTTATCAAATTTTGATTATGAAATTGTATATAAACCTGGCTATCTAAATTGTCTTGCTGATATGTTGACCAGGGAGTCAGCAGCAGATCTTAAAGACCTTCAGCCTGCACTTAATATGTTTGATCCAGGAGCATCTAGCACAGGTCCTGCCAGAAGAAGAATGAAGAGAGAAATGAAAAAAGAAGACGATGCAGCAGAAAAGCCGAAGACACATGAAGAGCTACTGCAAAAAGAAGGATTGTTTATCCTTCCCTGGGATGGAGCAATGCCCAGAAATGTTCGTATAGAGTCTCTGGAATACGCTTCAGCTGACGAAGCCAAAAGATTTCTGCAACTGACATTGATCCAGAATATCCAGTCATCTCCCCTCAAGCTAACTATTCTTGAACGATGGGAGAAAGAAGCATTTTTCAGTTTTGCAGATGCTACAGGCAAGCTCAGAGACTGCCCAGAGATGTGGACTGATTATGATGACCATGACCACATCTGGTATATTGATATTGGAAGAGGTGAGCTTACATGGACCTCTTATAATCTCATTCTCCAATGCTGTAGAGAGAATGACACAGTTGTCATCTTCGCTGACCCAGCAAATCTTGGCGCTAATGTGAAATGGTCGGGATGGACAGAAGTTTTTCTAGATCAGTTCTGCCCTAGAACTGACTGGGAAAATCGTAGAGCGAATTTCATCCTTCACTTGAAAGCTGATCTACAAATTGCTTATCAGAGGGAACTCTGGTTTAAATTTAAGCTTCATTTCGAAGGAGGAACATACAAACCGTTGGAGCATCGCATGTATGTTCAGCAGAAAGTGATAAGCAGAAATGTGGAAGGAGACCACATTGAGTCACGGGTAACTATACGTGACATACCTTTAGACTTCAAGGTCGAGTCAAAGTTCCGTAGAGAATTTATATGTGAACCGCTAGAAGTATTTCAAGGTTCCGATGTACAATGCTGCTTCTCTCCATGGTTATATTCTCTTCCGTCAGATGATGAGATTCCAAATTCTCCTATTCAAGATGCTCAAGGATACGACTCCCCAGATGACGACATATGGGAGTATCTTCAGGGCCGGGATCCATACGATTGAAAGAGGTGGTGGGCCTCATGAAGCCTGAGTGGGCCAGGTTTGCCCCACAGTGATTCCGTCGCGGGCCGGATGACAAGCTCCGCTGTGTAAATAATAGATTAGATGCTGTCGTGGGCCAGCTATGCTCCACTTTGTTTTATGCTGTCTATTTGTCGGGTCTGTCATAATGATTCTTCGGGTCCCCGTAATGCCACTGGCTAATTAAGGGACGAGATAATGGAAGTGGTAGTCCCCACTCTCCACCCCGTGGATTCGTTTGTGACTGGTAGTTGTCAGTCTTGACTACCGGATCTCTTTACGACCGGTTAGTGCCAGTCAGTCTCCACCGGTTACACCGGCTGGTGTGCTATAAAATAAACGCTCGGGCTCATTGTTATGCATCATATTCGGAGATCACATCCCGAGTCTTAGAGAGCTCTGCAAGTAGTGTGTCAGTCTGAGCAAGTAGTCCGCTCGGCTCTAGGTTTTGCATTCTGTCTGTAAGTGTCGAGCTCTGTGTATGCTCTCCCTCTGCGCTTAGTGCAATCAGCTGGGATCAAAAGCAGGGATCTCATATTGTAATGAGTCTGTAATACTGTCAAAGTAGCGTATGCTCTCCCTCTGCGCTTCGAGCGAACAGTTGGGATCAGAAACTACTCTGAAATTAAGTTTGTGTTATCATATCGAGTCTGTAACCAGTCTGCAAATATACTGTTCACTCTGTAATTCTACTGTTGTTCGGCTCTGCCGAGTCTGATATAATACTGTTCATGAAAGCATGTTACTATTCACTGTAATTCCGCTAGTCATTGCAATCTGTGTTGTCCTAATATATTGCATATCTCGTATATTGTTGAAAGAAGTTGTCAATATTGTTGAAGACCGCATAAATATTCCAGAGTCATTATAAAGTTTAAGTTGGTATCAGAGCCAAGTTAAGTTCATGATTCGGACTAATTATAGGGTACAAGTTACAAATCATCCAGCCCATTCTGAGAGATTTTTATTGTGGCTAATGCTTCATCCAGAGAGTGATATTGATTGTTATGAGAATTATCAGCAGATGGTCAGAGATCGAGATTTAGCATTCCAGTTTTTCTGCAGACATTTTGAGAAGCAATCCTTGTAAGTTCCTGCTAGTCTTGCACATCCTTCTTTTATTCTGTTGGCTATTGTAGACAAATTGCATTATCCAGTAGGCAGGGAAACCTGTTGAGTGATCGGTGGTGTTCCTAGGAGCTAAAAGAGAGGCTGTTGGTAGAAGGCAGTGAAGGCCGAAGAGAGAGTGCCTGAGTAAGTCCTTTCATAGACCAAGCCGCTAGTGAGACATAGTTCCTTTTCATATGGACCCAACGATGGATGATGTTGCTCACACCCGTCTAGATTGTCAGCAGGCTGAAGATGGTACTGTTAGCCTGGCTGAACGACGTTCCTCTTTCTCAACCTGCAGTACATCTGACCCTGACACAAGTATTGTCCACATCGATGAATTTAACCCCTCTCATGAATGGAAACTTCCTACTATTCTTCCGAAAGAAATATACAAACTTAAACTCTGGGAATATGTTTCTGGACAACATTTCCGTGTTTCCTCTATTGATATTGCATTCACTAATGCAGATCAACCTGTTCATATAAACCTGCTTGAGCGTTCTCAGATCGATTGGGCTCGTAAGCAAGGTTATAAGTATGTGCATTTAGGTGCAATAAGGTTAGGACTAAACCCTCTGGTTCGACCTTTCCTCAATGTTTCTTCCTTGTGTGTCACTGTAGATACTAGACATCTGCATTTTGCCAATGCCATTATTGGTGGTTTTGCTTCCCCGTTGCATGATGGTCCTGCTTTTGGGACTATATATCCAAAGTTTAGCGTGAGTCTCTATGACCCCCACATCTATGATCTCCTGAAGGCATACATCCTTCCTCAAGGGTTTGATATGATGGATGGTTCCCGGATAATTCAGCTCAAGGCTGCTGTCATTCTTCGTTTCGGTAATGATACTTTACCTGCACTTCAGTCTCTAGTTCATAATACTCCACGCCTGCTCAGCGTGGTGGAAAAGGATAATTCCAAGAAATCCCAACCTGTTTTGTTCGAATGGACAGGTATTAAATATCCACAAGAATGGGAGTGCAAATATGATGAACTCCGAAACAGTGAAGCTTTAAAGGCTGCATTAAAGAAACAGCCAATTACCTTTGACAGACAAAACAGTTCCTTCCGGTTGCCTAATGTGACTCCATTCCCAAGATTCTCCCTTGCGGATGTGAATCCTTCACTATCTCGCTCTGCATCTACCTCTTCTTATGCAGTCGACCGAAAGCTTTCCTCTACCCCTTCTATTCAGACCATTGAACCCAACTCTTAAGAATCCTTTTCTGGCCTACATGATACAGAACACAAAGGCCAGCATACAGATTGTCCAGCCTGTCAAAAGACATTAGAAAAACTCCGGCGTCACAGAAAAACTCCCCATCTAGGTATGTTTTCTCTCCCTAGAGAAAATGAAGCCTATGAAGTAGAAAGGGAGGGAAGAAAATCTTATTTCCCTGGTAGAAATCTACCTAATATCCCTTTCAAACAGTACACTACAGAAGGTCTATCTAAGAGAGAATATCTGCCGCAGAAAACGGTAGAAGTTGGAGAAACTCCATCTGATGAAGTCAGATTAAACAATTGGGGAAACTTGCAGCAAGCATTAACTGCAGCAAATCTAGATGATATGGCCAGAGACATTCTGAGTCTAAAAGCCAGCATGCAAGAAGAAAAAGAAAAAATTGCCGAAGTTAGTACAAAGATGGAACTCATTGAGCATTTGCTAGTTGATTCAGCCGCAGTCAAGAAAATGATTGCAAATGCTTCAGAGAACATTCTTACTCGCCTGAGTAAGATGGAAGAGTTGTCAAAGAAAGCATCCACTCTAGGTTCTAAAGTTCTAAAACCTAGTCCCGCTATTTTAGCTTTAGCCGCAGAAGGGTATAAAAGAAAAGAAAAGGCTAAGCTAGAGCGTAGCATGTCATTTGGGATGATGGCTACTGATGAATCTGATCAGAGACCAGAATTTGATTTTGGTAGATCAGAAATGGAATTCAGAATTCTTACAAAATGGGTAACTGCTATTAAAAGTCTTCCTCCTTGCCTATCCGAGAAGACTATCCAGAAAATCTTAAAGCTGGTTCCTCAAGAACCTAAGCCTGAGCCAGAGCCTATTGTTTCTTCTGTACAAACAGAAATTCAGCCTGTCTCAGAATCTGTCAACCTAAGTATGCTCAGCACACATGTGAGAGGATCTTCCTCTGGTGTTAAGCAAGAACCCGAGTTTGATGAGCATATGACAGAACAAGAACCTACTCAAGGCCCTCGAATTCCTTTAAGTTTCAGTACTCATACCTTCAATAACATTATCTCCTAGATGCCTGAACACCCTGTGATCAATATTGACTGTCAGTCCAGAGATGCCATACATGACTCCTTGAATTTACTATTCCACTGGACTCTGTCAAAAAAGGCCCAAAACCCCGAGATCTCAGGACAACAGATTGCTACTCTGCTAATAACCGGTCTTACAGGATTAGCAAATGAATGGTGGATATGGTTGCCTCAAAGGGTTCGTGATGATATATTAAATGCCGATGACGCAGACCAACAGTTGTTAAAATCTCTAGCCACTCAGTTTCATGGTGGAGATGATGAGGATGATGCTGATCATCTATCATCCCTTTATATGTCTGCTAGGCTTTGTGACTTATCCTTAGCTGATGAATATTTCTGCTACATGCAAAAATTGCTTATCCAATCAGGAAAAGCAAATGACCCTGCTTATCTTAAGCATTATCTAAGAAGCTTCCCAGGTCATGTTCCAGATGCAGTAGAGAAATATATGAAGGATAAGAATCTGAATTATAAGGATTTATCAATAGCGCAGCTCCATTATCACATAAAAGAAACATGGCAAGAGCACTGTCTATCCAAGCGCATTGATAAAGATTTTAAGAGACATCAGAATATGTTCACACCTTCATTCTGCAAGAAGGTGGCGCAGATGCCCGATTGGGGATGTGGTGCCCACAATCGTGGACATTTGAATCAGAAATGTCATTGTGACGAAAGGCGCAAGCATAAGAAAAAGAATTTCTTCTCGAGTGACCCTCGATATCATTATCCTGATAAACCACCCAAGTTTAGCAGGAGAAAGCCTCAGAAGAAATATTACAGAAATCTTAAACCGCCTCCTCGTAGGAGAAAATATATTACAAAAAGGAGAAAACCCGCGGATAAGGAAACTTGTTTTCTCTCCGGTGCTAAAGGCCATTGGGCAAACAAGTGCCCTAAGAAGAAGAATAAGCCACGCTTGGCAGCATTTTGTGCCTCTATCCAACCTCAATGGTGGCGTTATAATTCCTCTACTACTCCTCCTACTGGTGATTTTGTATATCTCCCTGATGATTCTGATTCTGATTCTACCTCTGCCTCCGATTCTGATGATCTTCCTGCACTTCACAAATTTGGTCCCTCTTCAGCTTCCTCATCGGATCTGTCGGATTCTGCTTCCGATAGTGATACTTTCGAGGTCCCAAATTTGGGGGGGTGTAATCTGCCCAATTCGCCCCAATCCACAGTTTCTTCCTCCTCTGTACATACATTCCAACCTCCTGAGTTTAACTTCTCTCTGTATATGCTTTCATTCCAGCAGCAGCATTATGACTTAGAAAAACAACTAGCTGCAATTGACTTAGCTTTTGCTGAAACACAGCCTTATCAATATCAGCGAAGAGAACAGCTAAGAACAGAGAAAGAGTTGTTGCTTGAACAGATAAAAGGCAAACCGAAGATGCTTGAGAAACCAAGAAGCCCTCCTTCCTCCAAAGTAGTCTCCTTTCATAAGCCAGCAACTGTATATAAAACATATCCAGAAAAGCATGAAAGCAGGAAAAAGTATAGACTCTCTACACGAGAAACTCTGAGAGCTATGATAAAGGAGAAGCAGCAACAGATAAAGCAGCTCTGTACAGAAGTCAGTGAGCTCCGAGACCATATAAAGATACTTGATGCTGAAGAAGAACATTCTTCAGAAGAAGAAGTGAATAAATTCATTAAAGGAGCACTGGACAGAGAAGTTGAAATTGTAGATACAACACCAGAAGAGAAAGAACAGATTGTACATAATCAGCCAAGTCTGTTTCTGATGTCTGGTCCTAAACTGTACATAAAAGTTCAGTTTGATTTAGAAGAGTTCAAACCCTATACACTTTCCTGTCAGATTGATTCTGGATGCCAGGTCAATCTTGCAAAAGGTTCTGCACTTCCCTTCTATTACTGGGAAAAGACATTTGGCAGTGGAACTGCTATTCACGGTACCCCAGTACCGATAAAAGGGAAAGCTGAAATTATTCCAGTTATGTTCGGGAAAGCTCAGAGCAAGCTTACATTTTACAGACTGGATGAATTAAAAGATGATTGTCTGTTAGGATCTGATTTCCTTCATCAAGTCAGTCCCTATACGTTAGATCATGATGAAATGACTTTCACTTTCTATATCAATAAGAGAAAGGTGGTCCTTCCTTTATCTTTCACCAGTGAAGTCAAATGCCAGACAATAACAGAACCAGAGAATGCTAGTATCCCTCGGCTAGCAAAAATGGAAAGGGCAATAGCATACTCAGAAACGCATAGCGAAAAGATGTTAAGAGATATTTCTGAGAAGCTTCGAAAGGATTGTTGTTCTGATAGTCCTAATGCTTTCTGGAAGCGGGAAAAGTATTTTGTTACTCTACCTTATGATCCGCTTCAGAAGATAAAACCAATGAAGGCCTCTGCTAGAATAATGACGCCCTCTGAAAGAGCATTCTGCAAACAGGAGATTGCAGAGTTATTAGAAAAAGGACTTATTGAACCATCAAAAAGTCCATGGGCATGTCGTGCTTTCGTGGTAAACAAACATTCAGAACAAAAGCGAGGTAAACCAAGGTTAGTGGTTAACTTCAAGCCACTAAATGCTGTACTTCAGAAAGTCAGGTATCCCTTACCTGATAAATCAAGCTTATTGCAGCGTATCACAGGTAATACTATCTTTAGCAAGTTTGACTTAAAATCTGGTTTCTATCAGATTGGTATTGAGGCTAAAGATAGGTTCAAAACTGCATTTGTGGTTCCCAATGGTTTGTACCAATGGAAAGTTCTCCCTTTCGGCATCAATAACGCTCCATCTGAGGTCCAGAAACGGATGGAAGATATTTTCAGAGATTATCCATGGATATTAGTTTTTATTGATGATATCCTAATCTGTTCTCACAGCTTGCAGGAACATCTCAAACACCTGCAAATATTTTATGATTTGGTTTATAAGCATGGATTAGTTCTCTCTGAACCGAAAATGGAGATTGGCAAGACCGAGATAGAATTTCTCGGATTCAAGATAAATAAGGGCATGGTAGTATTGCAAAACCATGTTCTTCAGAGTTTCAAGAAATTTCATGATATTATTTCAGACAAAACACAGCTTCAGAGATTTCTTGGATCACTTAATTATATTAGACCATTCTATCAAGGACAGGCCAGGGATATTGTACTGCTTCAGAGAAGACTTCGGAAAAACCCGCCTGCATGGTCTAAAGACATGACTGCAGCTGTTAAAAGAATCAAGGAGAAAGTTATGAAGCTGCCAGACTTAACTTTACCTACGGGTAAAGGAAATCTGATCATTGAGACTGATGCATCCGCCCATACTTGGGGAGGAGTTTTACTTGAAGCCATTGATCAGAAAGAACACATCTGTGGCTATGGTTCGGGATCATTCAAAAAGGCTGAACTTAATTATCCCTCCAGCCATAAGGAAATATTAGCAGTCAAAAAGACTGTGCAACATTTCATTCTCTTCTTAAAACCAGTAAATTTTATCATCAGGACTGATTTAAAAGTTATGCCTGGAATGTTGAAAAATGAGACTGTCATGGCTGAAAATAATAGCCGTATCTTAAAATGGTTTATATGGTTATCAAATTTTGATTATGAAATTGTATATAAACCTGGCTATCTAAATTGTCTTGCTGATATGTTGACCAGGGAGTCAGCAGAAGATCTTAAAGACCTCCAGCCTGCACTTAACATGTTTGATCCAGGAGAATCTAGCACAGGTCCTGCCAGAAGAAAAATGAAGAGAGAAATGAAAAAAGAGGACGATGCAGCAGAAAAGCCGAAGACACGTGAAGAGCTGCTGCAAAAAGAAGGATTATTTATCCTTCCCTGGGATGGAACAATGCCCAGAGATGTTCTTATAGAGTCTCTGGAATACGCTTCAGCTGACGAAGCCAAAAGATTTCTGCAACTGACATTGATCCAGAATATCCAGTCATCTCCCCTCAAGCTAACTATTCTTGAACGATGGGAGAAAGAAGCATTTTTAAGTTTTGCAGATGCTACAGGAAAGCTCAGAGACTGCCCAGAGATGTGGACTGATTATGATGACCATGACCACATCTGGTATATTGATATTGGAAGAGGTGAGCTTACATGGACCTCTTATAATCTCATTCTCCAATGCTGTAGAGAGAATGACACAGTTGTCAACTTCGCCGACCCAGCAAATCTTGGCGCTAATGTGAAATGGTCGGGATGGACAGAAGTTTTTCTAGATCAGTTCTGCCCTAGAACTGACTGGGAAAATCGTAGAGCGAATTTCATCCTTCACTTGAAAGCTGATCTACAAATTGCTTATCAGAGGGAACTCTGGTTCAAGTTCAAGCTTCATTTTGAAGGAGGAACATACAAACTGCTGGAGCATCGCATGTATGTTCAGCAGAAAGTGATAAGAAGAAATGTGGAAGGAGACCACATTGAGTCACGGGTAACTATACGTGACATACCATTGGACTTCAAGGTCGAGTCAAAGTTCCGTGGAGAATTTATATGTGAACCGCTAGAAGTATTTCAAGGTTCCGATGTACAATGCTGCTTCTCTCCATGGTTATATTCTCTTCCGTCAGATGATGAGATTCCAAATTCTCCTGTTCAAGATGCTCAAGGATATGACTCCCCAGATGACGACATATGGGAGTATCTTCAGGGCCGGGATCCATACGATTGAAAGCGGTGGTGGGCCTCATGAAGCCTGAGTGGGCCAGGTTTGCCCCACAGTGATTCCGTCGCGGGCCGGATGACAAGCTCCGTTGTGTAAATAGTAGATTAGATGCTGTCGTGGGCCAGCTATGCTCCACTTTGTTTTATGCTGTCTATTTGTCGGGTCTGTCATAATGATTCTTCGGGTCCCCATAATGCCACTGGCTAATTAAGGGACGAGATAATGGAAGTGGTAGTCCCCACTCTCCACCCCGTGGATTCGTTTGTGACTGGTAGTTGTCAGTCTTGACTACCGGATCTCTTTACGACCGGTTAGTGCCAGTCAGTCTCCACCGGTTACACCGGCTGGTGTGCTATAAAATAAACGCTCGGGCTCATTGTTATGCATCATATTCGGAGATCACATCCCGAGTCTTAGAGAGCTCTGCAAGTAGTGTGTCAGTCTGAGCAAGTAGTCCGCTCGGCTCTAGGTTTTGCATTCTGTCTGTAAGTGTCAAGCTCTGTGTATGCTCTCCCTCTGCGCTTAGTGCGATCAGCTGGGATCAAAAGCAGAGATCTCATATTGTAATGAGTCTGTAATACTGTCAAGTAGCGTATGCTCTCCCTCTGCGCTTCGAGCGAACAGTTGGGATCAGAAACTACTCTGAAAAGTAAGTTTGTGTTATCAGATCGAGTCTGTAATCAGTCTGTAAATATACTGTTCACTCTGTAATTCTACTGTTGTTCGGCTCTGCCGAGTCTGATATAATACTGTTCATGAAAGCAATTCCGCTAGTCATTGCAATCTGTGTTGTCCTAATATATTGCATATCTCGTATATTGTTGAAAGAAGTTGTCAATATTGTTGAAGACCGCATAAATATTCCAGAGTCATTATAAAGTTTAAGCGATCCTCCAAGTTGGTAAACTTTCGGCATCAATAACGCTCCATCTGAGTTCCAGAAACGGATGGAAGATATTTTCAGAGATTATCCATGGATATTAGTTTTTATTGATGATATCCTAATCTGTTCTCACAGCTTGCAGGAACATCTCAAACACCTGCAAATCTTTTATGATTTGGTTTATAAGCATGGATTAGTTCTCTCTGAACCGAAAATGGAGATTGGCAAGACCGAGATAGAATTTCTCGGATTCAAGATAAATAAGGGCATGGTAGTATTGCAAAACCATGTTCTTCAGAGTTTCAAGAAATTTCCTGATATTATTTCAGACAAAACACAGCTTCAGATATTTCTTGGATCACTTAATTATATTAGACCATTCTATCAAGGACAGGCCAGGGATATTGTACTGCTTCAGAGAAGACTTCGGAAAAACCCGCCTGCATGGTCCAAAGACATGACTGCAGCTGTTAAAAGAATCAAGGAGAAAGTTATGAAGCTGCCAGCCTTAACTTTACCTACGGGTAAAGGAAGTCTGATCATTGAGACTGATGCATCCGCCCATACTTGGGGAGGAGTTTTACTTGAAGCCATTGATCAGAAAGAACACATCTGTGGCTATGGTTCGGGATCATTCAAAAAGGCTGAACTTAATTATCCCTCCAGCCATAAGGAAATATTAGCAGTCAAAAAGACTGTGCAACATTTCATTCTCTTCTTAAAACCAGTAAAGTTTATCATCAGGACTGATTTAAAAGTTATGCCTGGAATGTTGAAAAATGAGACTGTCATGGCTGAAAATAATAGTCGTATCTTAAAATGGTTTATATGGTTATCAAATTTTGATTATGAAATTGTATATAAACCTGGCTATCTAAATTGTCTTGCTGATATGTTGACCAGGGAGTCAGCAGAAGATCTTAAAGACCTCCAGCCTGCACTTAACATGTTTGATCCAGGAGAATCTAGCACATGTCCTGCCAGAAGAAGAATGAAGAGAGAAATGAAAAAAGAAGACGATGCAGCAGAAAATCCGAAGACACATGAAGAGCTGCTGCAGAAAGAAGGATTGTTTATCCTTCCCTGGGATGGAACAATGCCCAGAAATGTTCGTATAGAGTCTCTGGAATACGCTTCAGCTGACGAAGCCAAAAGATTTCTGCAACTGACATTGATCCAGAATATCCAGTCATCTCCCCTCAAGCTAACTATTCTTGAACGATGGGAGAAAGAAGCATTTTTCAGTTTTGCAGATGCTACAGGCAAGCTCAGAGACTGCCCAGAGATGTGGACTGATTATGATGACCATGACCACATCTGGTATATTGATATTGGAAGAGGTGAGCTTACATGGACCTCTTATAATCTCATTCTCCAATGCTGTAGAGAGAATGACACAGTTGTCATCTTCGCCGACCCAGCAAATCTTGGCGCTAATGTGAAATGGCCGGGATGGACAGAAGTTTTTCTAGATCAGTTCTGCCCTAGAACTGACTGGGAAAATCGTAGAGCGAATTTCATCCTTCACTTGAAAGATGATCTACAAATTGCTTATCAGAGGGAACTCTGGTTCAAGTTCAAGCTTCATTTTGAAGGAGGAACATACAAACCGCTGGAGCATCGCATGTATGTTCAGCAAAAAGTAATAAGAAGAAATGTGGAAGGAGACCACATTGAGTCACGGGTAACTATACGTGACATACCATTGGACTTCAAGGTCGAATCAAAGTTCTGTGGAGAGTTTATATGTGAGCCATTAGAAGTGTTTCAAGGTTCCGATGTTCAATGCTGCTTCTCTCCGTGGTTATATTCTCTTCCGTCAGATGATGAGATTCCAAATTCTCCTATTCAAGATGCTCAAGGATACGACTCCTCAGATGACGACATATGGGAGTATCTTCAGGGCCGGGATCCATACGATTGAAAGCGGTGGTGGGCCTCATGAAGCCTGAGTGGGCCAGGTTTGCCCCACAGTGATTCCGTCGCGGGCCGGATGACAAGCTCTGCTGTGTAAATAGTAGATTAGATGCTGTCGTGGGCCAGCTATGCTCCACTTTGTTTTATGCTGTCTATTTGTCGGGTCTGTCATAATGATTCTTCGGGTCCCCGTAATGCCACTGGCTAATTAAGGGATGAGATAATGGAAGTGGTAGTCCCCACTCTCCACCCCGTGGATTCGTTTGTGACTGGTACTTGTCAGTCTTGGCTACCGGATCTTTTTACGACCGGTTAGTGCCAGTTAGTCTCCACCGGCTACACCGGCTGGTGTGCTATAAAATAAACGCTCGGGCTCATTGTTATGCATCATATTCGGAGATCACATCCTGAGTCTTAGAGAGCTCTGCAAGTAGTGTGTCAGTCTGAGCAAGTAGTCTGCTCGGCTCTAGGTTTTGCATTCTGTCTGTAAGTGTCGAGCTCTGTGTATGCTCTCCCTCTGCGCTTAGTGCAATCAGCTGGGATCAAAAGCAGGGATCTCATATTGTAATGAGTCTGTAATACTGTCAAAGTAGCGTATGCTCTCCCTCTGCACTTCGAGCGAACAGTTGGGATCAGAAACTGCTCTGAAAGTAAGTTTGTATTATCATATCGAGTCTATAATCAGTCTGCAAATATACTGTTCACTCTGTAATTCTACTTTTGTTCGGCTCTGCCGAGTCTGATATAATATTGTTCATGAAAGCATGTTACTATTCACTGTAATTCCGCTAGTCATTGCAATCTGTGTTGTCCTAATATATTGCATATCTCGTATATTGTTGAAAGAAGTTGTCAATATTGTTGAAGACCGCATAAATATTCCAGAGTCATTATAAAGTTTAAGCGATCCTCCAAGTTGGTATCAGAGCCAAGTTAAGTTCATGATTCGGAATAATTATAGGGTACAAGTTACAGATCATCCAGCCCATTCTGAAAGATTTTTATTGTGGCTAATGCTTCATCTAGAGAGTGATATTGATTGTTATGAGAATTATCAGCAGATGGTCAGAGATCGAGATTTAGCATTCCAGTTTTTCTGCAGACATTTTGAGAAGCAATCCTTGTAAGTTCCTGCTAGTCTTGCACATCCTTCTTTTATTCTGTTGGCTATTGTAGACAAATTGCATTATCCAGTAGGCAAGGAAACCTGTTGAGTGATCGGTGGTGTTCCTAGGAGCTAAAAGAGAGGCTGTTGGTAGGAGGCAGTGAAGGCCGAAGAGAGAGTGCCTGAGTAAGTCCTTTCATAGACCAAGCCGCTAGTGAGACATAGTTCCTTTTCAGATGGACCCAACAATGGATGATGTTGCTCACACCCGTCTAGATTGTCAGCAGGCTGAAGATGGTACTGTTAGCCTGGCTGAACGACGTTCCTCTTTCTCAACCTGCAGTACATCTGACCCTGACACAAGTATTGTCCACATTGATGAATTTAACCCCTCTCATGAATGGAAACTTCCTACTATTCTTCCGAAAGAAATATACAAACTTAAACTCTGGGAATATGTTTCTGCACAACATTTCCATGTTTCCTCTGTTGATATTGCATTCACTAATGCAGATCAACCTGTTCATATAAACCTGCTTGAGCGTTCTCAGATCGATTGGGCTCGTAAGCAAGGTTATAAGTATGTGCACTTAGGTGCAATAAGGTTAGGACTAAATCCTCTGGTTCGACCTTTCCTCAATGTTTCTTCCTTGTGTGTCGCTATAGATACTAGACATCTGCATTTTGCAAATGCCATTATTGGTGGTTTTGCTTCCCCGTTGCATGATGGTCCTGCTTTTGGGACTATATATCCAAAGTTTAGCGTGAGTCTCTATGACCCCCACATCTATGATCTCCTGAAGGCATACATCCTTCCTCAAGGGTTTGATATGATGGATGGTTCCCAGATAATTCAGCTCAAGGCTGCTGTCATTCTTCGTTTCGGTAATGATACTTTACCTGCACTTCAGTCTCCAGTTCATAATACTCCGCGCCTGCTCAGCGTGGTGGAAAAGGATAATTCCAAGAAAGCCCAACCTGTTTTGTTCGAATGGACAGGTATTAAATATCCACAAGAATGGGAATGCAAATATGATGAACTCCGAAACAGTGAAGCGTTAAAGGCTGCATTAAAGAAACATCCAATTACCTTTGACAGACAAAACAGTTCCTTCCGGTTGCCTAATGTGACTCCATTCCCAAGATTCTCCCTTGCGGATGTGAATCCTTCACTATCTCGCTCTGCATCTACCTCTTCTTATGCAGTCGACCGAAAGCTTTCCTCTACCCCTTCTATTCAGACCATTGAACCCAACTCTTCAGAATCCTTTTCTGGCCTACATGATACAGAACACAAAGGTCAGCATACAGATTGTCCAGCCTGTCGAAAGACATTATAAAAACTCCGGCGTCACAGAAAAACTCCCCATCTAGGTATGTTTTCTCTCCCTAGAGAAAATGAAGCCTATGAAGTAGAAAGGGAGGGAAGAAAATCTTATTTCCCTGGTAGAAATCTACCTAATATCCCTTTCAGACAATACACTCCAGATGGTCTATCTAAGAGAGAATATCTGCCGCAGAAAACGGTAGAAGTTGGAGAAACTCCATCTGATGAAGTCAGATTAAACAATTGGGCAAACTTGCAGCAAGCATTAACTGCAGCAAATCTAGATGATATGGCCCGAGACATTCTGAGTCTAAAGGCCAGCATGCAAGAAGAAAAAGAAAAAATTGCCGAAGTTAGTACAAAGCTGGAACTCATTGAGCATTTGCTAGTTGATTCAGCCGCAATCAAGAAAATGATTGCAAATGCTTCTGAGAACATTCTTACTCGCCTGAGTAAGATGGAAGAGTTGTCAAAGAAAGCATCCACTCTAGGTTCTAAAGTTCTAAAACCTAGTCCTGCTATTTTAGCTTTAGCCGCAGAAGGGTATAAAAGAAAAGAAAAGGCTAAGCTAGAGCGTAGCATGTCATTTGGGATGATGGCTACTGATGAATCTGATCAGAGACCAGAATTTGATTTTGGTAGATCAGAAATGGAATTCAGAATTCTTACAAAATGGGTAACTGCTATTAAAAGTCTTCCTCCTTGCCTATCCGAGAAGACTATCCAGAAAATCTTAAAGTTGGTTCCTCAAGAACCTAAGCCTGAGCCAGAGCCTATGGTTTCTTCTGTACAAACAGAAATTCAGCCTGTCTCAGAATCTGTCAACCTAAGTATGCTCAGAACAAATGTGAGAGGATATTCCTCTGGTGTTAAGCAAGAACCCGAATTTGATGAGCATATGACAGAACAAGAACCTACTCAAGGCCCCCGAATTTCTTTAAGTTTCAGTACCCATACCTTCAATAACATTATCTCCCAGATGCCTGAACACCCTGTGATCAATATTGACTGTCAGTCCAGAGATGCCATACATGACTCCTTGAATTTACTATTCCACTGGACTCTGTCGAAAAAGGCCCAAAACCCCGAGATCTCAGGACAACAGATTGCTACTCTACTGATAACCGGTCTTACAGGATTAGCAAATGAATGGTGGAGATGGTTGCCTCAAAGGGTTCGTGATGATATATTAAATGCCGATGACGCAGACCAACAGTTGTTAAAATCTCTAGCCACTCAGTTTCATGGCGGAGATGATGAGGATGATGCTGATCATCTATCATCCCTTTATATGTCTGCTAGGCTTTGTGACTTATCCTTAGCTGATGAATATTTCTGCTACATGCAAAAATTGCTTATCCGATCAGGAAAAGCAAATGACCCTGCTTATCTTAAGCATTATCTAAGAAGCTTCCCAGGTCATGTTCCAGATGCAGTAGAGAAATATATGAAGGATAAGAATATGAATTATAAGGATTTATCAATAGCGCAGCTCCATTATCACATAAAAGAAACATGGCAGGAGCACTGTCTATCCAAGCGCATTGATAAAGATTTTAAGAGACATCAGAATATGTTCACACCTTCATTCTGCAAGAAGGTGGCGCAGATGCCCGATTGGGGATGTGGTGCCCACAATCGTGGACATTTGAATCAGAAATGTCATTGTGACGAAAGGCGCAAGCATAAGAAAAAGAATTTCTTCTCGAGTGACCCTAGATATCATTATCCTGATCAACCACCCAAGTTTAGCAGGAGAAAGCCTCAGAAGCAATATTACAGAAATCCTAAACCGCCTCCTCGTAGGAGAAAATATATTACAAAAAGGAGAAAACCCGCGGATAAGGAAACTTGTATTCTCTGCGGTGCTAAAGGCCACTGGGCAACCAAGTGCCCTAAGAAGAAGAATAAGCCACGCTTGGCAGCATTTTGTGCCTCTATCCAACCTCAATGGTGGCGTTATAATTCCTCTTCTACTCCTCCTACTGGTGATTTTGTATATCTCCCTGATGATTCTGATTCTGATTCTACCTCTTCCTCCAATTCTGATGATCTTCCTACACTTCACAAATTTGATCCCTCTTCAGCTTCCTCATCGGATCTGTCGGATTCTGCTTCCGATAGTGATACTTCCGAGGTCCCAAATTTGGGGGGGTGTAATCTGCCCAGTTCACCCCAATCCACAGTTTCTTCCTCCTCTGTACATACATTCCAACCTCCTGAGTTTAACTTCTCTCTGTATATGCTTTCATTCCAGCAGCAGCATTATGACTTAGAAAAACAACTAGCTGCAATTGACTTAGCTTTTGCTGAAACACAGCCTTATCAATATCAGCGAAGAGAACAGCTAAGAACAGAGAAAGAGTTGTTGCTTGAACAGATAAAAGGCAAACAGAAGATGCTTGAGAAACCAAGCAGTACTCCTTCCTCCAAAGTAGTCTCCTTTCATGAGCCAGCAACTGTATATAAAACATATCCAGAAAAGCATGAAAGCAGGAAAAAGTATAGACTCTCTACACGAGAAACTCTGAGAGCTATGATAAAGGAGAAGCAACAACAGATAAAGCAGCTCTGTACAGAAGTCAGTGAGCTCCGAGACCATATAAAGATACTTGATGCTGAAGAAGAACATTCTTCAGAAGAAGAAGTGAATAAATTCATTAAAGGAGCACTGGACAGAGAAGTTGAAATTGTAGATACAACACCAGAAGAGACAGAACAGATTTTACATAATCAGCCAAGTCTGTTTCTGATGTCTGGTCCTAAACTGTACATAAAAGTTCAGTTTGATTTAGAAGAGTTCAAGCCCTATACACTTTCCTGTCAGATTGATTCTGGATGCCAGGTCAATCTTGCAAAAGGTTCTGCACTTCCCTTCTATTACTGGGAAAAGACATTTGGCAGTGGAACTGCTATTCACGGTACCCCAGTACCTATAAAAGGGAAAGGCGAAATTATTCCACTTATGTTCGGGAAAGCTCAGAGCAAGCTTACATTTTACAGACTGGATGAATTAAAAGATGATTGTCTGTTGGGATCTGATTTCCTTCATCAAGTCAGTCCCTATACGTTAGATCATGATGAAATGACTTTCACTTGCTATATCAATAAGAGAAAGGTGGTCCTTCCTTTATCTTTCACCAGTGAAGTCAAATGCCAGACAATAACAGAACCAGAGAAGGCTAGTATCCCTCGGCTAGCAAAAATGGAAAGGGCAATAGCATACTCAGAAACGCATAGCGAAAAGATGTTAAGAGATATTTCTGAGAAGCTTCGAAAGGATTGTTGTTCTGATAGTCCTAATGCTTTCTGGAAGCAGGAAAAGTATTTTGTTACTCTACCTTATGATCCGCTTCAGAAGATAAAACCAATGAAGGCCTCTGCTAGAATAATGACGCCCTCTGAAAGAGCATTCTACAAACAGGAGATTGCAGAGTTATTAGAAAAAGGACTTATTGAACCATCAAAAAGTCCATGGGCATGTCGTGCTTTCGTGGTAAACAAACATTCAGAACAAAAGCGAGGTAAACCAAGGTTAGTGGTTAATTTCAAGCCACTAAATGCTGTACTTCAGAAAGTCAGGTATCCCTTACCTGATAAATCAAGCTTATTGCAGCGTATCACAGGTAATACTATCTTTAGCAAGTTTGACTTAAAATCTGGTTTCTATCAGATTGGTATTGAGGCTAAAGATAGGTTCGAAACTGCATTTGTGGTTCCCAATGGTTTATACCAATGGAAAGTTCTCCCTTTCGGCATCAATAACGCTCCATCTGAGTTCCAGAAACGGATGGAAGATATTTTCAGAGATTATCCATGGATATTAGTTTTTATTGATGATATCCTAATCTGTTCTCACAGATTTTTGAAATCCTTCAGATTCCAAACATTTGCAGGTGCTTCAGCTTCCACACTTAATCCAGTAGTCACCATGAATATAGTGTGCTCAATGAAGTAAGTTCAGAAATTTCATGTGGAACCATCCCTAATTTCAAACATCCATTTAAATTAAGATATTTGAGATTTTTAAGCTCTTCAATCTTAGAAGGCAATGATTCTAGATGTCTACCGTATGTCTAAAAGACTGAAGCTTAGAAAGATGACATATCTCTTCAGGCAAATCCTTGATTCAAAGAGAACAAACATTGTCAGTTGCTCCACATAGGTTTGGATTGAACATACCTACGTCTTGGACAGATTGAGAACAGGTAGAGAGATCATTCTGATACAAGTGATAATTAAATACAAGTGATATCCTCCTGTGATCTTCATCATGAATCTATGGAAAACTGTGCAATTTTTGGCTTGCTATGAATAAAGAACTCTCCTGCTTCTCACCAATATAAATTGCCATGTCCCGAAAAAAATTATGGTGAATTCTCAGACGGCAATCCCTATTGACTTCTTAGATCCCGTTATTTTTAACATTCTGAAACAAACCACGATCTACAAGAAGTTTTTTATAGGTACACCCAATGACCATGCCCAATAAATTGGTTCCCTTTTTGCTGCTAAAGAGCCCTTAGGCAATCTGCATTTGTACTAATTTGTCCACATCAAGGCTGTATCTCCAGGAAAATAACCAATTCTTGACGTTTGAATGAGGCAAAGCATCACAGCGCCATCGTAATCGATGATAGAGTTCTTGATCAAGGGGAGCATGAGTATGTGAAAAATATGGATCTGAGGGTTTCATCAAAGATAAAGAATTCTCCGACCCATCTACACTGCTTGTGCCCGTCATTGCTGCGGCTGCTGCAGTTAATGCCAAAGGCAAACCCTCACACTCACCTGCAAGACAGTCTTCCAACTCCATAGTAACAGAGCCCTCTTTGAAAGCTATTCTCGTGAACAACATCCACGCCTCGTCTCTAGAAAGGGGTTGTATTTCAATGGACTTTTCTGTATCAGATCCCTCCTCGAGTAGAAAATAAGATCTCACTATGTTTATCTACTTCTTTCAGATTGAGGCATTTCAACTCCTATAAACTTGAGAAAGTGTGACCCAAATAACATAATGGAGGACATTACTGACCTTAAAATTGTTAAAGGTAAAAATAACTAGCACAACAGCTGCTAAGCACCCTGCCTAAAACAAATATACTAAAGAAAATAGATGATATGGACGGACCTGTCTTGTTATCTCCCGGAATCAAGCCCATATTTCCAACTCGACCCATCATCCATCCAGTACGCTGGATAGAGGATTGACGGACTTGGTTGCTGCAAATAACCATCCAGTGCCAAAACACAATGAAATATTCAGGAAAAACGAAAAAGATTTAGACCTCACAGGCTGTACTGTTAATCGATTTGTAAAAAATGATTCCTTCCATTTCAAAAGGGCCACTGATGTGATCTGACATACATGTGAATTTTGTAATTAAATATACCTTCCATTTCAAAAAGGGCCACTGATGTGATCCGACAAACATGGTAATGGAAAGATCAAAATTTGCATAATTGGTGATCCATCAGATACTCTCGTAACTTACTTGAAATAAAATTGCAATCTTACTTGTGTTTAAGAGACCATTATTCATATAAATGATTTAGAAAATAACAAGAGTTGCAGCTTAGTATTTAAATTATAAAAAAAAAAATCAATTAAACCATAATTACAAATATAATAGAATAAGTTATTTTTTATAAATAATAATATATATTTTATAACTCATAATTCATATTAGTGTTTAAAGATAGTTTAAAAAAATATGAAACCATAATATGTTTATTAATATTTTGATATGTTGATAGATTAATTTAAAAAAAAATTATATTAAAAAAATAGAAAATGAGATAATTTTATAGACTTTAAAAAAATATAAAATATAAAATTGTATATTTTGGTTTTGAAAATTAGTTTAAAGATTGCATAAGAAAATATTAATAATAATAATATTATTTCAATATAAGTTTATGAATTTAAACTTTATAATTTTTTGGAATAGTTAGGAAATTATATATGTGTCTATGTGTGATGTGATAACAAATTAAAGCCATAGCAATACAACACTTTACCACAAATATTTCAGGTAATTTCTAGAGTTTTCATAATATATGTAAATTTTATTTTATTTTCTTATTTTTAACTAATATGATCAATGATAAAAAATAGTATTTTCAAAGCCTATCGGCCAATCAGAGTTCAACACATGAAAATAAATTGAATAAATAAAAACAAATTAATATTATTTTTCTCAAACTTTAGAAATACCTTTGTTTCTTAGCCAAACTAATAAGGTGAGGTGAAACATTTAGTTGCCTAGGGGACTAAAAAGCAAATGTAAGTGGGGTATTGCAAATAGCTCTACGCATAGTTTGATTATTTTTAATGAATATCAACTATAGCCTTTTCCTCAATGAAAAAGTGGGGGTGTTAATTGCTTTTATTTCGTCAAGATCTTCTTAATGCCTCAAAATCCTCTTAATAGATTAAGACTTAAAGGCATCTTGTAATATGCCAAGATCCTCTTAATGGCTTAAGACTTAAAGGCATCTCGTAAAAGTTGAAGATATCTTGTAAGATAAAAGTCTACCATCATCCATTATTTCATATAATCAGATTTTGTCTTCACACTATAATGTTGTTCCATGTCAAAGTTTTTATATTTTAATTAATGTACACTATGATGACATAGAATAAGTGCTTCCAACCCATTGTCCTTCAAAAATCAATTTGAAAAAAGTAATTATACAATTAATGTTTAAAAATATATATTTTTGAAATAGAAAAAGAAATATCAAAATGATCTAGGATGGCCTATGTTTAATTCATGATGGACAAATTATTGCAGAGCATTATGAATAACTAATTAAAAAGAGCTTCTAACAAGATAAGCTAATCGGTTAGTGAAATTGTTCTATTTCCAACCATAAATTTGATAAAAATCCAACAGAAATTCAAGTATGAGTATAGTTCCACCACAATCCAAGATTTGTATGTGGTAGAATGATTCCCTAGGGTTTTTTCCAACTCTAAATCGACCTAGAACATTGGAAAATTTGAGCTATTTTCTAAACCAATGGGAACTTTGACTACATGTATTGGTTGATTCCTACAATCGAAGGAAAACTTGTTGTTTGCTACAAGATTAGATCACTTAACTTCTAGTAGGACTAAGCATCATTGGATGTGTGGTGGGAGGATTTGATGGAGATTGTGACATATGCATTTATTATCAAAGCAACACCAAGTCGATAACAGTTGGGGTTTTTGATGGAGCTCTTGCAATGTTCCAATAAAAATCTCAATGGCTCACCCAAATGAGATGTAATTGTGATATCTAAAAAGAATCTCTCGATAACCATTATTTAGGACGAAATCAAGGCTTGTAGTTATGTTTGAAGACATTTTTGTAGGTCATCGATATAGTTTAATTAAATGCTAAAGGCCATCTATTCGACGGAATCAATAGTTTGTAGTGTAGAAGAGGATAATCTCATCAACAATTTGCCAATAATGATTACTCATTAGCTTTGCTTACTGTGTCCTTTCCTAAGGTATATCCTTTGGAAAGCATTGTTGTGACCACATCCACTACTTCACCAAAATAATGTTTCTCACTTGCAAATATGTGTTGATTTTTCTATGTTGCCATAGCTTAAGTCCTAACTTGATAAGCATTTAATACATTTTCACAATAACAACATAAAGAGGATCACTGAAAGAAACACAATCACAATGTACACCGCAATTTACCTTGGGAAACCCTAAAGGGAAAAAACCCAACAAAAACTTCCTCAATATAGATTACCAGAATGCAATGACCAAAGAATATGGTCGCATAGAGAGAAAGACCAAACCCCAAGCATAAGAGCCAAAACACCAAAGACACTATTCCTCCTCCTTCTCTGTTCCTCCTTCTTTCTCTCTCTTGCACAATACAAGTGTGAGTGAGTGTGTATAAATGAGAGAGGGCGCCTCCCTATTTATACTAAACTTCCCAACTAACTCTTAACCTAACTGGGCGAACTTGTCTAACTAACAGGGACGACCTACCTAGAAATTCTCACAATAATAATTATATTATTCTTTTCTAGGTATTATTGACCCGACTTACAACATAGGGTTTACCTCACTACCTTTTACATTAGGGACATCTCCCGAAGGAGGAATAATAATAATGTAAAGTACAAGTAGAATATTCTTTGAAGTTATATTATTTCAACACTCCCCCTTAACAAGAAGAGTATTCTACTAACAACACAACAACTAGTGTGGCTCTACACAACATCATCGGAAGGAGAGAGAGGAGGCATCATCGACATCATCTTTTGTAACTATGTCTAGTACATCTATAGATCATCGAAAGTTTTGAACAACGTCATCATATTCAGCACGAAGTTGGAGTATCATCGCCTACAACATGGAACTGGGGCATCATCTGCAACATGGAACTGGAACATTATCACCAACATGGAGCTCGAGCATCATCATCTGCAACATGGAGCTCAAGCATCACCTATAGCATGGAGCTGGAGAATCATCATCATCTGATGGGACATCATCATATGTAACATGAAACTGGAGCATCATCATCTGCAACATGGAACATCATCATCTGCAGCATGGAGCTGGAGCATCATCATCATCTGCATACAAAATTATACATCATTAGCAACGATAGCACGAGGTTGGCTCATCGGCATAAAGCTAGAATAACAACAACAACGAAAACATGAGGCTGACTCATCAGCATAAAGTTGGAATAACAACAACATGTGACAAGCACAATAACATCATCATCAACAGCTCAAGGCTGGAGTAAAATCATCTATGGTAGGTGTAACAACAACTAACATGATCCTTCCTATCAAAATTGTAGGATCATGGACAACACATATGCGGTACACAGACGATCCTTCCTTTCAGAATTACGGGATCAAGTCTTTGTGGAGCTACCAATATTGATCACATGTAACACATACATACACAGGATGATCCTTCCTTTCAGAATTACGGGATCAAGTCCACCACTAACATCCTGGACGATCCTTCCTTTCGAAATTACGAGATCAAGTCCACCAACATCCTGGATTATCCTTCCTTTCAGAATTACGGGATCAAGTCCATCAATATCAACATCTAAGATGATCCTTGCTTTCGGAATTACGAGATCAAGTCTAAGGATTATTAGTCCCAACATCTTGGGTGATCCTTCCTTTTAGAATTACGAGATCAAGTGCACTCACATCAACATTTAAGACGATCATTCCTTTCGAAATTATGGGATCAAGTCTAAGGATGATTAGTCCCAACATCTTGGACGATCCTTCCTTTTAGAATTACAGGATCAAGTCCACTCACATCAACATTTAAGACGATCCTTCCTTTCGGAATTACGGAATCAAGTCTAAGGATGATTAGTCCCAACATCTTGGACTATCCTTCCTTTCGGAATTACGAGATCAAGTCCACTCACATCAACATTTAAGATGATCATTCCTTTCATAATTACGAGATCAAGTCTAAGGATGATTAATCCCAATTGAGCTACCTCTTATGATCAGGATACCATAGTATCATCAATACTACTCCCCCTTTCTAGGGAAGTCCTTACGAACAACACCAAGCTTGTCTTGGAAGTGTTCAAACTTCACACAAGATAGAGGCTTAGTCAAAACATCTACAACTTGCTCATTTGTGCTCACATATTGGAGCTTTATAGCTCCCTTCTGCACAATGTCATGAATGTAGAAGCACCTGATTGTTATGTGCTTCGTCTTATAATGGAACACGTGGTTCTCTGTCATCTTCATGCAGATTTGGTTATCACATAGAATCACAGTAACATCCATCTCTAGATCAAATAGATCTAACAACAAATTTCAAATCCATATGGCTCCACAACTGGCGAAGCATGCTGCAATATATATTTGCTTCTGCATTGATGAGAGCAACACTGGACTGCTTCCTACTTAGCCATGAGATCATGCCTAACTCTAGACTGAAACATCCTCTTGAAGTGTTATTTCTATATGAGACACTTCTTGCCCATTCTGAATTTGTATAACCATATAGTCTGAAGTCATGATCTCTAGTATAACTGAACCATAGCCTACTGTACCTTTCAGGTACCTCATCATATGATTTGCAGCTACCAGGTAAACATGTCTAGGCTCAACCAAATACTAACTTAAGGTGTTCATAGCAAAGCATATATCTAGCCAGGTTTTCATTAGAAACATCAATGAACCAATGATATGTATGTATAGTGTCACATCCACTAATTCTGGCAAAGCATTAGCTAACAACTTCAAGTGTGTATCCATGGACGTGGCCATGGATTTACATTCCAACATGTTAAACCTTTTCGGTATTTCCACTGCATGCTTCCCTTCGTTAAGGAAGATTCCTTTTGGGCTCTACCATCTTTCAAGAGCTAGAAAATAATGCATCAATCCAAGGTCTTTCATCTCAAATTTTGCAGTGAGCTTCTTCTTACACTCTAATATTTTTCTTCTCATTATCTGTCAAGAATAAATCATCCATATACAAAAAAAAACATGACAGGTTCATCATCCATAACCTTGAAGTACCCACATACAAAAAAAATATGACAGGTTCATCATCCATAACCTTGAAGTAAAGGTTAGGACCAACCTTACTTTTGGTAAATCCCAAGCTCATTAGAAAACTATGGATTCTTCCATACCAAGCTCTTGGATCTTGCTTCAATCCATTCAGAGCCTTTTTTCAGTTTACAGACACATGTCCTTCTATCTTCAACTTCAAAACCTTGTGGTTGTTCTATGTACACTTCTTCTTTAATAACACCATTAGGAAGGTTGTTTTCACATCCATTTGATGTAACTTCCATTTTGTCTTGGCTGCTAGTGCCATGATGGTTCTAATATAAGTGTACCTTATTACAAGAGCAAATGTCTCTTCATAATCGATTCCTTCCTTTTGAGAGAATCCACAAGCCACAAATATGGCTTTGTGTTTCTCAATACTTCCATCGGTTGTATGTTTTAACTTGTAGATCCATTTGGATGATAACACACTTTTACCTTCTAGTTTTGGAACTACTTCCCACACATCATTCTTCATTATGGATTGGTATTCTTCTTCCATGGCTTCTACCCATTCTTTGTTTTGAACAATTGCTTCAAAACAAGCAGGTTCTTTATCTACAATATCACACATCAAAGCCACATAACTAGGAAATGGCTTTGGCTTCTTGCTCTTCCTTATGGAGCCTTCTGGAGCACCATACCTTTCTGCTTCTTAAATAATCTCATGATCCCAAGCTCGTTTTCTCTTGTGGGAGATATTCATGTGGGGAGGTTCTTAGGGCTCCAACATATTATGTTCTTCCGGAATCTCATCATTAGGAGAAGGTGCAACTTCTTTCATCGGTTATGTAACTCTGGGAGCTACAACTTCTTCATGTGTTTCTTCAAGTTGACACGTTCTTGATTTATTGAGAGATGTATCTTCATCAAAGGTTACATCCCTGCTAATTTCCATATGATGGTAGACTCGTATATAGATTCTAAAGGCCTTGGAAACCTCACAATATCCAACAAATATTCCTTTCTTTCCTGAAGGATCCAACTTGATTCTTTTCTCTTTTGGTATATGAAGAAACACTAGACAACCAAATATCTTGAGGTGACTTACCTCTGGTTTCTTGGCTGTGAACATTTATTTAGGGGTTTTCAACCCAAGTGCACTATAGGATATTTTGTTCTAGACATATATTGTTGTCCTTGCTGCTTCAACCCATAAGTGCATAGGAATATATTGATCATGGATCATAGCCTTCATTGCTTCCATAATGGTTAGGTTATTCCTTTCAGTAACACCATTCTATTGTGGATTATAGGAAGTGGTAAGTTCCCTCTAAATCACGACATCTTTATAGAAGTTTTCGAATTCATTTGAAGTATACTCTCCTCCATTATCTGACCTGAGTGTCTTGGTATTTCTTTCTAAAATTTTCTCTACCAAAGATCTGGATTCCTTGAACTTTCCAAACACTTCATCTTTTGATTTCAAAAAGTAAACCCAAGCCTTACAAGAGTAATAATCAATGAAAGTTACATAATATACATACCCACTTAAAGATGTTAAGGGCATAGGACCGCATACATCTAAGTGCATAAGTTCCAATATTCCTTCTGACTTGGTGTCACTCTTCGGAAATGGATTCTTTATGTTCTTTCCTTTCACACATCCTTTACATATTCCTTCATGGTCAATCTTTAGGTCTGGTAGACCTGTGACTACCTTGCTCACATGTGGTAGGGCTTTGTAGTTTATGTGAGCAAGCCTTCTATGCCATAGTTCACATGGACTTGTAGTATCATGAATCAAGTCTACTTTTGAGTGACCTTTCAGCTTATACATGCCACCTTCTTCTGTGTCAATGTCAGATACATCTTCTAGAGAACATATTATTCAATTTCTTCTTTTGCTAACTTCCTGATAGGTTCTTCTTCTTCTTCTCCTTCAGCTAAGTGAGCATGATGTCTTTTGTTATTCTTCCTCTTATATTCTTCTTTCTTTGTTGGAAAATTTATGGAAATGTGTCCTATCTTATCGCAATAGTAACATTGATAAGAGGAGAAATCTTTATGCTTGTAATCTCCCTTTTATTCTTTTCAAACTTTTTAGGAGGATAAGGCCCCTTATAGGTTTCCTTCTTGAAATGATGCTTTCCTTTTCTTCTTCTAGTATGAGTAGCTAGAGCATGGTCATCATCTCTAAGTAGTGCTTCTTGGTTAGCTACTCTAGCTTCCTCTTGAACACATTCTTCCCATAGGACATCAAATTGTAGGCCTTCCTTCCTTGCACAAATTGTATAGATGAAGGAGTCCCATGGTCTAGTAAGACCATTAAGAGCGGTCATTACTAGTTCAATTTCATCAATCTTGTCTTCAATTGCTTCTAGTTGCTATTTGAATTGAGAAACCCTTGTGAAGTATTCGTGGATAGATTCACCCTTGCTCATCTTTGTACTTTTGAGTTGGGATCTCAAGTTCATCTTTCAGTTGATGTTTCTTCCTTCATACATTCCTGATACGGAATCAAACATATCCTTAGGTGTAT
The DNA here is from genome assembly GCA_001517045.1 of Pseudotsuga menziesii. Classification (NCBI taxonomy): domain Eukaryota; kingdom Viridiplantae; phylum Streptophyta; class Pinopsida; order Pinales; family Pinaceae; genus Pseudotsuga; species Pseudotsuga menziesii. The sequence goes on along the minus strand of LPNX010728789.1, from coordinate 3,923 downwards.
CCTTGGAGGATACTTGAGGAATCAAGTGATCCTTAATAGAATCCGCTATTATCCTCTTGTCTCTGATCATGTCTTTCTTGTACTTTTCCTTTGCTTCATCTTCTTCGGGATCTCACACAACTTCCTTGATAAAATTTGCAAGATCATTCTCTTATATAATGAGTCATATTTTGTATTTCCAAGCATAGAAGTTTTGTATGCCTTCCAACTTGTCATCAAGCTTAGTGCTTGGAGACGTCTTGTCCCGGAGAACAGAAAATGACAAAAATTGAATTTTCTCAGAAATGAAAACTGTACTCACCAAACTATGCTCTTGACTGAGGCAAGTATATTGGTATAGTCAGTTTCTAAAGAATCCAATTTCTAACCCTTGAAACTGGTCTTGCAAGGTTCTGGACTGCAATTTTTGGATTTATGGTTTTCTGCTTCCAATCCAAAATAGGGCTTGACTTTCTGGAGGATCTACCCACTAGAAAACTTATTTCTTGGTGCCAAAATATGCACCTAGGAGGGGCACACTTTCCTATGTCACACACTAAAAAAATCCACTTTAGTAGAAAACCCTAATTTTCTTGTCTAGAGAAGGAGAGAGAGATTTACCTCATGCTTCTCTTTTTAGGCTAGATTTGATACCATGTTGAGTTTTCTATGCTACCATAGCTTAAGTCCTAACTTGATAAGAATTTAATACATGTTTGTAATAACAACATAAAGAGGACCACTGAAAGAAACACAATCACAAGGTACACATCAATTTACCATTCATTGTAAATGAATAGTCTTTAACCACATAAGTAATTTTTCTTCTCATTCCTGTAGCTAACTACACCAACTTGTGCTTAGGAAACTTATTGCTCACTAACTTGAATTTGTCAACCAAAATTGCATTTATATAACTGAAAGAAGACCCAGAATCAATCAGAATTGAAATTGGTAAATTGTTCATTTTACCTTTGATTTTGATCATTGAAGACTGATGATCCACCTGATGATTGTCCAAAGCTGCATAGATTCAGGGAACACTTTGACCTACATCTCCCACTGAATATGATTCTCTCACTTGATACGCTATGGCATCTCTTCCCTTCCTCTTAGGACAATTACTTAGGTAGTGGTCACCTTCACATCTCCAACATTTGACTTGTCTCGACCTCTTAAATCCCATAGGTTCACTCACCTTGGATTCCTCTTTCACAGTGGGTTGCTTGAAAGAATCAAATTGAACTTGTTTACTGTCATGTACTTAAATCCTTTTCTCCCCTGATCCTTCTTATCATTCAGTTTACCCTTCCATCCCTTATGCAAATCCTACCTATTCTTACCCTGCTCATACAGAGATTTATCCTTCCATATGCAATCTTTCAAGGTACGAGGCTCATCATAAGGTATTATGTCTTGGTACAACGCTGGTAAACCACTGAGAAAGCACTAGATCTTCACTTTTTCCTCTTGGATGAAACCCACATAACTCAACAACTTTAGGAACCTCTTCTCATATTCCTTAATTGTCATATTCCCCAGTTGAATTCAAAGAACTCAAGCATTCTCTTGTCATACTACTGCTATGATAAGTATTCCTGCTTGAAATACCTTTAGAATTTCCTCCAAGAGATTTTCTTTTCACCCATACTTTATACTTACTTCACTTGTTGCCTCGCTATTGGTAAGATTTTCCCTAAAGGTTATAAATGACAATATGAGCTTCTCAGTTATCTGAATAATCATGCAATTGCAGATACTTCTTCATATCTAGAAGCCAAACCTCTGCCACTTCCCCATATTTTTCTCCATAAAAGGTGGGAGGTTTAAGCTTTCTGAGCTCACCTTGATGTGCATTTCCATCATGCTTTCTCTTCTGGTGTCTTCTAGGATAATGATCATACTCGATTTTAGGTTCTTGATCCCCATGATGACTCTCTACTAAATAGCATCGAGATTGTGCCCTCCTTTTACTTGCATCTCTATTCCTGGAATGTTGGTACCTATCAAAAAGTTCTATGTCCATGGATTCCTCACCTTCCTTCCTTATCACAGAAGGTACTTGTTGCACCTGGTTTTTTGTAGCTTCATCAGGTTCTACATCATCAGCTAGTTAATTTGATCATGTTGCTCCATGTACTATTGGATCCTTCCATTCCCCACTTGAACATTTCTCAATGTTTGGAACACTTCCTTGGGTTCCATTTCAGGTTGATGACCATTGGACTCTATCCTTGGATCACCCAAACTCGCTTGTTTAACAAATTGAGATACTTTTGGGCTCTCGGACATCCTTACAATTCTGTCTGCCCGCTATTCTGGCAATCAACAACAAGAAAGGCTTGAAAACTATATTGTAGCTAACAAACTGAAATTACACAGGTCTTTACTTCATATTAAAATTCATATACATAATTGTATTCACATTGTCCACATACCACATTGCACATAGCACTTTTAAGGAATTCCACAACTCAAACTCATACACATCCAACAAACAATTCCAAGAGGCTGAGGGTTGACACCTTAGCTTTGATACCACATTGTGATGCACCCCGAACGCTACACAACCATGCAAACAACTATCTGTGGTCCATAATGATCATAGAGCAACACATGAGCTCCAAATGTATTAAACAATTAAACCAAGACAAGATAAACAATTTCCATGAGTTACAGATAACTCAAAGACCGCATAAGCATAGATTAAACCACTTAAAATCACCATTAACTCATTAAACAGACCAAACAATCAAGAATATTAATGCACATACAAGCGATTAATCATTGATTAAGTAATAACAGGGTTTTAAACAAGATTAATTTACCTAATTAACCCTTTAATAAACCTTCAATAGCTAACTAACAAACTTAAACAAATGTGGAAGCTGAGATTTAAACATAGTTTAACATGTTTAAACAAGACTTAAACACAGATTAAAACTCGCTAATCAATAATCAATGGCATGGATTGACTCTTAAACTAGTTCTGAAGGCTTAAATTTTGCCTTTCTGATCTGAAATGTTGATTTTGACTTTTCCATGTCGATCCCGACCTTGCCGACATTGATAGTTGGGAGTTGGCACACTAAAACAAAAAAAACAACATTACCTCCCGACTTCTGACTTTCGACATCGACAATCGAGAGTTAGCATGCCAAAACAAGAACTACAAACACCCCTATTGACTTCTGACTTTCAATGTTGACAATAGGGAGTTAGAACTCCCAAACTAAAAATAAACAAGCCACTCCTGACTTCTGATCCCCAATGTTAGCACATCGAGAGCCGGCACCATTAAACGAGAAGAACACAAATCACTTCCGACTTTCGATTCCCGACGTCGGCATGTCATAAGTCGAAAATAGGCACCAAAATACAAGGATTTCAACGAACATTCCAAACCTATGTTGTTGGGAGCGGGGAGCAGGAGTGGGAAGCGAGAGTGGGAGCGGGAGCGTAAAGTGAAATTTTGAAAAGCTTCTGCTTAGGGAGTGTTTTGGGAACGTTTTTTATATCATACATATTTTAATATATTTTGATGCATATATTTAAAAAAACATGTAGAATGTCAAATTAGCTATATAAAGCATGAACACATAGATATAATCATTTAGTACACATATAACATCAATCATGTTGGAGCTAAGTTATAACATCGTCATCAAATGATCAATCATTAACAACATCAACCTTCAAGTTTAAACATATACTAATTTGCAATCAACAAAATCCAAGAGATAACATGAACCATGAAATGAAAAAGAGCATCATATTCATTACCAAAGAGTTGTAAGATAAAGGCAAATGTCCTACATTTGAAAACCTACCGGTGGTTTCGGGTGTGGAATCTCTATCGTATGAACTTGATCACCATCCTGATCACCCAAAAGTTCAACCTTCAAGTGCTCTAATTCTATGGCTTCATCCTCCAAATCAACCTC
>LPNX010728758.1:128402-229863 GCA_001517045.1 Pseudotsuga menziesii | reverse complement strand
TTCAAGAAGAACCCCTTGCAGCAGTGGAAGTTGGAGAAGCCTCTTCACCACCTAAACCTCTGAAAGTAAGTGAAGAGTTTGTTGAACATGCTGATTCTGATTTTTCTAATGGATATGAGTTTATTGCAGACCCTAACATCCCTACAAGGCCAAAATTGGCAGCCAAGACACTACATGCAGCAGGAGAGCTAGCTGGGGATCCCAATGACCCAAGGAGGACTAGATCTCAATTTTAGAGTGGTCTGTGCATGAAGGATCCTATGTTTGCTGAGAAATGATATTTTATGGTGGAATCAGACCCTCAAAAATATGAAGAAGCATCAGGAGATCCAATATGTCAATCATCCATAAAGGAAGAGTTCAACTCACTTCAGAAGAGCAACACATGGGAGCTAGTGGATCTTCCCTCAGGGAGGAAGTTAGTTCAGTGTAAGTGGGTCTACAAGACCAAATTTGCTGCTGATGGTTCACCACTGAAGTACAAGGACATATTGGTAGCTAAGGGCTACTCATAGTTTCATGGGATAGATTACAATGAGACCTTTGCCCCAGTGGCAAAGATGGATTCCATCAGGCTAGCCCTAGCCATTGCATCCTCAAAGCAATGGGAGGTACATCACATGGATGTAAAATGCGCCTTCCTGAATGGATATCTCACTGAAGAGATATATATGCAGCAGCCTCAAGGTTTTTCTACTAACCCTTCTCTTGTGTACAGGTTGAGAAAGTCATTGTATGGGCTAAAGCAAGCCCCCAGGGCTTGGTATGCCAAGATCGATAGCTTCTTGCTATCACTGAATTTTGTTCGGTGCAAATTAGATACAAATGTCTATTTGAAGTTAATTAATGGTTCATTAATGATCATTGTGTTATATGTTGATGACCTCCTCATTACAGGAAGCTCAAAGGATGAGATTGCTTCCTTAAAGGGTGCAATGAACCAAGCCTTCTCCATGACAGATTTGGGGCTCTTAAGCCAATTTTTGGGGCTTGAGATTGCTCAAACTAAAGATGGAATCAAGGTGCACCAGTCCAAGTATGCCTTGGATTTTCTGAACAAATTCAGAATGAAGGATTGCAAAGCAAGTAAAACTCCTTTCCTTTCAGGAGTGAAGCTGGAAGAAGCTGATTCTTCACCTATGGTAAACAATACACTGTATAGGCAATTGATTGGATGTTTGTTGTATCTGACACATAATAGACATGATATTTCTTATGGAGTAAGTGTGGCTTCTAGATACATGGATCAGCCTCATGACATCCATTGGAAAGCAGCCAAAAGGATCCTTAACTTTGTTCAGGGAACAAGGACACATGGGATCTTCTACAAAGCAAAATCTAATCTTGATTTGATTGGATTTACTGATAGTGTTTGGGAAGGTGATAGCACAGACAAAAATTCCACATCAGGATATGTATTCATGCTTACAGAAGGACCAATCAGCTGGTCAAGCAAGAAACAGAGTGCCATTGCACTCTCATCTACAGAAGCAGAGTACAGAGGAGTTGTTAATGCAGCAACTCAATGTTTATGGTTGCAGGGATTACTTGGAGAGTGTTGCTTCAAATCAGAGTACTCAACTACCATCTACTATGATAACCAGAGTACCATTCGAATCTGCAAAGATCCAGTTCAGAAGCAAAGAACCAGAAACATTGAGATCGATATGCACTACATCAGAGAGCTTGTGCATGATGGCACCATTCACCTACTCTTCTGTTCATCTTCAGAAGAAGTAGCTGATATCTTCACCAAATAATTTTGTGAGAAGACCTTCAGCAATCTCAAATCACTACTGGTGATTGCTGATCATGCTGTGAAGCATGAGTGAAGACAAGATTTCCAAATTTTGTTTTACAGTCCATGTTTAAGGGAGGATTTTCCCATGTGGTTTTTGCCTCTTTCCTTGGTTGTATGGACATGCAGTATGTAAAAGGGTGACTAAGCCTTGTTTCTAGGCCCTCTATTTTTCTGATATATTACTCATAAGTTAGGCTTAAGGGGGGCTGTTATAATAATCAACCCATAGTTTACCACCTTAGACTTTAATTTAATTATTTTTGTCTTATTTTCGTAGTTCATGTGTCCCACCTTATGCAAGTTGTCAATTACCTATCCATAGTGGTCCAAATTGCCTAATTTGACCCATGTAGCACTTGGGAAACCTCAAGGAATCAATTCTACTTTATTCTTGGCCTCCTAGGTTCTTTTCTGCTTTTTCTGCTTTATTGATTGCTTTTTCAGTGTTTTAAGGCAATTGGGAAAGTTTGACTAGGTGAGGTGAACTAGTTTTTTGTCCTCTACATATTCCACTCTTTTCTCCTTGGAAAAGAATGTATGAGTTCTCATTCCATCACTCTTTATCTTGCCTAATCCTTTTTTCTAATTCATGAGCTCCATGACTGATTTGGGATCAACTTTTTACACCTATGGGGGATTTGCTTAATTTTAGTAAGCCTGCTTTATGCTAGATTTGAATTGATCCTCATGCATTCGAATCCATGATGTAATTATTTAATATAGCAGCCTGTGTTATTACACTGTTGGCTATTGTACACTTATTCAATACATTTTAGTGTTCAGCTCATTATTCAGTCTCTTTTGTGAGTGATTTAGCATGTTCAATTGATAATTGTTGTGAGTAAAATTAATCTATCACTGGGTTCAATTTCCACAAATCCTTTCTTATCTAAATCTGAGATAGAAAGTATTTTTTTCTTTAAACAGGTACATATAATACATCTTTCATTTTTAAGGGATTACCTGATTCAAGTTTGTAGCTCGCTTCACCAACTCCTTTGATCGGATATTGATAGTCATCCCCTAGGGATACTTTCTGAGGAGAGATATTTTCTTCAAGTTTGGATAGAGTTTTATTTTGTCCCATCATGTGCTTTGAAGCACCAGTATCAATAAGCCAAGTGTCTTCTCTAGGAGTCACAGACCCAGAGAGAGCAGAAAACAGTACATATTCTTCCACATCTTCTTCTCTTGCTTGCTTTCTCGAAGGTCCTTCATCTTCTTCTTCTTAATCCTCATCTTCAGCTAGATGAGCATGATATCTTTTGTTTTTGTTGATCCTTTTCTTATATTCTTGCTTCTTTATAGGACAATTTCTGGCAATGTGTCCTATCTTGTCATAGTGGAAGCATTGAAAACCAGAGTAGTCCTTACTTGATAGACTTTCTTTCGATCTTTGGAATCTTCTGGGAGGTTGATACTCTTTGTGACTTCCCTTCTTGAAGATGGGTTGATTCCTTCTTCTTTTTCTGGTATGAGTGGCTAGGGATTGATCATCCTCTTTTAGTAAGGATTCTCTATTTGCCACTCTAGTATCCTCTTGAATGCAGTCTTCCCATACCACATCAAACTGCATTCTTTCCTTCCTGGCACACATCATTTGAATGAATGATTCCCATGGTCTAGTGAGACCATTGAGAGCAGTCATAACCATTTCATCTCCATCAAGCTTATCTCCAATAGCTTCTAGTCACTCTTTGATCTGGGAAACCCTTGAAAAGTAGTCTTGGATGGATTCTCCATGACTCATCTTGATGCTCTTCAGATGAGCTCTTAGATTCATCTTCCTGTTGATGTTTCTTCCCTCAAACATTCTGGAAAGGGCATCATACATTTCTTTTGGAGTCTTCTTGGATGACACTTGAGGAATAAAGTGATCCTTAATGGAGTCAGCAATAATTATTTGTGCCCTAATCATATCCTTTTTTTGCTTCTCCTTGGCTTCAGCTTCTTCAGGTTCTAACACTTCTTCTTTGACATACTTATCAAGATCATTCTCTTGGAGAATGAGACCAATCCTGTATTTCCATGCTCGAAAATTCTCTATGCCTTCTAGCTTGTCTTCAAGCTTAGTGCTTGAAGTCATCTTGCTAGAGAATTACAAAAAAAATTGAAATTTTTTGGAATGAGAAACTGACCTTACCAGGAGATGTTCTTGAATGAGGTGAGTTGACTGATGTACTTGGATTCTGGAAATCTCAATTCTTCACCTTTCAAATCAGACGATTCAGCTTCTGTAGAAATGTCTGTCACTATTTCTATGATATCTCTGTAATTACTACCCCTCTGTGTCTGAAATTTATCATTGACATAACCTCGTATGTCCCTGATCCAACACCATAGGTTTCATCAAATTTGGTTTCACCAATTTTGATTTATGATCCTTTTCCCAAGGTGACCTGTTACAGGACTGTTCAGAACAGAGAAGTTGTACAGCATGCCATGTGTCACTATTTCATATTCTGGGTCTGAACTTTGGACCACAGAAATTACAGTTCGTGCCCTTTGTGGAACATCTTCAGGAATTATATTTGGACATCTGTATCCCAAGCTATAGCAATTTTCTGTAGGTGTCCTGTTTAGGGATGAATTCTGGAAGAGGCTAGAACCCTAACTTGGAGTGATCATATCTCCCAAAATATAGCGAATCTAAGGCTGAATTTTGGACACAATGTACAGAATGAGTTTAAATTCATCCTTTGAAATTTTTAGCTTTGGAACCTTCGCCAATATCTGGATATAGCGAATGTACCAAAACGTAGCAGTTTTAGTATTTAGGGTTTTTCTAGCTCGGGGTCAAACTAGGGTTTGACTTTCTCGGAGTTTCACCCAACCAAAAAACTTGATCCAGGTCTCTAGAATTCGATTTTGATGAGGAGAGAAATCCTATGCTAGGCTCACTCAAAAATTCTTCTTCTGCAAGAAGCCCTAATTTCCCGCACCGAAAACTGAAAATGCTTGGAATCGAATTCCGCTTCGACCGAAAGATGCAGCCTTCAATGGAGAGTCAGCCTAGCCTTCTTTTGCTGGTCATTTGTGGAGATAGAACCAAAAAGTAAGAAGCCCTAGATTCTGCAGCTGCATAATGTCTTCTTTTCAGGGTGGCTCTGATACCATGTTAAATTTTCATATGCTTAGCTAAGACATCAGTATTTCGTTTCATTTTCATGAAAAAAGCATATAAACAGGATCACTGAAAGATAGAAAAGCACAACCATAAAAAAGGAACACAAAGATTTATCTTGGGAAAACCATAAAGGGAAAAACCTAGCAAAAGCTTCCTCAATATAGATGCCCCAAAAAGATAAAAGATAAAACCAGCAAGGAGATCAAATCCTAATCCTCCTCCTTCTCCAGCTACTTCTCTACTCCACTAATGAGCTACACAAGTGAGAGTGTGTGTGTCTCAAATGAGGAGCACTACACCTCTATTTATATTCATCCGTTCACTTAAGTTAACTCATTTGACATGTAGGCTCGAGTTAAATCATGTAGGCTCGAGTTACACATGTAGGCTCAAGTAACCACACTGGGGTGCTAATGACCCACCTTTACAATTAGAGGGGACTATCTCATGACTCTTATTAGTTCTTCTGATTAGGAGCATCGCGGTATAATGTAATACAAGTGGTTCTCCCGGTAGGACCATCGGGGACCACAAAAAGATAGATATAGAATATTCTTCGAAGTTACAATATTTCAACATAGAATAGATCTAACACCAATATATATAGTATGCTTGTATTGTTTACTTGTTGTTGAGGAAGCAATCTATCAATTCAAGCTAAAGTTGGAAAGCTCAATGGGGATCTACTTCAACCATCCGGAATAAGGTATGAGGTCTGATCCTTTAGTGTTAGATATTTAATTTCTATTGCATATCAGAAAGGATTGATTTCTAGAGTCAGGCTATCTGTTGTCGTACCCCAAGCCATAGGAATTTCTATCCATAACAACAAGGAACCCAAGATTGGGAAGGGATTGCTTATTAGTTCATGCACACATTTTAATTTATTGATGAGCACCCTACAGTGGATGTTGCGCTTCAAATGATAAAGGAGAAGATATTCGCTGAAATCCCCATTGAAGAGGCTAATTCTCACCAATGCAGTGCGACCATTCAACAATGGATGGATTGCTACAATATGGCAGGAGATCCAGATGATGATCTGACTAACATAAATATATTGAAATCAGAGGGCACACGTGAAGTATAAGGGAGTGGTATTTCAAGTGACAAATTTCTTAAGCCGTTGAAAATCAAGAAAGTAAACATTGGGTCTCCTGAGAACTCGAAGTTTTCCAATATAGTAGATTATTGGGATGAAGACACTATCGCTAATATCATAGAATTGTTGCATGAATATCAGGACCTATTCCCTACCAACTTCTCAGAGATGAAGGGGATAGTAGGAGATTTGGGGGAAATGAAAATACCCTTGCGGCCAGATGCTAAACCCAATAAGCAGTGACTGTATAAGATGAATACCAAGTATAAGGAAAGGGTAAAAGAAGAATTGGATCGCATGCTCGATGCAGACATCATTGAACCTGTCGAAGAGTCAGAGTGGATCATCCCTATAGTGATCCAGGATAAGAAAACAATAGGTGAAGTAAGGATCTATCTTGATATGAGAAAGTTGAATGATACATGCTTGCGCAATCCATTCCCAACACCGTTTACATATGAAGTACTTGAAAGCATCAGAGGACAATAAATGTATTCATTCACTAATGATTTCTCTGGCTACCATCAAGTCAGAATTGCGAAGGAGGATAGACACAAAACAACCTTTGTCACCAAATTGGGCTGCTACTAATATACGCTAATGCCCATTCGAATCAAGAATGCACCTGCTATTTTTTCTAGAATAGTAGTCTCTTCTTTTAAATATTTTATTCATATATTTATTAAGGTCTACTTTGATGATTGGACTGTATTTGGTCTAGTAAGAAACCATATTGAGAGTCCACGCATTATGTTGGACCATTGTTGCTAGTATCAGATCACACTTAATTCTAAAAAATGTATTTTATGTGCACTGTTTGGTGTGATGTTGGGTCACGTCATATGTTGCGACAGTATTTTGTTTGACCTAACAAAGATTGCGATTATTCTTGACTTACCATTGCCTACATCAGTCATGCAACTCAGATTAGTTCTAGGACACACAGGCTACTACAAGAATTTCATTAGAGGATATGCAGGGATCACTGCACCTATGGAGAAATTGGTGAAGAAAGATGCAAGGTTTCAATGGACACCAGCTTGCCAGGAAATATTGGATAAATTGAAGAAAGAAATGGCCACTGTGTCAATAATTATATTTCTTGACTGGAAAAAGGAGTTCCATGTTCATGTCGATGCATCGCCTATAGTGATCGGAATAGTCTTAACACAGCCAGGAGAGGGTGTGCTTGACCACCCTATTGCTTTTTCTAACAAGAAACTATCAAAAATAGAAAAGAACTACACGACGATGGAAAGAGAAGGCCTCGTTATGGTCTATGCACTGAAAAAGTCCAGACACTATTTGTTGGGTGGGAATTTTCATATGTACACTGATCATTCGGCACTGAAATACCTAGTCAACAAGTCAGTGTTGGGGGGGAAGATATGTAGATGGATTCTCCTCTTTTAGGAATTTGATTTTGAGGTAGTTGTCAAACCTGGTCAACTGAATGTCGGGCTCGACCACTTGTTGAGGATAGAAAGTGGTGAAGAACCAACCAGCTTGGAAGATACTTTTCTTGACGTGCAATTTCTTGCAATCCACATGATGGACAATCATAACCATGAGTTTAACACAATCATTCACTTTTTGAGCTCATGATATGCATCTGAAGGAATGTCAACTAATAAGAAGAAACACTTAGTTTTCAGAGCTGTTGATTATACATTGATCACAAAACATCTGTATAAGCTGGGTGCAAATGAAGTACTGTGCTACTGTGTCTTTGACAATGAATAACCTTGGCTTATGAGTAAAGCACATGCTGATGTCACAAGAGGGCACTACACGAGAAAAAAAAAATGTGCATAAGATATTGCAGGTAGGATTATGGTGGAAAACCATACACATGGATACTAAAATCTTCTGCATGTGCTGTGATATTTGCCAAAGAACAAGAAAATCGTCACGCTGCGACGAGATGCTTCTTGCGCGGTATATAACCCTTTAAGTCTTCGACAAATGGGTTGTTGATTTTTTGGACTGATAGTCCACCAGGGAAGAGAACTGGCACGCACTATATTATCACTGTGATAGACTATTTGACTAGATGGGATGAAGATGCACCTGTTAAATATTTTATCGCTGTGACTGCGAAATTTTTTTTATTTGAAAATGCAATCACCAGATTTGGCTGTGCAAAGATACTACTAAGTGACCAAGGTACGCATTTTTTTAACAAAGTAATTGTTGAGCTGACTGCAAAATTTCAAATCCAGCATAACAAGATGACCCCTATCATCCTTAGGTGAATAGAGCGGTCGAAGGCTTAAACAAGTGGTTTAACCACCACTCCTATTGATATAGGGCCTTATTCTAGGTTTCAAATGTTCATCAACATCTGTAGGTTTTGGTGTAATGGAAAACCTTACATGGTATCAAAGCACAGGTCTCAGGTTCAATTCCCCCGAGCTACGCTGAAGGCGGGGTGTTGGAGTATCAGGTGCCTCCACATGGTATAACCGCCGCACCTATGGGAATATAAAACAAGTGGTTTAACCACCACTCCTGGTGATATAGGGCCTTGTGATAGGTTTCAAATTTTCATCAACATCTGCATGTTTTGGTGTAATGGAAAACCTTACACCCATGGTAATTGAGATCCCAGTGAGAGCGAGCTGTCTGATGCAACTGTTATCCTTGGTTGCCCATTTGAGGAAGAAGAAATAGAATCATCAGAAGTACAAAAACCATATTTGCAACTAGACACTGATCAGATGGCCAGAACCAGAAAGGAACCTACCTGGATGAACACACCTAGACCTACGGCCGCTCCTCAACCTGTGGCTGCCCCTGTTAATATTCCAAACCCTAGTTTATGCCCTGTGCCGAACCCAGTTTAGAGACCTCCTGCTGTAGCTATAGCTGTGCAACCATTTAGAGAGCCAAAAAACACTAGAAAAAGTGCACTTGGACAGTCATCCCAGCTTGAGAGGGCAAGGAAACAGAAGGCTAAGGTCATTCCGAGCAATACCAGTAAAGCGCCCATGGAGGAAGATGTGCAGGAGGAAGAGTTCATGGAGGAAGACTCCCCATCGTGCATAGGCCTTGATGCTAAGGATTATGATGAAAACTTCTCCCATTACATCTGGCCAAGGAGAGCTGATGCAAAGAAAGTGGAGATTCCAAAGAGGGCCAATACAATTTTGATAGCGCCAATAATCCCTAAGAACGTTCTAATGCTGGTGGACATAATGCCGAATATCATCAAGTTCAAGTTCAAGGAATTTGACACCCGATAGCAGGAGGGGTTGAAACGAGTGGACTACATGGTCCTAGATCAGCTCGACCTGACTGGACCAGAGGTGTTAAGGCCATTGCAATGGGTTGAGGGAGTTGGTCATGCAGGTTTGATAAATCTACTATTTATGATGAATTTTTTCCACATTATATCTATCAACACATACGTGAAACAAATTTTGGTCTGTTTCCACAAAGGATTCATATAGCTCAATCGACCATACTCGGTCGACGTTGAGCTTATTGCTGCAATAACGGGTCTTCCAAAGGAAGGAGATGACCGAGCACCATATTCGGCCCATAAAGAAACCACCAAAATGAAGCAGAAGTATAACCTTCAGCGTGCAAAAAGGGGCTTCCTAATTGACCCTATCAAAGATGCAAGTGTGCAGTTCACCACAAGGATCATGTCTTGTAAGCTACTACACAAGATGAGGCCCACCCAATGTACTGCGGGAATAATCAAGCTTGCAGAGCTGTGTGCGCTAGGCGTTATTTTAACTAGTCATGGTTCTTGTTGAATGAGCTGATATACAATGCCACGTAGGTCCAGGAGGACCCTAACTACAAATTCCACTACTCCTCGCTGATCATCTTGATCTCGTTGACCCTGTGGTCCAACCCACCAGATTATGAACAAATTGACATCCCACTACCTTTCCATGGGGAAAAGTACCAAAAATTGTGGGAAGATAAGAAAGACAAGATCCAACAGAATGATAAAAACATCGAGTTGTTTTTTCATGCAGATCTCACCAAATCTAGGATGCAACAATGTGCAGGTACGCATCATTCATTAATTTTCAGGCCACTACACATAACATGGTTTTGGAGCAGAAGAAGGACCTAGCAAAATAAGCGCATAACATAGGGTTCACAATCATGGATTAGGATGTGCACATAATTATCCAGAAATAGTCAAATGAATCTGCGGCCCACCGATAGAGCCGCTACCTAAAGGACAAAATGAAGAGGAACCACCCGTGCACCAATTTAATGGCCAAGAAAACAAAGGAGGTGATGATTAAGAAAATCCGCCGCAAGATGGGGATGAGGAATATGATAATGTAGGTGGGGGTGGCTTTGATCATTATGATTCAGAGTGCATGCCTAGTCCGAAGAACATCCAAACGCAGCATCAAATGTTGAAACAAGCACATGAACCCCTGCAAAAGAAGAGGAAAGCAAGCAAAATGGTTAACACGGATACCTTGACTGAGGAGGATTTCCGTGTGATAATAGAATTTTTTTCATATGTCACAAGGGACAACCTCACCACTTTAAGGATGTAACAGAAAAATGTCGATGATCAGGTGTCACAGCACGTTAATCATCCTCTAGAAGCCATTAATGACATCAAAGCAACTATGAAGGCTGAAACATATGGTGTTAATCGAAGTGTCCCATTAGTCATGCCCGAGTTGGTGTCGTCGATCAAGGTAAATATCCAGGTGTAGCTAGTGGATGCAGGAATGATTGAGTTTGATACAACTATGCATAGATTCAACACATAAAATTCTCCAAAATAATCTTAAACAAAGTCTATGAGGTCCAGCATGCAGCCACGATCAGAGTACGACTATGGGAGAATGTTGTTGCCTATCAGGAAACAAAGTAGCAAAATAAGGAAAAGGCGCATAAGGCCCTGCTTAGGGACAAAGAGCAAGAAATTATCGCATGTGAGTAAAGAAGGATTTCAATCCCTGAAACTATTAATAATGCCATCATCGAGTTCCCACCAGAAGCACGCTAGCAAGATGAAGATTCAGTACCTAAGGTTTCCCGACTATTGTGCATCATAGTGAAACTAAAGAAGCAGGTTGAGGAGCTTCAAGCTAGGAAGGTATTGAGCACACCTGCTCAGGTGCTCAAGGAGAGAAGAAGAGAAGAGTTTGAGGTTTCTGGGAAGATTATTGAGGGAGAAACACTCTGCTTGAAGATAGTTGGTGTTATTTCCATGATTTGTGAAGCGCTCCTAGAAGATGAAACTGCAGAAAACATAAGGAAAAGTGCATGACAGTAAGACACAAAAATAAGCACACCAAAGGAAGAGATGAAAACGCTATCATTTCAACAGAAAGTTACCAACATGGAAGATATCAAGCGAATACAACAGGAAGTTTAGGCTCTACGTGATCAAGTGTGGAATAGGGAAGCTGAGGTAGAGACACATTAGTCAGAGGCCATGTGGATCATAGGCCTTTTTTAGCCTATACAGCAGAAGCTTCAACAAATCACACAATCACTAGAGGCAGGACCGTCAGAACATATCAATTCCGACCGTGTAGAGAAATTGGACGCCTGGGAAGAGGAGGTCACAGAGGAAGTTGCTAAATTGAAACAAATGGTGAAGGTGTCCCAGGACAAGGTTGGTCCTCTCGTGCAGTCTAAACCTACACCAGAAACATAAATTTTGGGGTAAAGAAAATTTTTGCGGTAGGACATCATTGCAGATAAGTTCCTTTTTGCTTAGTGGCTTGGGACGAGCCACATGTGAGAGTTGGGGGCCTATTGGGGCCAAGGAAACTGCACAAGGAAGAAGAACCCATGCATTCAATAAAGGGAAAAAGGTGCATATGACAGAAGAGAAAATTAGTCAAAGAATGAATCAACCCAGACAAGATGAAAATATGCACATGATGAAAAACGAACAGGAGGAAAGATGCGACAGGATAGTTGCGACAAGGAAGGCATATCCTAGTCTATGGAAGAGGTAGGTGGAGAATTTAAAGTTGGATGAGGAAGTCAAGTAGGAATGTAGAAGGACGAGGAAACAGAAGAAGGAAGGACAGTTTTTGTGACTAGTTATGAATGGTACAAATGAGCTGAAAGACGTTTCCACGACTAGTTAAAGTTGCGGTTAATGTCTTCCAGGAATTTCATGACTGCGTATGGGCTGAAATTTATGTAACAAACTATATTTTGTAAGTTGCTAAGTCTGTAATAATTGAGTTGTACTCAGTCAACCCTATGAGGTCTTGTAAATTTTATAAATAGGAGGAACCCACTCTGTATAAGGGTTCGTTTGTCAAGATAGATAAGTAAAATTTAGAGAGTTAGTTAGAAACCACTGGATTTTACTAAGATTAGGTAAAAGTAGGAGGATGTTGAGGCATATATCTTGCAGCTATGTGTGCATACCACTAGAAGGACAAGGAATATGCAGCTGAGTGTGCAGAAAGCAGGATATAAGAGATGATCCAGGCTGTGTGTGGATTAGTAGGAGTAGATAGAAGAATAATCTAGAGAGCATGCAAGAAAGAAGATTGAGTCAAAGACCTATCTTAAGAACAACCTATGGGAAGCAGGATGGAAGGTGCTATATCTAATTCTCATGCCAGATGAAGTACCATGTACCCATACCCCATTATCATGCAGAATTAAAAATTTCATTGAGAATCTTTACAGTTCATCGAAACACAGGGCATGGTTACGAACCACTTCTCGATATTTCCAACACTGTCACGCTCCCTCCCATATTTCATTGATCAGTTTGACGATCTGCAAGGAAATATCTTATAGGAGATCAGACAGCAGAGAGAAAACACGACGGAAATTAATGATCCCAAACGGTCCCACACACTGAAACCGAATCGATGGTTCAGAATCCACCCGCACAAGTCAACGGTGTGGAAATCCTGAGTTGCGTGGTCAGAAGTTATGAAATTTGAAATTTCACTTCCCGTAACCCGCATCCTACATCAAAAACAAGTTGACGGTGGACAACCATCCCACGATGATCGATGGCGTGGAAAATTTGAATTGCGAGATTGGGAATTATGGAAATCATGACACTGCAATTTTGCATCTTGCAATTTGTTTGAGAGGAAGTGGTAGAAGGGAAATATGCAGAAACCAAAATATGTGAAATGACATTCCACATCTCGCATCCTGCAAACCTGCAAATTTGCGCAAAGGAGAATTTCTAGAAGGAAACTCAGCTTTTCCACTGAAATCTTGGATCCTTCTGATCATTCAGGCCATTACCGATCTGGTCAATCTATGCTACAGCTTAGTTCAAAATGAACTGATGGGAAAACATACATATATTCTTATAATTACATTTATTCAAGGAACAATGCACCAATTCAACACAGCAACATGTTCATCACATTCCATCAAGCAATTTACAATACAAGAGATACAATTGCAGAGAATAACATAGAAAATAACACTTATCTTGAACAGAACTTGTCCCACAACCAGCTATGTCACTGCAACGTTACACCCAACCATAGGCCAGTGCACTCATCAATCTCTCAGCGACACTGCCACCCCCGAGCTGGGCATGATTTCCTCAAGGAATAAAGGAACACTAGCAGACTCATGCATAGCCAAGGTGCAATAACACTCATCCAAGCCAACACAGTTGGGTTTATCAGGTTGTAGGGTCAAATATTCCAACAAATGGGTTTCACAGGCCACTCATCCAAGCCATCTCATAGTTGGGTATCACAGACTGAACACAGTCAAGCCAACATTCACCTTTAAGGGCCATTCAACCCAACATATGGGTTTATTAGATTGTACACAGTCAATCCATATCACTACTGGGTTTATTAGGCTAACTATCCAAGCCATCATTTGTAGTTGGGTTTATTATACTGTCCAACCAAAGGTTACTCACCAGGTCAAACATGACAAGAAACAACCAAGCCAACATATGGGTTTATCAGGTTACTAGGAAAGCCATCTTTCCCGTTTGGTTTATCAAGATTCCAAGGCAATGGGTAGGAATAATTGCTAAGCTAGTGAGCTCATCTATAGAGCTAAGAACACCTTCACAAGACCTATCTGGTCTAGCTTCCCCACTGCCTACACACCCAACACAAGGAAGTGTCCTCTTCTTTTCTCCACAGTCCCCAGGGATACACCTTCCCTTCCAGTGCTCTTCAAGATGTGAATAGCAAGTTTACCAGCCACTCTTATCTTATTGTGAGGTTCCACACTAGGTTTATCAAGCATGTTCTATGTATTTCCCATTCCTAGTCTTGTACATAGCTTAGACCCGAACCAGGGTGCACAACAGAACAACCATAGGGGGACTCCACAACACCGGATTTACTCTGGAACACAAGTAACAAGGTCTCATACACTCTGTGGTTTAAAGCACATTGCAACACAACAATCACAGTCTTTCCAAAGGAAAAACACTTGCGAAACACAAAGGATACACACAGATAGAGCTTCATTGCTATCACAATGTCACTAAACACTTGCATATTGAGAAGGATACACACAAAAAGAGCTCCGTTGCTACCACGCTCTCTAGGAAAACAAAGGTGATGGTGAATGAATGACTGACTGAATGAATGAACCAGAATGTCCCATAGCTCTCAAAACGTGAGAGTAAATCCCAAAATGTGAATGTGTGGGTTAAAAACTGGCATATGGTTCTGGTGTTTTCTTGTCCATGTAAGAAAAACACGACATTCCAAAACTCGGTGCTCTGCCCAATTCAAAATTTCCCATACTCCTCCCCTTCCAAGCAATAACTACCTAAACCACCTTCTAGCAGATTAAATGGTTGGGAGGAGAAGGGAAGAAAGGGGGTAGTTGACAGTTCTGATGGGTTATCCCCATGACACATGGCTTTTCCCCAAACAAGCTCAAGGTTGACATTTCCACCTCCTCATCCTTAGGAAAATCATGCCCCCATCTCATTATTCGTTTCATTGACATAGCTGGCAATGGGTTTTCATTAATTTTACATATTTGCATGATGTTTACAAACATGCTTGTCTTAGCATAGAAACCATAGGCATCAACCATGATCGCCTATATATCAAACATTAATCAATGACAAGGCATTGGCCTTGATCTCCTTGTCATGATTCGATATAATATTTACATCATATAAATTAATGCAACGGGGTCAAAACCGGGGTGCTACATTCCCCTCCACCTTCAATAGCACTGTCCTTAATGCTTACAAAATTTGAAAAAAATGCTACACTCGAATCGCCTCAGTGCTCTGTAGAATTGAACAAAAATGGATGTGCCAATCACATGGCATCCTCCAGCTCCCATGTGGCTTCTTCAGGACCATAGAGCTCCCACTGCACCTTTACCTGTCCTATGGCCTGGTTCCAGAGCATGGTGACCTTCCTATCAAGGATGTGCATTCGCTCAATTTGGAAATCTCCCTCGGGTTCCACCTAAATCACATCCCAATTTATCGCATGGTTAGGGTCATGTATATATTTCTTAAGCAAAGAAACATGAAAAACATTATTGGCCCTAGTGCTAGCAGGAAATGCAAGTCTATATGCAACTGGCCCTATTCTTTCAAGCACTTTGAATGACCCATAGTATCTAGGTGACAACTTGGCACAACTCCCAAGCTTCAAGGAACTCTTCCTTGCCATCACTCTGAGGTAAACATGATCCCAAACACTGAATTCTCTATTCACCCTATGCTTATCAGCATATCTTTTTTGTCTCTCTTGGGCTGCCTTCAGATTCTTCCTGATCTTTACAACCTCCTACTCCATCTCCTTGAGCAATTATGGAGCAACCACAACGTTTTTCATTGGATTATCCCAAGTCACTAGTGTCCTACACCTCCTACCATACAAAGCTTCATATGGACTCATACCCAAGGATGATTTCTGTCCATTGCTATAAGCAAACTCTACCAGGTGTAGATAATATTCCCACTTGGTTGGTTTGTTCATCACGTACATGCAAAGCATGTCTTTGAGAACTTGATTTACCTTCTCTATCTGCCCATCAGTCTAAGGATGGTAAGTAGTACTGAATTTCAGATTTGTACCCAAATCCGCAAAAAAACCCTTCCAAAATTGGAAGTGAACTTGACATGTCTGTCAGAGACTATTGCCTTTGGAAATCCATGCAATTTGAAAATCTCCACCAAGATCTTTACAATGTCATTAGTATTATGCACAGACTTAACCGGTATAAAATGTGTTGCCTTCATCAACTTGTCCACCACAACCATGATGGAATCATGTTGCCTCCAAGTCATTGGAAATCCTGTAATAAAATCCATAGAAATAACTTCCCATTTCCATTCTGGAACTGGAAAAGGCTGTGACAAACCTACAGGGTGTTGATGCTCAACCTTTACCTGCTGACATTTCATGCACCTCGAAATATATTCAGCCATGTCCTTTTTCATTGCTGGACAAAAGTACTTCTTTCTAGCTGCAGCAATGGTCTTTTGATATCCTGGGTGACCATAATATGGAACTTGATGGATCGCGTCCATAACTACTCTCCTCAAATCTACTACCCTTGGAATGTAAATTCTGCCTTTATAAGTAAGAAGTCCATATTTTTCCAATTTATATCCCTCATATCTCTTCTCAAGACTTTGCTGATACAATTTGTCTTTTACTTGCACATACATTTCATCTCGAGCAATATGATTAACAATCTGTTGCCTCAAGTCTGATTGGAAAACACTAATGGATGCCACATGCATTTCCTACACCTTCCCGCTGAGTGCATCAGCTACCTTATTCTCTTTTTCTTTTATGTGCTTGATTTTGAGATCAAACTCACATAAAAACTCCAGCCATCTAGCTTTCCTAGCATTTAGAGTAGGCTGATCAAACACATAATTTAGAACACAATGGTTTGTACTTAGCTCAAATCTTATTCGCATAAAGTAATGCCTCCACATCTTGAGAGCATGCACTATGGCTGCAAGTTCTAGATCATGAGTAGCATAGTTATTGTTGGTTGTGGAGTGTTTCAATCTCACAGATCACATAAGGTTATCAATAATACATACCAAAACATACATACATAACAGAGACAAGAGATAAGAACAAGTAGATGAATTAACAGATTATATTAACATGAATGGGTCCATAAAATACAAAGAAGTAAACTGAGTTCTCTTCTGGCTCAACAGCCTAATATATATGATTACAAAACAATTACAAAATAACTACCTGTCGGTTCGGTGAACCGACGCGACCTTAGGTGGCCGATCTAATCTCTAGTTTAGTCGGCCAACCAACTTAGTCAGCCTATCGACTAAGTCGGCTATCGTTCAAGTCGACTTACCGAATTGCTCCTCCAACATCTCCCCCATGAACAAAACATTTATTTGTCCCGAAGAAATAGGGAGGTACAAAAATCTTCTTGCCTGTCGTAGTAGTCATTAAGATGTGCTCGTGCTTTTTGTTGATGTTTATGGATTTCTTGATGTTATATTGCCATTAGTCGGTGTTCTTCAAGTTTACTTAGTTGCAATAGTTAGTCCTTTCTTCCTTGTTCTACATTGACATGTAAAATATTTGCAATAATAGGTGTGAGTTCTCGAAAGTGTAGTGGAACTACTGCTTCCTGTCCATAAACTAGTCGAAAAGGGGTTTGGTCGGTTGAGCATTTGTAGGCTATTCTATAGGCCCATAGTACTGCAGGTATTTTCTCATCCCAGTCATCTTTGTCAGCATTACATATTTTTGTTAATCCTTTTGTTAATGTTTTATTAAATGCTTGAATTACTCCATTTGACATAGGATGGTATGTTGTACTCCGATGGTGATCAATTTGGAACTGGTCGGTTAGGGTTTTGATAGTTCTATTGATGAAGTGTGTCTCCTGGTCGCTAATTAGGGTTAGTGGACATCCAAATCTGGTGATGATATTCTCATAGATGAATTTAGCATCTATCTCACTGGAACATGTGTCAACCGGTTCTGCCTCTGCCCATTTGGTTACATATTCGACTGCAGTTATTATGTACCTTGCCCCTGTTCTTTTTGCTAGTATAGGGAATGGTCCTATGAAGTCGATGACCCAAATTTCAAATGTCAAACTTTGGTTTACTGATATCGAAGGCATTTCTGTGCTAGGCAGGGGTCGACCTAGTCATTGACATCTATCACATTGACTTACAAAATTTTTGCAATCTTTGTAATGTGTCAGACACCATAACCCTAACTGTTGGATTTTCTTTGCAGCTGTGTCTGCTTGGAAATGTCCTCCTCCAGGTCCATAATGTGCTTCATGCATAATGTTGTCTCTTTCATGTTCCAGTACACACCTTCTGATGATTTCATCTAATCCTATCTTGTAAAGAAATCCATTTATAAGACTGTATGGTGCAGCTTTCATAGCTAGGATTTGTTTCTTCTTTGTACTCATTCTTTTTGGTGCTTGTCCATCTTCTACGAATTGGGCTATTTCCTCTAACTCTACTAGGATTGCTTCTATCCAAAATAGATGTGCATGTGGTAGGTCATCTTCGACTCTTGTTGGCTCCTCTCCTATGTCAATTTGAGATAAATGGTCAGGACCAACATTTAACTTACCTGGTTTGACAACAACTTTGAATTCAAATTCTTGGAATAGTAGTAGCCATCGACAAATCCTTCCATGATGTAGTGGTTTATTGGCAAGATATTTAAGTGGCTGATGGTCTGTATAGAATATAAATGGGTTAGCTAGAAGATAATGTCAATATTTTAGTAATGCAAAGACCATTCCTAGTGCTTCTCTTTCTGTTGTCGAATAATTTCTTTTAGTCTTGTTTAATTTTCTGCTACTGTAAACTATAGGATAATCCATTCCATCATCTCTTGGTTGAGTTAGGATTGCTCCTATTGCTAGGCCTAATGCCTCCAAACCTCTCCTCCTCCAACATGGAGCCTAATATTCCAGAACCAAAGATATTATTCAGTCGTGTTTGTAATCTAGGAGTATTGTATACTCATTCCCCCTGCCTTGGGGTTTGGGGCAGCGCCCCAAAAAAGGGGGTTCGAGGGTGGATCCCATGAGAATTTTTTTTTGGGATGTGTGTTGGCCAACAATATTATAGACCCATGGTATATTAGGCTCCTTAATAAATGTTGTGAATGATGAGCTGGCCATACCTTGATTAATTTTGAATATCAGGTATTGGGATTTTTCGTGGAGTATCCCTCTAACAAATGGTGAACCACATTAAAAAAAAAAACCTGCCTTGGGGTTCGGGGCAGTGCCCCAAAAAATGGGGTTTGAGGGCGGAGCCCTCAAGAATTTTTTTTGGGATGTGTGTTGGCAACAATATTGTAGACCCATGGTATTGGGTTAACCCTAGAATTTTCCCATTGTATTTCCCCTATAAAAGAAAGCATTGTAAAAAAACTAAGGATGGTATTGTATTGTATTGGAAAAGAGACTGTGAGAGTGTGAAGAGGAAGTGCAATGGTTTTTCTGTAGGGTGTATCCCTTCATCTCTATGGACTATAATAAAAGGACTGGCTATTTCTTTTTGGACATAGCCCATCGTTTGGGTGAACCACATTATATATGTGTCTCTCTATAATGTCTTAATGTGTTTTGCATCTTGTCTATTGCTTTAACTGTATATCTGTTGTTGCTCCGTGGTCCTATTTTCTAACAATTGGTATCAGAGACAAAATATTTATTTGGTTAACTTATTTCCACAAGAGAATCGTGTCACTTACAAGAGTAGAACCTGGGTGGGGAGGATAGCATTCATTCCTCCCAACCACCTAAGAAATGCATATTTGTTAACTTCTTTCCTCCAAACCTTTCCTCCTCCAACATGGAGCCTAATATTCTAGACCCAAAGATATTATTCAGTTGTGTTTGTAACCCAGGAGTACTGTACACTCATTCCCCCTGCCTTGGGGTTCAAGGCAGCACCCTGAAAAAGGGGGTTCAAGGGCGGAGCCCCCGGGAACTTTTTTTTGGGATGTGTGTTGGCCAACAGTATTACGGACCCATGGTATTGGGTTAACCCTAGAATTTTCCCATCACATTTTCCCTATAAAAGAAAGCATTGTAAAATGACCGAGGATGGTATTGTATTGTATTGGAAAAGAGACTGTGAGAGCGTGAAGAGGAAGTGTAGCGGTTTTGCTGCAGGGTGTATCCCTTCATCTTTCTGAATTGTAATAAAAGGACTGGCAATTTCTTTGTGGATATAGCCCATTGTTTGGGTGAACCACGTTATATCTGTGTCTCTCTATAATTTTTTAAGGTGTTTTGCATCTTGTTTATTGCTTTAAATGTATATATATTGTTGCTCTACAGTCCTGTTTTCTAACAATTGGTATTCGAGCCAAAAGATCTATTTGGTTGGTAAACTCACAGGAAATAAGGGTTCCTAGTTCGAGTGGGAGCAATGGGGGAAGAAGGAAATTTTAGGGTCGAGAAATTTAACAGCCAAAACTATCAGTTATGGAAGATGCAAATGGAGGACTATCTATATCAGAAGGATCTGTACCTATCGTTGGGCAGAAAAGTAAAACAGTCGGTGACTATGATGGATGAAGAATGGGAGGTTCTTGACAAAAAGGCACTAGGAACAATATGGCTGTACCTGGCTTCATCGATGGCCTTCAATATTTCAAAAGAGAAAACAACAGAGGGTGTGATGCGCGCATTGAGTAAGCTATACAAAAAGCCCTCAACTTCTAACAAGGTAGTTTTAATGAAGTATTTATTTAATATGAAGATGTTGAAAGGTGGATCTGTTGCTGACCATTTAAATGAGTTTAATACACTTACCAGTCAGTTAAGTACTGTAAAAGTGAACTTTGATGATGAGGTTAGGGATCTTCTAATATTGTGCTCATTGCCAGAAAGTTGGAATAGCTTGGTCATGGCTGTAAGTAACTATGTCCCTAGTTCAAACACTCTTAAGTTTGATGATGTTGTTGGTATTATTCTTAGCAAGGAAATGCGAAGAAAAAGCACAGGTGAGACATCAAGTAATGAGTTGACCATGGAGAGCAGAGGGAGACAAAACAAGAGAGGAAGGAGCCCAGAAAATTGTGGCAAGTCTAAAAAGGGAAGATCCAAGTCTAGATTTAGAAAAATAGAGTGTTGGAACTGTGGTAAGAAAGATTGCGGAGCACCAAAGAAGAAAGGTGAGAGGCAGCAAGAGACTACCCAGGAAGCTAATGTAGCGGGTGATGTGTTACAAGATGATTTGATTCTTGCATTAGATAATACTAGTGATTACTGGGTCATAGATTCAGGGGCTTCATGTCATGCTACACCTGATTCAGGTGATTAAGGACACCTGAAGAAATACTGCAGAGCACCAAAGAAGAAAGGTGAGAGGCAACAAGAGACTACCCAAGAAGCTAATGTAGCAGGTGATGTGTTACAAGATTCTTTGATTCTTGCATTAGATAATACTAGTGATTACTGGGTAGTAGATTCAGGGGCTTCATGTCATGCTACACCTCATAGGAAATTCTTTCATGATTATGTTAAAGGTGATTTTGGGTATTTGTTATTGGGGGGTGATGAACCATGTAAAATTGTTGGAAATAGTAAGGTACAGATTAAGTTAAATAATGGAAATGACTGGTTGCTAAAGGATGTAAGGCACATTCCTGATATGAAAATAAATATGATCTCAACAGGACAGTTGGGAGATAGCGTTTGTTTGTCTACGTTTGGAGAAACGTGGTGGAAGATCACTAAAGAATCACTGGTAATAGCAAAAGGATATAGGGTAGGTACGTTGTATTTATTGTTAACCCAAAAATCCCCCACACATCTCTCAATGGCCTACACCACCCAAGGAAACCACCTCACAACACTCATTTCACTCCATAAGATCTTCCATGACCTTCCATTTGACCCCCACACCTCCAAAAGAGCCCAAGGATGAACAAAAGGGCTAAAAACCCCAAAAAAGAGCCCAAAATAGATCCCTAGGAGCTAAAGCCCTAAAAAAGGGGCTAAAACCCTGAAAGGGGTTAAATTTAGGGTAGAAGGGGCTAAAGTCCTGACCAAGGGCTTAAAACCCTAAAACCCCTTGGAAAAACTATATAAGGAGGGTGGGGGGTCACTCTCAAAACACTCCTCATTTTCATATTATTATGCTGCCCGTGGATTCTTTGAGACCTCTTGCTCTCAAGCCACCCACTCTCCCTCTCCTCCATCTCCATTTCTCCAAGCCATTGCTCCCCAACCAAGAGATAGGTGCTCCCATGAGCTAGGGCATGGTGGCCCATTTCCACCTAAGTGAGGTATAGCTTCTTTTCATGCATGTTTATTTACTTATTTTGTTTTCTAACTCACATTTTGATTTGCAGGTTTTTCATTAACAATTGTTTGCAGGTATTCTTCATGGTAGTATAGGTTTATTTTGCAGGTTTTGGAGGCGGAACCCTAACCCACTGTGTGTAGAGGGGTTCACAAGGGATACATATCCTTATTTCTTTCTGTTATTTTCTCTTAGATGTAGTTTACAATAGCTGCCATTTACTTGTTCTAGTGTAGCTTAGCTTAGTTTCAATTCACAGCTCTGTTTCAGTCGTTTTTACTTCGGTTTTTTACTGTTTTCTAAGGGTAGAAACCTACCCTTGTGACCTATAGGCACAAGGGAGCCATTTATGCCCCTGTAGTAAGGATAAATTCTCACTACAACTTTGGTGACTCTCCTGGGTCAATCCCACAGGATCCCTAGGCAAAAATTTCAAGTTTTTCAGTTTTTACCCTAGTTTTCAAAAATGTTCAGTTAGATCTATTTAAATTCACTTTATTTCTTGTTTTTTGTCAGTGCTGAATCCTCTGCTAGGCTAAGCTGAGTCAGACTAACCCTTGTACCAATTACTGCCAGCCAGATCTGACCCTGCAGCACCACAACACCCCTTTCTAGAGCAGGTCACTCTTATCGGGGGAAAAGGTGAGGCAAGGTGCACTTAATTAGAATACATGCATGCCCAAAGCACACTTAATCCTCAGGAAGGTGCAACTTCATCCTAGGAGATCAAGTTGCGGCTATTTTGGCATTTTGTGTGACCCCTTTGCTCATTTCTAGAAAAATCCCATGGCCCCCTCTAAGGATTTAGTCAGAAAGGTGTGGACTATCACACAGAAGTTGTTTTTGAGTTTAATTAGTAGCAATTTTCAGTTTCAAAGGATTGTCAGTGCGGCCTAGCCACCTTTGTCCTCCATTATAGGTCTCTATTTATTCCAGTTTTCAATTTTTGCAAATAAATCAATGAACAATGTGTATATGCTAATCCAATCACCAAGGTTCAATAAAATGAATTAACCTAACTAAAAGTAACATAAAATTAACCATCTTGTTTCCCCCTTCCTCCTCTACCTAGTCATCACCCTCTGGGTATTCTGGGATACGACAAAGGGACAACTCATATAGATTTAAGCACTCCATGGCATTTTTCCCAAACCATTAAAACCAGGTGACCTGGAAGGTACAGAGGGTCAAGAAGGAGGGCTTCTCAAAGTGCTAAGAGTCCTCCTTGCTTGACCAACCTAGCACTTGGGAGGTGACTTGAAGATCCACATATGGGCTTAGTCCCATTGTGTTAAGATCCCAACACCTTCTCTTGGTTGAAGAAGAATACCACTGATAGGTAGACACTTAGTTAGGCCAACAATTCAAGGTTAATCACCACATTTGCTTACAAATTTCTGTTCATATCTGCATACAAAGCCATGATGTGAGCTCTACCATGAATTCATAAACCATATTACAAACCAAATACCAGAACAGGCAAGCAAACCAACACACCATACCGCATAATTAAGCCAACTTAGTTCATGGTGTTGAGTGAGCCTTAAAAGTTACCAAATTTACACTAATTTCAATCAACTCTATAGTCTTTGAGGACATTAGTCCCTAACTGCTACAACTATGGGAAGTACTTGGGATTTGCCCAGAAACTCATTGTGAAACGGGAAACGACCCCTTCTGATTGAGTAGAGTTACCCATGAGGAACAAGCCAAGCCTTGTCTTTTGGCAGTCATGGTGGCCGAGAGACCAACTTCAGCCAATAGGAATCCATTGAAACCGGGGTCCAAATTTTCTTACCCACCAATTTCATACACACAAGCAAACAAAATTCATCCTCCACGATCTTCCTCATGCCTAAGAGGTGAACCACCACCATTTGGAACACTCAGTCGACACCGTCGTAGCCATTCTCAGTGATCTCCCACACCATCAGAGGGCCACACAGCCTCTGATTCTGATTCAGACCCATATCAGTTTGAACCAAACCTCCACACTGCACCATCTAGCCCCATGGTTACTGCAAACCCAGATCCATTTTCTGGCTTAACCTTAGCAAGTGGACCCATGCCCACGTCACAACCTGTTGCCTACAATGTGGCAAGCGGTCCAAGCATAGTCATGCAGACTGTCATTATCTAATTTCCACCACCAATAGTGACCAGCCAAGCTGGACCAATGGTAACACATGGGGGAAGTGGCTCCTCCACACACATTGTCCCACCTGCCACATAGGGGGGTAGTGCACCAACCACCCACATTGCCCCTATCTCCATGTAGGGGGGAAATTCCCTTGGCACCCATACCATCCCACCCACAACACTTGGGGGCATTGGCCCATCTGCCATAGTGCCACCACAAGCACCCTTGGCCATGCAGATGCATTATGCACCTGCAAATCCCACTCCCATAGCATCCCCATCCCACATTAACTTGGGGTCAAATCTGCCATTCATGGCCCACTTGAACTTGCCTTACTTGGCTAGATTGACAAATGACCCCATCTGCCACCAAGATTTTTGGCCACTCATGCCAACTAAGCTACCATCGGACATCCCAAATTTTGAATGCAAAGCTGGGAAATGTCCCCAAAATCATATAATGACATTCCATCTATGGTGTTCATCCAATAGCATCATAGAAGACTCCATCAGACTAAGATTGTTCCAACGCACCCTTATAGGTGTCATAGCCAAATGGTACATTGAGATGCCACAAGCCAAGTACCCCGACTTCAACTCTCTAGCCTTCATGTTCCTACAGTATTTCCAACTCCCTGGTAGATATGATGAGGGGGTAGATATCCTGCTATCCTGTTGCCAAAACACTGCCACCCACATCACCGATCATATCCATGAGTGGCGGTGATGTCGCAGGTTGTGCAAAATCCAAATTGATGACAGGATCTTCTTAGATTGGTTCCTCAAAACTTTGCTCCCACCCATCACAAAGGACGTCGCATCCGAACGTCCCCAATCTGAAGAAGAGGACATACTAAAGGCCCAACAATTTGACCTCATCTACGCCCAATCGGGATACTTGTATATTGTCATCCCAGATGCTCCCCATCCAAGTCCCTCTTATCGTGACACATCAGGGGCATCCCACATAGCAGATGGCATCATAGGGTCTATCTCCCAACAACCACCACCTAGAACGACACCACCTGCCATGGCACCGCAACCAAGCAATACCACTAATGTTTCTTACCAAAACCAAGCTCCGGACTATGCTAGAATGATGTCTCAATCTAGAGCAACAACCTCTTATGCTCAACCTACGCCACCGAAACAGGCTCAGGTAATGGCTTGTCCAACAAAACAATATGTGGGACAAATGCCCACATTTGTGACACCACCAGCCCCACAAATATACTATGCAGCACCAGTGCAACAAGTTTAAGCCCCGACCCCTGCTCCACCCGCTCCATTGGTACAAGTTTTTGCACAACAAAACCATCCCAACCATCTTTCCCCCAACAACCAACAAGGGCAAGCTAGAAATAACTGGCCCTGCAACCAGGGAAACAACCAACCGCAGGGAGGAGGTCAACAATCGAATCCTCCCAACAATGCTGCAGCAAACCAGCCATCCTAGAATCCCCCACGACCAAATTCACCAATATGCAATGCCCCATTACGTACAAACCAACCATGCACACTCTATGAGGTCTATGGACACTATACATTTGAGTGTCCCCTCATGGGTCGCATGAAGCAAGCCATTCAAAATGAGACCCAGCCTAGAATCCCCCACGACCAAATGCACCAAGATGCAATGCCCCATTGTGTACAAACCAACCATGCACACTCTATGAGGTCTATGGACACTATACATTTGAGTGTCCCCTCATGGGTCGCATGAAGCAAGCCATTCAAAACGAGACTGAACAAGTTGCTAAGGCTACAAACCAAGCACAACCCAACCCGGCACCACAAGGACCTCCTCCCATGGTGCTTCAAAACCCACTACCAGTCTAAGGATTAATGGCTACTACTACCCCTCCCTAGGCTAATCCCAATGCTCCATGAGCACCGCCCATAGCCGAAATAGGTGTCCACCACTTGATGACCATGACCACTTAAGAGGTCAACTTACAAACCAGATGAAACCAGTACGATACCACTATCGAACCTATTGAATCATCAATAGCATCTACATCTAAGACAACCAACTTACCTCTCCAGTTACCCCCGTTCCCCCACCCCCCCATACGTAGAATCGCCAATAATGCCACAGCTAGGGCTGCAGTCAGCTATAGTGTTGTTGATGATTTGGCCCAAACACCAACTGCCATGTCCACTCTTGAGGTACCTAAAACATTCCCAATGCAACAAAAATACTTACTAGCCACTCTAGGGGCAGTAGACCCCTCCGATTCCAAGCTGATCACCTTTGACACAGAAAACGGAGAGCCGCACATGCCCTCCACTATCACCTTCCAAATCTCGGTGTCCATCTGGAACTTGGTTGTGCACCAATGCATAGTGGATGATGGGGAATCCACATGCGTCATGTCTACCTTGGTTTGGTAGAATCTTGGATCACCAATTCTACAACCATCTTCCATGACTCTGTGAGCTTATGATGGACACCCCACTAAAGCCCAAGGAATCCTCCCTCATGTCCCCATCACGTTAGCTGGGAAGATAGTCATGATTGACATTGAGGTCGTCAATGCTCAACTAGATTACAACCTCCTCCTTGGGAGGAGTTACATGTACGCCATACAAGCAGTTGCATCAACTGTCTTCCACCTCATGATGTTCCCCCATGAAGGCAAGATTGTGATGGTTGACCAGCTCACCTACCATGATCTGCAAGGGTTAACATTTCCTTCCAATGTTATCCCTACCATCACCACCACCGAGCCGCAAGAGACCATCCCTGCAACCAACACTATGGTCGAAAACACACCAGCCTCCCCACCGTTGAATGTGGGCCCTGAGTTGTTTAACGATCCCAACATGATGGCTCCTTTCCCATTGGTGTCACCACCACTGACACAAAAGAAAACTACAGACTTGTGCATGGTCTCATCAAGAACCACTGTACCCAAACAGCAACCGCAACCGCAGGCCCAACCACAACCACAACATCATCCATAGCCACAACGCCAACAGCAACTGCAACATCACCCTCAATAGCAGCATTAAGCGCAGCCGCAACCACAACCTAACCCCCACATGCAACTAGCTAGGAGTTATGTGGGCTCATCTCCGGTCCATACAATTCCCTTCCTCTTTCCTCCACCTGGTGTCATGAGAAAGCCGATCATGGCTAATTTAAGCCTACCCAACTTTACGTTGGGGATCCCGGTGTGGTATCTGGATCCACTCGCTCAACTACCAATGCCCCAGGTCATGTTAACTCCGGTTCAACCTATTCTGATTGAGCCTCACCCCCCACCCGGTCTCCATAGGCCAACTGCTGCACCAGCACCTACTCCACCCCAACCCAAAAGGGCCAGGGAAAAGAACACCAAAGGCGCCGCAGAACCATGACAAGTCCCACTTTGTGTTGTTTGCAAACAACAAGGCCATCCAACTCAGGATTGACTGGAAATCCCAGTGATCCGTGCGCATTTGGATGCCATGGTGTTGAGGCCTAGAAATTCATGGGCAACAACAACAAGGGATTCTCCCCAGTCAATATTCCCAACTAGCCCATGACTGTTTGGTGTAGGGAATCCATCTGATTTGCGGTTCATCTACCATAGGTCAAGTAACAAAAAATAAAAAGTTTTACCGGCTGTGGCCCGGTCCACTGTGTGTATTTTTGTGTTTTTTACTTTAAGCATGATATGCAAGTGCCTATCTAAGATGCATATTGATAAATAATGCAAGGAGTGGTCACAATGTGATGCGCAGGTTCTCACCTCTCGTCTTAGACTCTCTCACATCTAAATCACACACAACTGGAAAAGCAACACTAACTAAGCTGTCCCTAGGGAGAAAGATATTAATTCATGAGTAAGGTAATACTGTTCACATGTTAAGACAAATCACAGGTAGCTGTTATTAGAATCAAAACATGTCAACATGAATAAATATATACATGACAAGATAGCTCATCAACTGTTAAAACCTCCATTACTCATAGTGGAAATTATCGCAGAATAAACCAGAGATTATTCAAATAAGAACATAGGTTCAGAAAGTTAGAATGCTCTCACAGTTAATGAAACATAGTTGAAAACAAAATAGTTCCCCTCCAACGTCATTCATTTAGTCACATTCGAACATTCCACACAGCACCTTCTCCAACAGGCAAAATTTGTAATTTATTATTGTAAAACGAAGTAGTTCCTCTTACAACAAGTCGTTCACAAGTTTTTCCAGGGGAAAAAGCCCCCATTCCCTCTAACTTTCCTATCTTTATAAAGCCTTTGGGTTTCCCCCATCCCTTGACCTTTCTGCTCCCTCGACCGTTTTAATCTCACAGTTTTGTCAGTTTCTGAGTGCTCATGATTTAGACAATACATTACATTTTGGATTTAGTCTTATGAGTATTTCATATAATGGGACTAGCTCAGTAACTGCAGAACCTTTTCCAAACTCGGGCCTATGTTTCTATCGATTCTGCTTTGTCTTTTATTCGTCCCTTTTAATATCTCGTTGATCTCAGAACATCTCTACCTATCACTTTACATCCAACTCCCTTTTGCTTCGTCCTTCAGCTATGTCTTCTTTGCAACAGTAATCTGAAGAATCTTATAAGTCCGTCTATAGTCAAAACAAAAATTCATCATCAATTCGGACTGCATCTTTTCAACAAATGTAAACCAGACTAACAATAAAACTGATCATCAAAATGAGGCCTTGTACTATGCTCTCATCGTGAAAACCTTAAAAAGAATCAGAAAACACCGCCGCTTACAAGAGGGGTTAAAAAATCACAAAACAACGGGAAAAAACCTTATCGGCGGCTTGAACCATTAAAGCATTGGTAGGATAGTCTTACTCACAGCCATAACGGTGGGATTCAGACAGATAATGAGTTCTGCAGGACCATTAAGTCTATCGGCTTCGAAAAGACTAAATTCCAAAGCATCGAGCAGAAAAGCTCTTTGTTGACGAACGGAACGACATAAACGTCGGGAGGTTAGTGCATTACTCAGCCACAATGGTGGAAGGTAAAAATACTAGGGGATCTGTGGCAAATAAACATATCGGCAAAAATTTTAACAAAGCATTGGCGAGTAGAGCAGTTACATGCCCGACATTTAGTTCACTCGGGAGCCACAATGGAAGAAAGAGATCAAACTGCAGCCTTCGATCAAAGTCAAAAAATTTCTGAGATGGTGCAGAAACATCCTGAAAATGTTAAGTGTTTGGAAAATCTTAGGGTTGCACAACAGTCTAAAAATCTTGTCTCATCTCCAAAACAGCAGCTTCATAAAGATCAAACACCCCGATTCAAACTTCAACCAACCTCCGAGAGCACAAAGCAAGTCAACATAATAACGTCATGGCATCGGAAAAGTCAACGCTATCCGTCAGAATATTCATCATTTGGCTTCCACAGTGGAAGCTCCGTAGGGAAATATGGCTTCGATGCATTGCTCAAATGGCCTCCAATCAACCAAACTAAAAACAAGTTAAGTTCCAAAAAATTTTCGGCTGGGCAGCGATGAAAAGTTTGTTTCACCTCCGAAACAACGGTGGAAACAAGACAAAGACTTCCAATATCAAAGAAAGAAATCACATATCAAAGGATAACATTTTAAATCCAATTTCAAATTCCTCAACCCAAAGCAGTTTCAGACATAAGTGATTTTTTGAAAAGCATGGAAGCAGCTGACCTCAAAAAACAATCCAAACTTGTAGTAGAGGGAATACAAAATATAGTTCATGGATTCAAACAATTTTAGGCAAGATAAAAATTAAGAGGAGGGTTTGAAATTTGAAAATTTGGGAAAACAGTTGCAGCTGCAACAATTGGTGACTACCTGGTGAACCAGATCTCTGGACAATTTATTCCTTAAGTAACAGACTGTTTAACAATAAAAACAAACATGTTGAATTCTTCTAGACATTTGGATTTTCCAAATGGAAAATATATGTACTTTTAATCATTGATGATAGTCCAATTTAGGAGAATGGAAACCAATATTTCCAAGTCAAGATAACTCTTTCGAAGCCAGGAAGATGAGTTTCATTTATTACCTCTGTCTTTGGGTAGCTTCCAACTTGGACACCATAGGATCTTAACATATGGTAAACAGGAATATTCATTTGTTCCTCATTCCCATGCCATTTGGCACTTTTTGTGCTTTTGGACTTTTGTCCTTTGCATATGAGTCCTCTTGTATGCCTTTCCTTTTGAATTTTTATTCAGGCTCCTCTATCCATAGTGTCCTTTTATGTGAGATATGTTTTTAACTTTCAGCTCACAAATGGAGAAGAACTTTTGGCAATTTAGTACTTATAGGGTTCAGTACTTTGTTTTGATACATATTGCTTTCTCAGGAGTATTTTTTTTACTTTCTTCTACCTTTTGGCATTCAATTCTTGGCATGGGATCATTTATATATAATATACTATTTACCCTACTTCCTTTCCATGGGCCTTTTTCTGTCACTCCCTAGTACATTTTTAAATGTGAGATGGATGGAGCCTCAAAATAGTATTCCAGACCTTTGATCTTGAGTTATTTTACAAGGATTAAGTAGGACTTCAATGTGTTCATAACCATTCAGGAAAACTGCTAAACTAGAAGAAATTCTTTCAGATAAACAATAGTACACAGTCTTATAATCAAGGATTTTAGTTAATCCAGAATTCTGATGCTCTCCATGTGACCAAAAGTTTGCCTCTTTTTATAGAAATCAATCAAAACCTAAACTAAAACAAACAAAAATAAAATAAATCAAAATAAACAACCAAATCAATTTATTTATGTACAAGATAAAAGAACAAAAACAAAACTCAGGAAAAATAAGGTTTGAGAACTAAACCATTTACTGGTAAGTTCTCTTCCCATCCCTGTAAATCTTGCAATTTGTAGGTTGAGGGGCCAAGTTTTGCCACAATCTGGAAAAAGCCTACCCATAAATATTGAAATTTTGTGTGTTTTCCTTTCTCATCACGGGGGTGATCCCATTTGAGAACCAAATCTTGCACCTAAAATTCTTTTGTCCCAGCTTTGTGCTTATCAAACCACCTCTTTACTACCTCCTGTTGTTGTTTAAAATGTTCTCTAGCCCTGGATCTATATTCCTCTGCCTTTAAAAGATTATGTATCCTTATCTACAAGATTTCATTATCTGATCCTCTGGATTCCTGGGCTATTATGGAAGAGGGTAGCATGATATTGGGGGGTAGAATGGCCTCTTTTCCATAAACAAGGGTATATAAGGACACACCTAATGAAGTCTTTGGGGTGACCCTATCAGCCCAAAGAGCATTTCTATCACCGTCTTTTTTAAAATCCTAATCAGATTCTTGTTCGTAGATTCAGCCAAACCATTTCCCTGTGGATAGTAATTTGTAGAGTAATGCAATTTAATTCCTTTCTCATGAGCAAATGCAGTTAGTCTAATCAAGGAAAAGTAAGTAGCATTATCGAAAACTAAAGAAATTGGTACTTCAAACCTGGTCATAATATGATCTTGCAAGAATTCCATGATTGCATCTTCATTTACTTTATGCAATGAAATGGCCTTGACCCAATGAGTGAAGTAGTCAGTTTCCGTCAGAATATATTTGTGTTGTAAGGAAGAATTTGGCTTTATCTCCCTGATTATGTCCATCCCCCATTGCTCAAAAGGTTCTGTTATCATTACAGGCTTTAATGGTCCTGCTGCTTTAACTTGTCTTCCACCACACCTTTGGCAGATGTCTCACTTTCTGACATGGGCATGTGCATATTTGAACAGTGTGGGCCAATAGTATCTGGCTCTAAGAATTTTATGAGTTGTAGTATCTCTGTGGAAGTGTCCTCCAGCAGGCCTATCATGTAAATCTATCATGACCTTCTTCACATCTTCTTTATCTAAGAATCTAAGAAGAACTCCATCATAATTCTTTTTGAATAATATTCCTTCAATAATATGATATGAGGCTGATTTAAGACACAGTTCTCTTCTTTGCTTAGAATTCCATTGTTTCGGTAACAATCACGCCTGAAGGTAATGCACAAGGTCTCAATACCAGGATTCCGGGGCTATGAAAAGAGGACATACATCCATCAAATGTAACTCAGCTTCATCTTCCCAGTCATGTTCCTCATTGCTTTTACTTTCAGTCATCAGCTTGCACAATCCTTGTCCTTTAACTAAGGAGGCTGGCTTGAATTCAAGGTCATACTCCTATAGAGTTGTTACCCAGTTACCTCTCCTTTCTCCTAACTCCTTTTGTACGAAGAGAGACCTCACAGCTGGGTGTGGAACTATGACCTTGGTCCAGTTCTTAAGTATATATGGTCTGAACTGTTTTACCGCTTTGAACAATGTGTAGGCTTGTTTATCCACAGCTGGGTAATTCAAATAGGCCCCTTGCAGACCAGTGCTCATAAATGATATGGGGAACTCATCTCCTCCATATTCCTTCTGGGTAAGCACAGCTGCTAGTGAATCATCAGATGCGAAAGTATACAAAATAAAATATTTCTCAAAATCCAGACTTTTGAGGGAAGGTGCGTGTGCAACAACTGTATTTATTTTACTAAATGCATTCTTCTCTACATCAGTCCACTTGAATTGTACACTTTGATTTACCATTTGCTGCAAAGGTTTAACAATTTGAGCGAAATCTGGCACAAACCTTCGCACAAAATTTATTGTCCCCATAAACGATTGCATGCCCTTTTTGTTATGAGGTAAAGGAATCTGTTTGATAGATTTGATCCTCTCTACGTCTATGGAGATCCCTTTCTTAGATACCACAAGGCCCAACAACTTACCTTCTATAATAGTAAACACGCACTTCTTGGGGTTTAGTGAGAAACCATATTTTTGACAGCGTTCAAAAATCTGCTTTAGATGAAATGTGTGTTCCTCTCTTTTCTTTGAGAATATTGTGATGTCATCGAGGTATACTACAGTGCTGCGGCCAATCAGACCGTGGAAAGCTATGTCCATAGCCCTCTGGAAAGTAGCTCCAGCATTTATGTTTCCAAAGGGCATCCTTCTGTAAGCAAAAGTTCCCCACCTGGTTCTGAACGTCGTTTTATGTCTATCTTCCTCAACTAATAATACTTGATTGTAGCCTGAGAATCCATCTAATAAAGAGAAAAGTTCAGAACCCGAAACCATTTTCAATATCTGTTCCATGGGTGGGACAGGATAATTGTCTTTATCTGAGGCGTGATTTAAGTTTTTGAAATCCACACATAGCCTAATTTCTCCGCATTTCTTCCTTACCGGTACCAGATTTGAAACCCATTCTGAGTGTCTAACCTTGAAGATAATTCTAGCATCCAATAGTTTCTTAACTTCACTCTGGATTAAAGGTTCTAATTTTGGATGCATTTTCCTTTAAGGCTACTAATAAGGTTTGATTCCAGATCTGATGGCGATAACATCATGGATAATATTGGTGTCATATGTCTTCAGATCTTCATACGTCCAGGAAAAAACATCTTTGTATTGATTGAAAAGAATGATAAACTTATTCCTTTCACTTGGGGAGCAGTATTTTCCCATATTCACATATTTAGGCTCCATTTTAGTCTCCAAATTAATCAACTCGAACTATAGAGATGAGCTATGAGTCTTCACATTTGCTGGTATTCTAAATTTCTTGTTTAAATCAAACATCCGTTCTAAAGTCTTGACTCCCTTAGGAATAAAATTATCGAATTTTATCTCGGCTTGATGTTCTTCATCATCAATAATCACCCCTTTGAGGGTCTCATCATTTGCCAAGCATTCTATAATCTGCTGATCATCATTGAACACTCGTAGATTGGTAATCATATATGGAACTGAAGGCCTGAAAAACAATTCAACAGAGCACTGATTATTAGAGGGCACAAGCCTCGCAACTGAGGTGGCCAACAAGTTAGCTGCTGCATTCTTAAGTCTGGGAATCAATACAATGTTAAATGCACTAAAACATTTAGGAAAATGACATACTTCATTTTGATAAGCTTTTAAATGAGGAGAAATGAAATGCATTTGATTTCGAATTTGTTTTACAATTATTTCAGAATCTCCAAACACTTTCATATTTTTTTCCTTTAATTCAATTGCTTTCCTTAATCCCTGAACTAATGCTTCATATTCAGCTGTGTTATTGGTACATTCAAACTCTAACCTACATGAAAGAAAATGTTTGTTTTTCTTAGGGTCAATTAGGACACAGCCGGCTCCTGACCCCTCTAAAGTTATAGAACCATCAAAGAAAAGCGTCCAAAAATCACTAACCACTACTGTGCAAGAATTAAAGTCTACATCTACAGCTAAGTCTACTATTTTACAATCAATTTCATCATCCTGTGAAAACCGAAGGAGATTAGGCTGAGCGTCTGATGTATTGCTGGCTTCTTCTGCTTGATAGTTTCCTGGTTCCAGCTCAATAAAGTAATCTCCCAAAACAGAATCTACTGGTTCATTTTTTTCTTCGAACTGAGTAACATTGTGTTTCATGTGGGGCTCCCTCAAAACTTTAATTTGATTTGGGATTCCTTTATATGGTAGCCATAGATGTGACCAATCTGAGGAAAAATATCCGTTCAGCTTTGCTGACCAATCTCTGCTCAAAACAAGTCCATAAGCTTCCGGTATGTCAGCCAAAACAATATCAATGAATTGACACACCTTATCATTTGAATATAAGCGAACAAGGACATCCTCCATTTCCCCAATTACCTTCACATTCATTCTATCCAACTGAATGACCCTCCAGGTAGATGGTTTAGGTTGTCCATTTATCTTTTTGCAAACCGACAACGGCATGACGTTGACTGATGCCCCTGAGTATACTAGGTAGTTATGAACATTATGGTTGAAAATTTCAAAAGTAAGGAGAAAAGGTGGATTCTTTCTTTTAGGCTTACCTCCCATACTTGCTTCACCAATTTCTTCTTCTTGGGGCTGATTGTCAGTGGGAAGCCTCTCCTCTGATACTTCAAGTGCTTTCAATAGCTTTTCTTTCTGCTGTAGCACATTGCACATTTCAAATAATGAGATGTTTTCCCTTACCTTCTTGATATCCTCCACAATGTCATAATGCATATTATGTTCTGTAAGATTCGATTTAACATTATTTATTTTTTCTTCATTAGGCTTAGTGGGCATGTTGATTTGTCTAGGATTTTGACTGGTGATGGTAAATTCTGGAATCTTATTAGTTGAGGAGTTGTTTTGAAATTTCTTAACATTCTTTTGAAGTCTTTTGATCTTCAGGAGCATAAGACTTTTTCCCTTAATCAACCCCTGGATTCTCGTCGTTATGTTTGTTTCCAGGATGCCCTCATGTCTCAGTTCCTTTTCCTCCTTGGCATCAAACAACGATACACAGTCCCATAAAACCATGGCCTCATCCTCCTGTTTTTCTATTGATTTATTGTTGTCTTTCCCTTCTTCATCATTATATTCATTTAATTTGGAATCCAACAACTGATTCATAACCAACGTCATTGAATTTATCCATTGAGGACAATTCTTTTCAGAATCAGGTTGTTGGTGGAAAGTGCAAAAGTTATCCATTGCTACCTCCGTTAAGTTCATAGATGGAGGGCCGTGCGGAGGGGGTTAGGATTGATTGTTATATTCCCTTTTCTTGTAATAAGGCTTGTAGAACTTTTGGGCTTCCTTTTCCTTTTCCAAGTCTATAATTCTATTAGAGAGCTTTTGCATCATCTTTTCCATTCCTTCGAAATCTAGTGA
This sequence comes from Pseudotsuga menziesii, assembly GCA_001517045.1. Classification (NCBI taxonomy): domain Eukaryota; kingdom Viridiplantae; phylum Streptophyta; class Pinopsida; order Pinales; family Pinaceae; genus Pseudotsuga; species Pseudotsuga menziesii. Next base: position 193,767 of record LPNX010728758.1, on the reverse strand, counting down.
TTGTTCCTCTTTAGGCTTTGTAAACAGGAAATCTTTCCTTCCAACATTTTTTTCTCCTGACCATTCAGGATAATCCTCGATGCTTTCTTTTTCGGCCTCTACTCTCTCTGCTTCTTCATAAGTCTCTGCTAGCGTAGGTTTGGCCTTAATTTTGGAAAACATGGCCAATTCAGGTCCTAGAGCTGAGGTATAATATTCAATCAGGACTTTATCTGAAGGTTTGTCAACTTCAGAAAAATTATTGAGATAGGCTGCGAATCTTTGGGTAAAACTATGCACCTTCTCTTTTCTTTCTTTCTTTAAGGCGCACAGTCCTTTCATGAGAGCTGCATGAGTTTTTTGGTTTGCATACTTCTAAAAATTCTTTCAAAGATATCCTAGTCTAGGATAAAGTTTGCATGCAAACTGAAATACCATGATGCTGCTACTCCTTTAAGGGTGTGTGGGAAAAGTCTACAAACTACATCCTCATATTCCCCAGCCCTTAATCCCTCTATTTCCAAATAGAAACTTTGCAAATGGTCATCTACTAGCATCTTCTCATTTGGATCAAACTTGGGCAACATATTTTCAAAAGCTTGAGGTAAGTCATGCAACAGAGGTGTTAAGTTCAAGGGTGATCTGGCTGTCCAAGCTGTTGATGGATTTGGTGGGTTAGGTGGCTAATTTGCATTTACACCTGCCATGATTCTAGGTGCAGAGTGAGGAGGTGAATGAATAGGAGTATTAACAGGTGAGCTGTAAGGTGTGTTTGGGCCTACTTGATTCAAAGTTTGCACAACTTCTTGTAAGGCTGTTTCTACAAGTTCTACCAAATCTCCAACCAACACTGAGTCGTCCAAGATGGGACGATATTTATTCTTGTATTCTCTTCAGGATAAATCAGGGATAATGGGTAATCCTCCAATACTCTTTACATAATCCCATGTGTGTATTCTTAGATCATTTACCACTTGGTTGTCCACAGCAAACAAATTTTCTCTATTCTCCTGAGTATTAGGATCAGAAAAACTGCTTTCAAAACTATCACTGATGGAGTTATTTCGAGGAAATGGATTTCCCCGACCAGCCATGCACTAGCGGCCCTCCTTCTAGTGCTAGAAACTATCAAGGCCTGGAAATTCATGGGCAACAACAGCAAGGGATTCTCCCCAGTCAATGTTCCCAACTAGCCCGTGATTGGTTGGTGTAGGGAATCCGTTCGGTTTGCGGTCCGGCTACCGTAGGTCAAGTAACAAAAAATAAAAGGTTTTACTGGCTGCGGCCCGGTCCACCGTGTATATTTTTTTGTTTTTGACTTTAAGTATGATATGCAAGTGCCTATCTAAGATGCATATTGATAAAGAATGCAAGGAGTGATCACAATGTGATGCACAGGTTCTTACCTCTTGCCTTAGACTTTGTCACATCTAAATCACACACAACTGGAAAAGCAACACTAACTAAGCTGTCCCTAGGGAACAAGATATTAATTCATGAGTAATGTAATACTGTTCACATGTTAAGACAAATCACAGGTAGCTATTCTTAGAATCAAAACACATCAACATGAATAAAGATAAACAGAACAAGATAGCTCATCAACTGTTAAAACCTCCATTACTCATAGTGGAAATTATCACAGAATAAACCAAAGATCATTTAGGTAAGAACATAGGTTCAAAAAGTAAGAACGCTCTCACAGTTAAATAAAAAACACAGTTGAAAACGAAATAGTTCCCCTTCAACGTTATTCATTTAGTCACATTCAAACATTCCACACATCACCTTCTCCAACAGCCAAAATTTGTAATTTATTATTGTAAAACGAAGTAGTTCCTCTTACAACAAGTGGTTCACAAGTTTTTCCAGGGGAAAAATCCCCCATTCCCTCTAGCTTTCCTATATTTATACAAAAACAACAAAACCTTTGGGTTGGCCCCGTCCCTTGACCTTTCGGCTCCCCCAACTGTTTTAATCTCACATTTTTGTCAGTTTGTGAGTGCTCATGATTTAGGCAATATGTTACCTTTCAGATTTAGTCTTATGAGTACTTCATATAACGAGACTAGATCAGTAACTTCTGAACCTTTTCCAAACTCGGGCCTCTGTTGCTATCAATTCTGCTTTGTCTTTTATTCAGCCCTTGTAAGATCTTGTTGATCTCAAAACATCTCTACCTATCACTTTACAGCCAACTCCCTTCTGCTTTGTCCTTCAGTTATGTATTCTTTGCAACAGTAATTTGAAGAATCTTCTAAGTCCGTCTGCAGTTAAAACAAAAATTCATCATTAATTCAGACTGCATCTTTTCAACAAATGTAAACCATACTAACAATAAAACTGATCATGAAAATGAGGTCCTGTACTGCGCTCTCATCGTGAAAACCTTAAAAAGAATCAGAAAACACTGCCACTCACAAGAGGGGTTAAAAAATCACAAAACATCAGGAAAAAACCTTATCGACAGCTTGAACCATTAAAGCATCGGCAGGATAAGCTTACTCATAGCCATAACGGCAGGCTTCAGATGGACAATGAGTTCCACAGGACCATTAAGTCTATTAGTGTCGAAAAGACTAAATGCCAAAGCATCGGGTGCAAAAGCTCCCTGTCGACAAACAGAATGACATAAACTTCGGTAGGTTAGTGCATTACTCAGCTGCAATGGCAGAAGATAAAAAGACTACAAGCTCCACGACAAATAAATGTATCAACAAAAATCGTAACAAAGCATTTGCAAGTAGATCAGTTACATGGTGGACATTTAGTTCGCTCGGGAGACCCAATGGTGGAAAGCAATCAAACTGCAGCCTTCGATCAAAGTCATAAAATTTTTGATATGGCGCAGAAACATCCTGAAAACATTAAGTGTTCGAAAAATCTTAGGGTTGCACAACGGTCTAAAAATCTTGTCTCATTTCCAAAATAGTGACTTCATAAAGATCAAACACCCTGATTCAAACTTCAACCAACCTCTGACAGCGCAAAGCAAGTCAACATAATAACGTCATGGCATCGAAAAAGTCAACGCTATTCATCAGAATATTCATCATTCGGCTTCCACAGCGGAGGCTCTATAGGGAAATATTGCTCTGATGCCTTGCTCAAATGGCCTCTGATCAACCAAACTAAAAAAAATTTTAAGTTCCAAAAAACTTTCGGCTGGGCAGCGATGAAAAGTTTGTTTCACCTCCGAAATAGTGGCAAAAACGAGACAAAGACTTCTGATATCAAAGAAAGAAATCACAGATCAAAGGATAACCTTTTAAATCCAACTTCAAATTCCTCAAGCCAAAGCAGTTTCAGACATAAGCGATTTTCTGAAAAGAATGAAAGAATTTGACCTCAAAAAACAATCCAAACTTGTAGCAAAGGGATTACAAAATAGAGTTCATGGATTCAAACAATTTTAGGCAAGATAAAAATTAAGAGGAGGGTCCAAAATTTCAAAAATTTGGGAAAACAGTTGCAGCTGCAATGCATGGATATGAATGAAAGCATCCCCATGGTTGAACTCCCAACCGTGCCAGTAGTAAATAACAAGGCATTAAGTAAAAACCATGCTTTAACCCTTTTCGGCCTCTATGGACATTACTCCCACCATTTCCAAGACCTTCCCGAATTTCAAATGGCTCTCATTGACCTCTGTCAAGATTCCCTTGAGTCTGAAATCACCTTGATCAAAGAAGTTCACCCAACACCTCCTTCTTCAGACACCATTTCCATTTACATGATGTCCAGTACAATTGACCCGCTTGTCTCCACCATCACTCATGGTCCATCAGATCTATCTCTTTCATTGTTTCTACAGCCACAGCCGCAACCTCAGTTGCAACCTCAAACTCAGTTACCAGGGAAACAATGGGGTTCATTCCTAATCAACATGATCCTTTTTCTTTTTCTTTTCCTTTTCTTTTTCCTACCATCTAGGATCGTAAGTAAGTCTACCTTGGAAAACCTCCATCTACAAGATTTCACACTAGGAGATCCTCTGTGGTACCTTGAACCACTTACCATACCTCTGAGGCCCCAGAATGTGTTGACTCATGTCCAGCCAATTGAGATGATGTTGCACCTACCTCCAGGTCAATCAAAGACTCCTCTTGTCTCCATGCCTTCCCCTCTTCCTCCAACAGAGACTAGGGGCAAGGCCACAAAAACAACAACCAATACCATTTACATGATCTCTAGCACTAGTTGCCCTTCCGTCTCATCACTTGTGGAAAATCCACCTGATATTCCCCGACACCACTTTTGCAATGATGGAGAGATATGTAAGACCACCTCTGGTTTTACCCCATTCCCTTTAAACCATAGTGTGGAATTAGTTCTTCCCATAAAAGACCAGATTTCATCATCCCGCCTTGCCAATGACCTTCGTCTCAGCAAAGGGGCATACACCCTTATTGACTTTGATGGAAAACTCTTGGAGAACCCCTGCAATGGGATCTACCTCAAGATATTTTATGCTTAACATCACCAATGAGTCACTTCATTTTCTTTTCTTGTTTTTCAACGTTTTTCACCACAAATTAGGGGCAGCACCATTAGCTGCTAATCAAAAGTCACCCAGAACCTGTTCAAGACACCTCTCACACCTCCAAGATCAAACTTCCATCTCTTTATGAGACCATTGTCTTATGTTCAACAAGTCAATTTCGGTACCATTTTCCACCATTCACCTCGATTCATGAGCCATGACATGATGTGCGAGTGTCTATGGACCAGTACTCGTATCACATTGCCCAGTCGTAACTCATGCAAGTGAACGGGCCGTCGCCCATTAAGGATTGTACCATACTTCTATTTTTGTATTTATAATTGTCTTTTTCACTGCACCTTACGCGGACATCTGGACCATCATCCACAAAACCCTTTGTCTTTCTTTCATGTATTTGACATAGAAGTGTCCTCGGGCCACCGCTCATCAAGGACTGTAATTTTAGCTTTTATTTTGTATTTTTAACACATAGATTGTCTTTTCTTTTTTACCGCACCTTACGCGGACCTCTGGACCACTGTCCACAAAATGATTTCTTTTCTTACACATATTTGGCACATAAATGACTCTGGACTTGTACTTACATCGTATGTAGTCAAGTTTGTCCACCTCAACACGCACACACACGCTCTCTTGACCTCTTTCCAAGAGCCACCTCGATTTGCGTTCCTCTCCTGCACCGTCTCGCAGGCCTCTGTTGCGATATATCCCACGCATGTATTGGTATGTTTGAGAGCCTTCTACTCCATCCATACTGCATGGATGACCTTTGGACCTCTGTCCACTATCCCGACATGGGGCACCGATCGTTCCAGTGCAGTCGATTGACCACATTGGATTTTCGTTTAAGATCTTTTCTGACTCCTTAAAACAATGAAAAGATCACCAAGCGCAACTGCTTCCTTTCTCGCTCACTAAAGTATAGGAAAGGGCATCTGCATCATTTCATTTACCTCCTTTTGTAGACCATGTAGACCATTTCATGAAAAGGACCTCCTTGGAACACTCAAGCCAAGACCGTTCCCCTCTGCATACTTTTGTGCTTTCTCGGGTAGAGGGGCTGCACTTTACAAAAAATCTCACCACCGGTTGTCGTTAAGATCTTTTCCATCCGTTTCAGCAAGAAAATATCGCCGAGCAAACTTGGTTTCGTTCATGCTCGTAAAAGTATTTGAATGACCATCCAGTCAGTATAGGTTTAACCTTTTTCGGCCTGATTGGACTACCAATAGTAAAGAAGTCTCTCATCCCCTCCAGGATGGGAGAGATCTCCTATGTATACTTTTATCATTTTTTGGTCACAGAAGACTACCAATGAAAAATAGCCCCCACTGGGGTCTTCTTCGTGCTTTCATACTCTCTAAAGTTGAAAGCACCATCGAGCACTTACCTTCTCGAGATCGCCAAAAATCCATGAGATCGTACCATAACGGTGTCCCTAGACACCGCCCCACAAAAAACAATTTGGCAGCATCCCCACATTGGGTTGCCTTTGTTTAGAGTACTCTACAATGTGTCTTCCTTGGATCCTATCAGTATCAAAAGTGTCCACCTCCTCTAAGTATTTCCCATCTACAGTGACATTCCCAGCATTAGAACTATGATCCCATTCCCTTGAGTCAATTTCATTTTCTGCCTGGTACGCCCTGCCGTCATACTCTGAACAAAGGAATTTTGAGTCTCCCACTCCCCCCCTTACCCTTGTTAAGTTTTTCCCATCCCTCCCTTCCCCCCAAATTCAGTGACTCAGTTTGTAGATTGCTTCAGACCTTTCGGTTATCCCTCGCGCTCCTCATCAAGGAAACATCATTTCCTTGACTAGGGGAAGGTCTCCCTCTATCGAAGCCAACACACATATTCTAGAGGATAGACCCAGAGGTCCCTGTACCTTGGTTTCATTAACTTCATTGATGAGTTCCTTGGACCACTTGAGAGGATTCCTTAGTGCCTCTCGGGGTGGTTGTTTCTCATGTGCTCGAATTCAAATCCATCATCGCACTATCAAGATTCATACAGGGTTTGTTCAACATAGTACTTGGTCGAAGACCCTAGATGTCACCTGACTCTAGCACATTGGTAAGTCCACTCAAGGGACCTAAACAGGTTATGTCCCTTGTGATTTTTGGGTTGCGTTGGAGACAGTGTTCAGAAGCCCCAGCAGTGCTTTGATATACCTTTATGATTAATACAGCATACTCGTACCACAGAGACTCTGACTCTCAATCAGTGAGTCCACACAGTTATGTACTAGATCCAGTAGATCGTCAATCATGAAGATATAACATTTCATGAGAATGCCATGGGCCCAATGTACCAGATCAGGATTGTATTCAGCCTCACATAGAGGAAACCAGCACTGTAACATCAGTTGTATATGATCGACTCTTGTATTTTAGAGCATAGATCAAATGATTCTTTGACATTGCCACGAGCATGGGAATGCCCGCATCGTCCATATACATGTCACAAATTTATTGTATCTCACCCATTAATGGGAACCCAATTAATACAAAACCAAAAGCCACCATGACCCAGCCCCGGAAGCACCACCTCTCGATAGCAAATCCTATGATGTTCGTTAGCCATACATTGATCTCCTACCCTCACACATTAGGGGGCAATCTGTTAACCCAAAATCCCCCACACAACTCTCAATGGCCTACACCACCCAAGGACACCACCTCACAACACTCATTTCACTCCATAAGACCTTCCATGACCTTCCATTTGACCCCCACACCTCCAAACGAGCCCAAGGATGAAGAAAAGGGCTAAAAAACCCAAAAAAGAGCCCAAAATAGAACCCCATGAGCTAAAGCCCTAAAAAAGGGCCTAAAACCATAAAAGGGGCTAAAGTTAGGGTAGAAGGGGCTAACGCCCCAAAAAGGGGCTAAAGCCATGACCAAGGGCTTAAAACCCTAAAACCCCTTGGGAATACTATATAAGGAGGGTGGGGGGTCACTCTCAAAACACTCCTCATTTGCATATTGTTATGCTTCCCGTGGATGCTTTGAGACCTCTTGCTCTCAAACCACCCACTCTCCCTCTCCTCCATCTCCATTTCTCCAAGCCATTTCTCCCCAACCAAGAGAGAGGTGCTCCCATGAGCTAGGGAATGGTGACCCATTTCCACCTAAGTGAGGTATAGCTTCTTTTCATGCATGTTTATTTACTTATTTTGTTTTCTAACTCATATTTTCATTGGCAGGTTTTTCATTAACAATTGTTTGTAGGTTTTCTTCATGGTAGTATAGGTTTATTTTGTAGGTTTTGGAGGCGGAACCCTAACCCACTGTGTGTAGAGGGGTTCACAAGGGCTACATCTCCTTATTTATTTCTGTTATTTTCTCTTAGATGTAGTTTAAAATAGCTACCATTTACTTGTTCTAGTGTAGCATAGCTTAGTTTCAATTCGCAGCTCTGTTTCAGTCATTTTTACTTCCGTTTTTTATTGTTTTCTAAGGGTAGAAACCTACCCTTGTGCCTTATAGGCACAAGGGAGCCATTTATGCCCCTGTAGTGAGGAGAAATATCACTACATTTATGTCCTCATAATATTGATTATTCTATCTCTGTAGCTTCCATAGAAACAGGTGCGGCACTGTGGAATCATGGGCTTGGCCACATATGTGAGAAAGGGATGCAGATTCTCCACTCAAGGAAATTGCTTCCAGATTTGAATCAGGTAAGTTTGGAATTCTATGAGAACTTTGTTAATGGAAAACAAAAGAGATTTAGATTTCTTAGGGTTGGGAAACAAAAGAAGAGTGAAAAGTTAGAGCTTGTCCATACAGATGTATGGGGACCATCTCAAGTACAATCTCTTGGTGGCTCTCGTTATTATGTTACTTTTATTGATGATGCAACTAGAAAAACTTAGGTTTATTGCATTAGACAAAAATATGATTTGTTTGATACTTTTAAGAAGTGGAAATATTTGGCTAAGAATGATATAGGAAAAAGGTTGAAATGCCTTAGATCTGATAATGGAGGCGAGTATTGCAGCAAGGCGTTTGATAGTTATTGTTCATATAATGGGATTCGTAGAGAGAAGACAGTCCCTCGAACACCACAAGAAAATGGTGTGTCAGAAAGGATGAACAGAATGATCATGGAGTGTGCAAGGTGTATGAGATTGCATGCAAGGTTGGCCTTACAGTTTTGGGCTGATGCTGTAAACACTACTGTTTATTTAATAAACAGAGGGCCTTCAAGCGCTTTGGATGGTGGCATTCCAGAGGAGGCATGGACAGGTAAACAGGTAAAATACTCATTTCTGAGAACTTTTGGTTGTAAAGCATTTGTCCATATTGATAAAGATGATAGAGCGAAGCTTGAGGTTAAATCCAAGAAATGTACCTTTATTGGATATGGGGTTGATGATTTTGGTTATCGCTTATGGGTTCTTAAAAATTGCAATATCATTAGGAGTAGAGATGTAGTATTCAATGAAAAGTTCATGTACAAAGATCAGTTGCAGGGAAAGAAAGAAGAAAAGGAAAATAAAGAGTACACAGTGCTTGATGAAATCAAAGAAAATGAAGTTCCAAAGGCACCAGAAAAGCAAGAGCAGCACCAGGTACCTGAAACTCCTGCAACTGTAAGAAAGTCTATCAAGTTAAGTAGACCCCTTGAATGATTCTCTCCTTCACTGTATTATTTATTCATGACTAATACTGGTGAACCAGAATGTTTTGAAGAAGCAATGCAGGTAGAAACTAGAAAGAAGTGGGAGCAAGGCATGGATGAGGAGATGGACTCAATGGTAAGAAACCAAACTTGGGATTTGGTTAAGTTTCCTGCAGAAAAAATGGCATTGCAGAATAAATGGGTTTATAGGTTGAAGGAAGAAGATGGAGGAAAGAAGATGTACAAGGCTAGCCTTGTTGTAAAGGGGTTTGCACAAAATAAAGTTATAGACTTTGATGAAATATTTTCTCTTGTTGTTAAAATGACTTCAATTAGAACTATTTTAAGTCTAGTGGTGGTAGAAGATTTGCATCTTGAACAGTTAGATGTTAAAATAGCCTTTCTCCATGGGGATTTGGAGGAAAAGATTTATATGCAGCAGCCACAAGGGTATGAGGTCAAAGGGAAGGAGAATTTGGTTTGCAGGTTGAAGAAGAGCTTGTATGGCCTGAAGTAAGCTCCAAGGCAGTGGTATTTAAAATTTGATAAGTTTATGACAGAACAAGGTTATGATAGATGTCATTCTAACCACTGTGTTTATTTGAAGAGGCTAGATAAGGAAAGATTTATTATCTTGTTATTATATGTGGATAACATGCTTGTTGCAGGGTCTAACATGCAGGATATAAATGTGCTCAAAGCAAAACTAGCTAAATCATTTGCGATGAATGATTTGGGTGCTGCAAAGAAAATACTTGGTATCGGAATAACAAGAGACAAGAAAAATCGCAAATTGACGTTGTCTCAAGGTGAGTACATAGAAAAGGTGTTGCAAAGGTTTAGAATGCAGAATGCAAAACCACTCAGTACACTTTTTGCCAGCCATTTCAAACTAAGCAAGGATATGTGTCCAGAGACACAGGAAGAGATAGATTACATGTCCAAGATTCCTTATTCATTAGCAGTTGGAATCTTGATGTATGCCATGGTGTGCACAAGACCAGATATTGCACATGCAGTGGGAGTTGTGAGCAGGTATATGAATAATCCAGGTAAAGAGCATTGGAAAGTAGTACAGTAGAATCTCAGGTATTTGAGAGGCACCACTTCTCATGCATTATGTTTTGGAGGTTCAGACACTGTTCTACAGGGATATGTTGATGTAGATATGCCTGGTGATAAAGACAATAGGAGAAGCATCACAGGGTATGTGTTTAATGTGGGTGGAACAAGAGTAAGTTGGATCTCAAAACTGTAAGAAGTTGTTGCACTTTCAACAATGGAAGCAGATTATGTTGCTTCTATAGAAGCTAGTAAGGAGATGATTTGGTTGCATAGGTTCATGGAATAATTGGGTAAGAAGCGGGAGAATAGTAGGCTATACAGTGACAGCCAGAGTGCCATTCATATTGCAAAGAACTCAGCCTTTCATTCAAGGACTAAACATATACAACTGAAGTACCACTTCATAAGATTTGTTCTAGATGAAGAACTGTTAAAACTAGAAAAGATACACACTAGCCAGAATCCTGCAAACATGTTGACAAAGGGAGTAACCAGAGATAAACTGAGTTCCTGCTTGGTTTTTGTTGGCCTTCAAGCATGAAGGTGAAAATAAGAAATTTTCCAAGTCCAAGGTCCAGAGCATAGTCCAGCAAGTGCAGTAGTGGTGGAGTTGCTATGATCAGTCTCCAAGTGGGAGATTGTTGGTTATGGATCCTAATCTTATAGACCTAGAGATATTATTCAACCGTGTTTGTAACGCAGGAGTACTTTACACTCATTCCCCCTACCTTGGGGTTCGGGGGCGGAGGCCCCAAGAAATTTTTTTGGGATGTGTGTTGGCCAACAGTATTGCAGACCCATGGTATTGGGTTAACCCTAGAATTTTCCCATTGTATTTCCCCTATAAAATAAATCATTGTAAAATGATTGAGGATGGTATTGTATTGTATTGGAAGAGAGACTATGAGAGCGTGAAGAGGAAGTGCAACGATTTTTCTGCACGGTGTATCCCTTCATATTTCTGGACTGTAATAAAAGGACTGGCAATTTCTTTGTGGATGTAGCCCATCGTTTTGGTGAACCACATTATAGCTGTGTCTCTTTGTAATGTTTTAATGTGTTTTGCATCTTGTTTATTGCTTTAACTATATATCTGTTGTTGCTCTGCAGTCCTTTTTTCTAACAGTTCTTCTCATGTTCCTTCAACTTTATTGACTCATAACATATCACATGGTTGTCTTGCATAAGGAATCCTCCAAGTCCTTTACCGCATGCATCAGTACACACCATAGAATATTTTTTCAGATCTGCAATCTTCAAGACTGGTGCACTTGTGAGAAGATTCTTCAACTACTGGAAGCTTTCTTCACACCTCGATGTCCATTCAAGCTTTATGCCCTTCTTTTGTAAAGAAATAATGGCATGTGCACCCTTGGAGAGTCCTTCAATGAATATCCTGTAGTATCCTGGAAGTCCCATAAAATATCTCACATCTGTCACATTTCTTGGAGTACGCCAGTTCATAATGGCTTCAATCTTGTCAGGGTCCTGTTGCAGCTGCAACAAATTCCCAAAATTCCAAAAAAATTTAGGACCCTCCTTTGCTTTGGATTAGTTGATTTTCTTCTTTTATTTTCTCAGAATGATTGAATTGATTTACCACTTGTTTGGTTTCTCCTTTTAGCACTTGAAGTAATCCACTGTATGATAAATCTTTCTTGCTGCCTTCAAATGCATTTGAAGCATGCCTGAATCGGAAAACTTTGATTTGGTTTTCCACCGTTGCGGACGGATCTGTAGTTTGGTTTTCTGCTATTGCAGATGGATGATTGGTTTTGTTTTTTATTTTGCTTCCGATCCGTTGGTTTTCTCATCGGTCGATCATTTGGTTTCTATCGGAGGAATTTTTCATTTCTATCTCCGCTGTTGCGGATGACAAACCACTTCCTCTCCCGATCATTGCTTAACTGTTTCGTTTCCTGCTCGGCTGACTTTTGGATTTTACATTGGAGTTGTTTATATTTTCTTTCTCCGATGTTGCAGAAGGTGTTTGCTGTTAGCTTCCACCATTGCAGATGGACATTCGGCTTTTGGACTTCGACTTTCTTTCCGATTTATTCATTTTTTTACCTCGGCTGAATCTTGGTTTTGCATCGGAACTTCTATCGTTTCTTTCTTCTGTCGTTGCGGAAGGCAACTGTTTCCTCTTCCGATCAGTCCTTTAACATTCGTAAGTCATTTTGGCTCCGATGTTGCAAAAGGTCGCACGCTTTACTCTCCCACCATTGCAGAAAAAAGAAAGATTAAAGCGTTAAGCGTTGTATGGCGGGGTGCGATACCCACCGTTGGTCTAGTGGTTTCTCTTTCAATTTAAGCGTTGTATGGCGGGGTGCGATACCCTTTTGATATCTGTTGTTGCAGCTGTGGTTCTGCTTTTGGTTCTGATGTTAGAAGTCCAACGCATGGTATTTGTTACCCGGTTATATCCGCCCTTGCGGATTGTTCTAGGTTTTGGTCTTCCGCCGTTGCGGAAGGAAATAAAATTTCGACTGCCGATCCAAATGTCTCCGACATCCGGCTTTTTAAATTTTTCCCCGCCGCGAGAATTGACCGGATGTATATATATGAGGTCAGGGGGATGTGTTGGATTATTCTATTGGTATTTTCAACTGCTGTGCTCTGTCGCCATCGTGCTATCGATCGCTCGAAGCTTGCTCGGACCCCATCACCAGTACCTGCGTCCAGATGGAAACTATGGAGGCCCGACTATCTTGGTCCCACCATACTCGTGAGTTACACATCAGTGCCAGGTAGGCCCATTGTTACCCTACCCTGTTCCGTTCGAGGCATTGGATTGATGTTTGCTGCGATTAGGTTTGTCGTGACATTTTCTCTTCCCCTGTGATTGCACCTATATATTGAAGAGTTTTGGGGGTCTTACTGTTCGTGGTTGGGGCACATTTTTAACCCATGGAGTATTTTTTCTCGCGACCTTTCGCAGCCTTGCACATAGTAAAAAGGGTTTGGTGCAGACGGCCGTTACGCCGTCTGCACCAAACTACCCCGGGCGATGATGATTTTAGTAGGGGAGAGTTTTGGTTGGTTTTTCTATGGCATTTGGTAGTTTTCCCCTTCTTGTGTGGATTTCATATTATCCGCACTTTCGAATAGCAAGCGTTTCGCCGTGCCATTCCGCGCACCGTTGGTTTTTGTTTTGAATCCGAGCCGAAGGGGGAAGGAATGTGCCATTGCATTGAGGCTGTTGACTATTAGATTGCACGGGCATTCTGTTTGAAAGTGCTATTGAAAAGGATTGCAGGGGTTTTTGTCCCTTTGTTGTCATGCGCAGCGAAGTAACAATGGCGCCCGTAGAGAATGCGAATTTTCCTCATGTAGTATAGATGTTTCCCCGCTCGATTATATGGTTAGAAGTGTTTAATAGCCTACAGCAGTGGTAGATTGCATATTCTACTGTATATGACTGTGTTTTTTATCATGCTAAACATAAGCTAAGTCACTACACATTGGGTTTTAATAGTTTTGTTAGTTAGGCCATTTCAGGCTATACATGCAGATATTTGCTTCATTAACCGATTGCTATTATGTTAAATAGAGAAAGAAATGGCACACTACACATTAATGTATACAATTTTGTCACTCAGCCAGGGGGGCTTAATGTTACAATTTTATGGGAGGAAGAGCTCACCATGTCAAAGAGACAAAAGAAGAAGGCCCTCGTGGTCAAAGAAGAGCCAGAAGTAGAAGTGGTCACTAAAACTGAATACATTTACAAAGACACTAAGTTCATTTCTGGCATCGAACCTGAATACCAGTGGGGGGGAGTATATAGATTGATCACCCGTAGAGAGGTTCCTGACATGGGCTTAGAAGAAGAGTCCATATATGCCAATGTAGAAAGATCTTCACTGATGAAGGTCGCCACCAGACCAGAGTTGTTCCCGTGCTCTGAGGTAATCAGATGGATTCTACCCCGAGAAGATGTCACAACAATGATTTTGGAAAATGTTGAAAGATAGAGCTATGCTGTATACAGCCCTGGATATGTAGCTCTGGCTTACCACCTGCCAGAAGCCCAGGTCTTTTTATCTGATAATTGGCTAAACAACATTAGAATGGATCTGGTGGAGACATTTAAAAAGATGATGTCACAAGGAAAACATTACAGATACAGACCAACAGGTGATTATGATACAGCTAGCTTAAGGGCTCCCTACAGATTCATAGCTTTAATGTTGAACCGGATTTTTGGAAGATCACATGGTATATTCTTCAAGATGGAGTGGATACCCATCATTTTTCATGTTGCAACCCAAGGGACAATTTTCAACTGGGCCAACCTTGTCTCAAACAGTATTTATTCTTGCTCGGCCTCAGCCTTGGGAGGAGAGTCCCAGAAAAGATCAGAATTCTATATGAGCTCCATACTAATAGACTGCATATTATGCAACCAGCCTTTCCCCAAACTCAGGTGCATCTGGGACAGGGAAAGAATGCCTGTTTATGTTGCTTATAAACCATTGTGGGCACATAAATATCACAACCATTACAGAGAAGTCTGTGAACATTTCCTTATGCCTCTATACACACTCATTTTCCTGAAAGAGTGTGAATTTATGTCGGAGGAGGCCCTGTAAGTAATAGCAGAGTATGCAGACTACTATTTGACTGAAAATGGACTGTATTTCAGGATGTTTGGAAGTTTGAGAGCACCTTCCCTGCTGCCCAAATACGCAACTGATTACATTATTCATAAGGAGGTAGTTAGACAAGTGTTCCTGGATGGAATAGGTAGTTTTCTATTTGAGCACAAGAAGACAGCCTATCCCCCTTTTACCTTCAAGCTAGGAAGCTACAAGTTCACTAAAGTGAAGAAGGTCGATGAATTTGTAGAAGAACTAGAAAGATTTGATTTTGGCGAAATGCCCTCCCGTCAGAATGATAGTCAAGGCAAAGTGGATGAACACTGTAAATAGCACAATGTGCATTTTGAGTATACCCACCATTTTGATAGGGAATAATCTGTCTTCTGAAATTCCCTGAACTTGATAGCACTGAGGAGAAGATTCAAGAAGAATATCACCACCAAAGGTGGGAAGGGGGATGAACAGGCTAAGGTTGATGAAGAGGCCAGAAAGAGAAATGAGGAATCTCAGAGATTGGCACAAAAAGTTGTAGGATGGCTGCATACAGAAGAAGAAGCAAAGAGAAGGGTCGATGAGGAGCTACAAAAGCAGGAAGCAGAGAGGCTGATGCTGACAAAGACTAAGACAGAAAAGTTAGCTTCTGATATAGCTAGAGGGAAAACCCAGGATGTGGAAAAACCAGAGGTTCAGGACCCACAAGTACCTGCCGTCAGCACACCCATGGTCCCCACACTGAAGCTAGTTCCTTTTGTTCAGAAAAGGGGAGAAGAAATCCCTAATTTCAACACTGTTTTCTATGATAGAGCAACAAAGAGGATAGTGAAGAGAACAAAAAAAGGGGTTGAAATAGGAAGTATGCCTGGTAAAATGATAATGGATACGGCTGTTGTGTTGGACATAGACCGAGATCCAAGATTCACCCTGAGGGCAGGATCTTCCATGATCCACGCCTCAGAAGATAACTTGGACAAGGTAATGACTGATTTGGAGTTATCAAAGAAATCCTCTGCTCAGTTGAAAGACACCTTGAGGAAAGAGAGGGAGGAAGGCAATAGGCTGAAGCAGAAGTATGAAGATGTGTAGAGGGAGATAAAGGCTTCTAAGGCTGAATTGCAGGCCCTCCATGAAGAGAGACAGGATAGGGAGACTACCCAAGAATTCCTGGAGAAAGTACAGAACGAATATCAAGAGTTGAATGCGGAGAAAGATCGGCTGCTGGAAAAGGTAGAAGAACTATAAGAGCAGCAGAAGATTATCTTGCAGGCCAGTGAGCTGCACACCCAAGAACGAGAAATGAAACATCAAGAACAGGTTTCCTCTCTAACAACTGCTCTGGAGGAAGCAGGGGAGCAGCAGGTCAACCTCCAGCCGTTCAAAGAGCATGTCTTGGCCCAAAAATCTAAGATGCTGCAGCTACAGACTGCTATAGAGGAGGAGAGGTGCAAAGTCCTGCAGGTGGATAGCCAGTTAGAGGAAATCCTAGAAACCTCCTCTTACTTCGTGGATAGATCCCAAGAATTTCTTGAAGTCTTGACTGCCAGAATGGCAAGGCTGGAAAACAATGTAGAAACTCCAGCAGAACTACCGTCAAAGGACCAACAGTCCCTCAAGAGGGATTATGACCTAGTGGAGTTCGCTATCAACACTACTGAAGATTTCAAGAAGGCCGTCAAAAAGACAAAAGGATTATGCATCGAGTTTTTCAGAAGACTTATCATTACCTACAACCAATTCCAGATAGATGCCGAGCAGAGGATTGATGCTTTCTTGGATCACAATGCCTTTGTGGAGCTTTTGCAGAAGAGATACCAGGAGGAGGAAGCTAAAGTGCAACATATTAAAGCCCTAGATGAGCAGATCATGAGGAACGAAGTAGATCACTCAACTGTCAGTGTGCCGCTTTTAGATGACCATCTTCGGTTAAGTGCAGCCAGGATTGAGGCTATAAAGAACCAGGCTGAGAAGTTTGAAATTAACATTCAGTTTTTGGAGCCTTATGCTTTTGAAGGCATTGCTACTGAAGCTTCGGTGCGGAAGAAGTTTCTAGACACCCAAGTGGGATGCTCCTCGTGAAGGGTTGGTTGTTTTGTAAAAATATTTAAGGAAAAGAGAATTTTGGGAGGCGAGGAGTTGGGAAGCCCAAAGGTCACTTTGGGAAGCCCACTCGTCTCACCCTTTTGTATAAATGTAGAAAACTTAGAAGGGAAAAGGGGATTTTTCCCAGTTAGACTAGAAAGCGATATTGTAAGAAGAACTATTTATATTTGCAATAAAGAAATATGGTTTGCCTGTTGGAGGAAGATTGGTGGGATGTCCAAATGTTATGCTGTGGATGGCTGAAAGATGAACTATTTTGTTTTCCAATTTTTGTCCATTAACCGTGAGATCGTTCTAACCCTTTGAACCTATGTTCTTGTTTAAATGATTTCTGGTTTATTTTGTGGAATGACCACCATGAGTAATGTATGCATTTCATAAAACAATTGGCTATCTGGTTGTTGAAATATCTTTAATCGTTCATGCATTGTGGAAAGAAATATCAGCTAACTGTATTTTCTCTTTATATTGCATGTACAATACACATTACTCACAAATAATTTACAGTTTGCTCCTCGGGGATAGATAGATAGATAGATAGATAGGTAGGTAGTTAGTTCATTTTTTCATTGCTGCATATGTGATTTAGATACTTGTGAATGCAAAGACGAGAGGTAAGAACCTGTGCATCACATTGTGACTGCTCCCTGCATCTCGATCATCTTGCATTGTTAATTAGGCACTTGCATCTCATACATTAAGTCAAAAAATACAAAAATACTGGTGGACCGGGCCGCAACCGGTAAAACCGTTGTTTTTTTGTTACTTGAACTACGATAGCCGCACCGCAAACCAGATAGATTCCCTATACCAAACAGTCAATGGGATAGTTTGGAACGTTGACTGGGGAGAATCCCTTGCTGTTGTTTCCTACGAATTTCTAGGCCTCAACAGTCATGGCGCTAGAAGGAGGGCCTCCAGTGAATGGCTGGCCGTGGAAACTTATTTTTCCCAAGATTACCTTACCAGCATATATTTTGAAGCTTTCGACCTAACCCAAGTACTTACAGGTTTCGGTTATACCTTTGGAGTAAGAAATCCTGTTCTCACCCTACGTTGCTCTTTGCTCAGATTTTTGTTCTTTTGCCTGTACTCATGGCTGGTGTAATTGTGAACCAACCCAACCCATTTCCTACTTGGAGAGCTAGATCACCTTTGAACTTTACGCCTCCATTACATAACTTACCTCAGGCTTTTGATAAGCTGTTGCCTAAGTTTGACCCTGAGGAAAAGACTGTTGTAGAAGGGTTAAGGGATGGGGAGTACAAAGATGTTGTCTGTAGATTATTCCCTCATAGCTTGAAAGGGGCAACTGCTTCATGGTATTTTTCTCTACCCACAAACTTGATCCCAGACTAGAATACTTTCGAAAGGGTTTTCAGAAGTAAATACACAGCTTAAAAAACACATGCCTCATTGATGAAAGGTCTTGGTTTGTTAATAAAAGAGAAGAATGAGAAAGTATGTAGTTTCACTCAAAGATTTTCAATATACCTAAAGAAATTTTCTGAAGCTGACAGACCCTCTGACAAGGTCTTAATTGAATATTATACCTCAGCCCTAGGACCTGAGCTAGCCATGTTTGCCAAGATGAAAGCTAAACCTACATTGGTAGAGACTTATGAAGAGGCAGAAAGGGTAGAAGCTGAAAGGGAAAGTGTAGAAGATTATCCTGACTTACCTGGAGAGAAGACTACAAATAGAAGAGCTTTACTGCTATCTAAACCTAAAGACGAACAATCATATGATTATCAAGGAATGATGAAAATGATACAGAATCTATCCAGCAGAATAATAGGTCTGGAGAAAGGGAGGGAAGCTCAAAAAACTCACAAACCCTACTACCAAAAAAGAGAGGATAGCAACCAATGGAAAATACCTCCACCAAATTTACCATCAGTAAACATAACAGAAGTAGGGGGTGATAATTTTTGCACTTTTCACCAACAACCTCATTCGGAAAAGAAGTGCCCTCAATGGCTGAATTCGATGTCATTGGTTATGAATCAGCTGCTAGATTTTAAATTAACCAAGGACAGTGGCAAAGAGGAAAAGAAAAACCAGGCAATGGAGAAACAAGATAATGACACTATTTTTTCATGGAATGGTATCTTGCTGTTTGACACTGAAGAGAGCACTCTCAAAATCGAATGCACACCTACAACAACAGAATACATGGATTTAACGATTTCGAAGATCAAAAGACTGCAAAATAATGTCAGGAGACAGGTAGATGTGAATGTTAAAAATAAAACACCTGAAGTCACTATGGTCAACCAGGAAACCAAACCAATTAATGAGCCTTTCAAAACTGTAGAAGAATAGGTAGGCGTTAATGTGGGAAACACTAATGAAATTGGAGAGCTTGAAGAGGATATACCTACTCAGAACCAACCAGGAGAAGAAGACATAGAACTAGGTTGGGAAGAGAAAGCTGATACCCCACCTTTACTTTTGACCCTAGAAATGCTAAATCACAATGTGCATAATTTCTTAGTATATTCTGGATCAGCGGTGAATGTCATGCCACTGGAGATTTGCAAAAAGATTAATGGACAGCCAGAGTCCACATTTTGTGAAGTAACGCAGTTAGACATCACAAGTGTCAAAGTAGTGGGAGAAATGAGAAATGTCCTTATTCGCTTGTCTGAAAACAACAAGATTTGTCAATTTATTGACATTACTATGGCTGACATACCTAGTGGATATGGGCTTATTCTCAACAGAGATTGGTCTGCCAGGTTAAAAGGCTATTTTGCTTCAGATTGGTCTCATTTGTTGTTGCCTCTCATGGGTACCCCAAATAAGATTAAGATTTTGAGAGAGCCTTACATGAAGCATATTGTCACTAAACTAGGAAAGGGAAATGAATCTGTTGATTCTGTCCTGGGAAATTATCTGATTGAGCTTAAAATAAGACATCTTACAGAAAGAAAAGCCAGTTCTGAGATTAACTATCATCCTGAGCTCCTTAAACTTCCTCAGGATGAAGGGGATGACTGTAGGATTGTAGACATGTGTTCAATTTCAGAAATAGCAAAGCTAGACCATGGTTAGATGTCTCATGTCTATAATCCAGCCCACCCTCTAACTCCCTAAGATTAAAGATATTCATGAGTGGGCAAAAAAAAATTCTTTTCTTTTGCTTTGTACATAAATAAATTGATGTTATTTTTCTTTGATTCTTTGATGTTGTTTTCTTTTTGATTATTTGATTTGATGCTGTTTTCTTTACTGCTCTGTTTTTGAATAAAGAGGCAAACTTTTGGTTGCAATGGAAAAATCAAGGTTCTTTATTAACTAAAATCTTGAGCAAAAGACTGTGCTTTAAAGTATAGAATGTCTTCTAGTTGTTAGAATAATCAACCATAGTTTACCCACTTAGACATTAATTTCTTTATTTTTGTCTTATTTTCCTAGTTCATGTGTCCCACCTTGTGCAAGTTGTCATTTGCCTATCTATAATGGTCAAAATTTCCTTATTTGACTCATGTAGCGCATGGGAGAGCTAAAGGAAACAATTCTACTTTATTCCTGGCCTCCTAGGCGCCCTTCTGCTTTTTCTGCTTTATTGCCTGCTTTTTCAGTGTTTTAAGGCAAAAGGAAAAGCTAGACTAGGTGAGGTTGACTAGTTTTTTGTCCTACACATCCTCCTCTCTTTTATCCATACAAAAGCATGTATGAGCTGCCATTACACCACTCTTTAGCTTGCCTAAGCCTTTTTTCCAATTCGTGAGCTCCACGACAGATTTGGGATCAACTTTTTTACACCTATGGGGGATTTGCTTCTTTTTAGTAAGCCTGCTTTATGCTAGATTTGAATTGCTCCTAATGCATTTGAATCCCTGATGTGTGTTATTTATTCAACAACCTATGTTATTATAGGGTTTCCTATTGTACACTGATTTAATACAGTTTAGTGTTCAGCTCCAATTTTCAGTCTCTTTGTGAGTGATTTTGCATGATCAATTGTTAATTGTTGTGAGTAAAATTAATCTATCACCTGGTTCAATTTCCACATGGTATCAGAGCCATTGTAGATTATTTCTCTCCTTCAAAATTTTTTTTGCAGGTTCGACATCAATGACTGGGAGCCTTCTACTGACAGCCGGACATATTTTCTAAGCTATGGATAAATCATAGAAAACTATCTTGACTCCCTTCAATTTCTTTGAATGGAAAGCAGAGATGGAGATACTGTTGAGAGCGAAAGGCCTCTACAGGGTGACTATGGCAATAGAAGCAGAGCCCAATGTAGCTGCAGAGAAGATAAAATGGCACAACAGGAGGGATGAGGCTTATGGCCTCCCGTGTCTGAGTATTTCCAGAGACCTCCTTTTCCATCTCGATCGATTGACATCACCGAATGAAGTATGGGAGAAGATTGCTGATATTTTTGGAAATACAGATGAGATGAGGGGACATCCAATCGAAAATGAGCTGATTTCTCTGAGTCCAACGAGCTTTGAATCCCTGCAACTATATTTCTCCAAGTTCAAAGCACTAGTTTTGCAGCTGAAATAGTGTGGTATCGAAAAGAAAGATGACCAGCTCGTACTAACCATCCTCTTGAAGCTGGGCCCTGATTATTTAGTGTTTTTTTCGACCTTCTATGCCACAAACTGACAACTGAAACTTGGAAGATGCCTAGACTTGCAAATTTCATGGAATATCTCACACAAGAACAGGACAAGCTAGTGATGATGGGCACCATCAAACCATCCAAAGATAAAGCTTTGATTGCTGGAGATTTGAGGGTGGATTCAAAAAGCAAAAAGAAAGCTAAAAAGCTACCTGAGGAAAAGAGAGACAAGAAATAGTCTCCAGAGGATCAACAAGGTCCCAAGAAGAATAACCAGAAGAAGAAAAACAAAGGTGAAATGAACAAGTGCGCATACTGCAATAAGGGCAATCACTCTGAAAGCTCTTGTATGAAAAAGCAGATAGACATGCTGACCCAACTCCTGGAGAAGAATGGCATCTCCCTTATAGAAATCTCAAAGAAGAGAGAAGGAGGATCAAGTTCAGATGGCAGAGAGAGAGTTCATGCTCTAGTTTCTGGCACATCAAGCTCACCCAGTTTTATCATTGACTCTGGAGCTTCAAGACACATGGTTTCGACTAAGGAGGCCTTCTCCTCACTGGATATGTCGAAAGGACCATCTATTGTACTGGGAGATGACTCTCTCACTAAAAGTAAAGGTAAAGGAAGGATAGATCTTGATCATGGTCAGTTCAACAATGTGCTGTATGTGCCTGGTCTCGCCTCCAACCTCCTATCAGTGTACCAGATGACCCACACTGGGTCTCCAAAGAAGGTCATATTCTCACCCGATGAATTTGATATCACAGAGATTTCAACTAGTAGATTCATTGCAAAATGAGTTGCAAATCATGCTCAAAAGGTATACATGTTCTCACACTTCCTACCTTACTCAAACCCCTCTGCTCTTCTCATTCATGCTAATGAAGCCAGCAAGCTTTGGCATGAAAGATTTGGACACCTAAACTACAAATATCAATCAGATCTTAGTGAAAAAGAGATGGTCATAGGGTTTTCCAAGATAAAATTTTCCAAAGGAGTCTACCAAGGCTGTATCCTAGGAAAACACCTAGAGCACAAATTTGAGAGAGCTAGTCATGAGAGAACCTCTGCACCCCTCGATCTGATCCACAGTAATGTTGCTGGCCCATTCCCTCATATGTCCATGAGTCATGACAAATATGCATTGAATTTTATTGATGACTTTTCCAGGTATTGCTGGGTTCACCTCCTGAAACACAAGTCTGAAGTTTTTGGCCTATTCAAAGTCTTTAAGGCTTTGGTTGAAAACCAGTATGGAAGGAAACTCAAGGCCCTCAGATCTGAAAACGGTGGTGAGTATGTCAAGTATAATTTTATTAATTATTATGCAGATGCAGGTATTCAGATGCATCATTCTATCCCTTACACACCACAACAAAATGGTGTTGCTGAGAGGAAGAACAGATCACTGAAGGAGATGGCAACATGCATGATGGAGGCCAAAACTTTGCCACCAAAGTACTGGGCCGAAGCTATCAACTGTGCAGCCTATATTTAGAATAGGTTGCCTCACAAACAGCTTGATGGCATGACTCCCTTTGAAACATGGAGTGGGCACAAGCCAGATGTGACCCATTTCAGGATTTTTGGCTCAAAGGCTTGGGCTAGAATCCCGACAGAGAAGAGGAAGGCTTTGCAGCCCCAAAGCCAAGAGTGTCTTTTTGTTGTATAATTTGAAGATTCAAAAGGGTACAAGTTGATAAATTTGAGCACAAACAAAGCCTTCATTGAAAGGAGTGTTTAGTTTGAAGAAGAACCCCTTGCAGCAGTGGAAGTTGGTGAAGCCTCTTCACCACCTAAACCTCAAGAAGTAAGTAAAGAGTTTGTTGAACATGCTGATTCTGATTTGTCTAATGGAGATGAGTTTATTGTAGACCCTAACATCCCTACAAGGTGAAAATGGGTATCCAAGACACTACATGCAGCAGGTGAGCTAGCTGGGGATCCCAATGACCCAAGGAGGACTAGATCTCAATTTGAGAGTGGTCTGTGCATGAAGGATCCTATGTTTGCTGAAAAATGCTATTTGATGGTGGAGTCTGATCTTCAAACATATGAAGAAGCAGCAGGAGATCCAATATGGCAAAAAACCATGAAAGAGGAGTTCAGCTCACTCCAGAAGAGCAACATATGGGAGCTAGTGGATCTTCCCCCAGGGAGAAAACTAGTACAGTGTAAGTGGGTCTATAAGACCAAATTTGCTGCTGATGGTTCACCACTGAAGTAAAAGGCTATATTGGTAGCCAAGGGCTACTCACAGGTTCATGGCATAGATTACAATGAGACTTTTTCTCCGGTGGCAAAAATGGATTCCATCAGGCTAGCCTTAGCCATTGCAGCCTCAAGGCAATGGGAGGTACATCACATGGATGTAAAATGTGCCTTCTTGAATGAATATCTCACTGAGGAGATATATATGCAGCAGCCTCAAGGTTTTTCTACTAACCCTTCTATTGTGTGTAGGTTGAGAAAGTCATTGTATGGGCTAAAGCAAGCCCCCAGGGCTTGGTATGCCAAGATTGATAGCTTCTTGCTATCACTGAATTTTGTTCGGTGAAAATCAGATCCAAATGTCTATTTGAAGTTAGTTAATGGTTCATTAATGATAATTGTGTTATATGTTGATGACCTCCTCATTACAGGAAGCTCACATGCTGAGATTGCTTCCTTAAAAGGAGCTATGAACCAAGCCTTCTCCATGACAGATTTGGGGCTCTTAAGTCAATTTTTGGGGCTTGAGATTGCTCAAACCAAAGCTGGAATCAAGGTGTGCCAGTCCAAATATGCCTTGGAATTTCTAAACAAATTCAAAATGAAGGATTGCAAAGAAAGCAAAACTCCTTTCCTTTCAGGAGTGAAGCTGGAAGAAGCTGATTCTTCACCGATGGTAAACAATACACTGTATAGGAAATTGATTGGATGTTTGTTGTATCTGACACATACTAGAACTGATATTTGTTATGCAATAAGTGTGGCTTGTAGATTCATGGATCAGCCTCAAGAGATCCATTGGAAAGCAGCCAAAAGGATCCTTAACTTTGTTCAGGGAACAAGGACACATGGGATCTTCTATGAAGCAAAATTTGATCTTGAGTTGATTGGATTTACTGACAGTGATTGGGAAGGTGATAGCACAGATAGAAAGTCCACTTCAGGATATGTGTTCATGCTTGCAGAAGGGCCAATCCGCTGGTCAAGCAAGAAACAGAGTGCCATTGCACTCTCATCTACAGAAGCAGAGTACAGAGGAGTTGTTAATGCAGCAACTCAATGTTTATGGTTGCAGGGTTTACTTGGAGAGTGTGGCTTCGAACCAGAGTACTCAACTACCATATACTGTGATAACCAGAGTACCATTTGAATCTACAAGGATCTAGTTCAGACGTAGAGAACCAGACACATTGAGATCCATATGCACTACATCAGAGAACTTGTGCATGATGGCACCATTCACCTACTCTTCTATTCATCTTCAGAACAAGTAGCTGATATCTTCACCAAAGAATTTTTTGAGAAGACCTTCAACAATCTCAAATCACTGTTGGGGATTGCTGATCATGCTGTAAAAGCATGAGTGGAGACAAGATTCTACAATTTTGTTTTACAGTCCATGTTTAAGGGAGGATTTTCCCAAGTTGGTTTTACCTCTTTCCTTGTTTAAATAGACATGCAGTATGTAAAGGGTGACTAAGCTTTGTTGCTAGGACCTATAATTTTCTGATATAATACTCATAATTCAAGCTTAAGGGGGGTGTTAGAATAATCAACCCATAGTTTACCCACTTAGACATTAATTTCTTTATTTTTGTCTTATTTGCCTAGTTCATGTGTCCCACCTTGTGCAAGTTGTCATTTGCCTATCTATAATGGTAAAACTTGACTTATTTGACTCATGTAGCACATGGGAGAGCTAAAGGAATCAATTTTGCTTTATTCCTGGCCTCCTAGGCACCCTTCTACTTTTTCTGCTTTATTGCCTGCTTTTTCAGTGTTTTAAGGCAAAAGGAAAAGCTAGACTAGGTGAGGTTGACTAGTTTTTTGTCCTACACATCCTCCTCTCTTTTCTCCATGAAAAAGCATGTATGAGATTCCATTCCACCACTCTTTATCTTTCCTAAGCCTTTTTGCCAATTCGTGAGCTCCATGACAGATTTGGGATCAGCTTTTTACACCTATGGGGGATTTGCTTATTTTTAGTAAGCCTTCTTTATGCTAGATTCGAATTGCTCCTCATGCATTCAAATCCCTGATGTATGTTATTTATTCAGCAACCTATTTTATTACAGGGTTGGCTATTGTACACTGATTTAATACAGTTTAGTGTTCAGCTCCAATTTTCAGTCTCTTTGTGAGTGATTTTCATGATCAATTGTTAATTGTTGTGAGTAAAATTAATCTATCACCTAGTTCAATTTCCACACTAGTAGAACTACCCATAAATGGCCATGAATTCATTGAATTCTTACTTAACCCCTGTAAATAACTCAGAAGTAAAAAGGTCTGGAATACTATTTTGAGGCTCCATCCATTTCACATCTTAAATATCCAAGGGGGTGACAGCAAAAGACCCATAGAAAGGAAGCAGGGTAAATGGTATATCATATATAAATGATCCCATGCCATAGTTTCAGAAAAGCTAAAATCTATCAAGAGTAAAAAACTCCTTAAAAGAAACAAGACATATCAAAGCAATGTATCAAAAGCATAAGTACTAAATTGCCAAAAGATCCTCTCCGTCCATGAGCTGAAACATGAAATACACCGCTCACACAAAAGGACACTATGGGATAGAGGATCCTAAATGAAAATTCAGTAAGAATGGAAAATGGAGGACTCACAAGAACTAAAGTTCAAATGGCACCAAAGTGCAATTGGTATGGGAATGAGTAACAAAAGGATAATGTTGTTTACTATCTGTTACAATCCTGTGGTGTCCAAGCCTGAAACTACCTAAGGATGGTAAAATGAACCTCATTTATTAGGCCTCAAAAGAGTTATTCAGACTTGCAATATTTCTGTTGTTACCATTTCCCAAAGAATGGACTGCTTCTAAATGATTTAAATGCTTAAGCTGGCCATCCTAGGGATAAAAACATCTAGAAGATTTCAACTTTTATTCAGACGGTCTTGCACTAGGAAGGAATTAATTCAGAAATATGGGGTTCACCAGGTAGTCGCCAATTGTTGCAGCTGCAACAAATTCCCAAAATTCCAAAAAAATTTAGGACCCTCCTTTGCTTTGGATTAGTTGATTTTCTTCTTTTGTTTTCTCAGAATGATTGAATTGATTTACCACTTGTTTGGTTTCTCCTTTTAGCACTTGAAGTAATCCACTATATGATCAAGATTTCTCGCTGCCTTTGAATGCATTTGAAGCATGCCTGAATCGGAAAACTTTGGTTTGGTTTTCCACCGTTGCGGACGGATCTGTGGTTTGGTTTTCCACCATTGCAGATGGATGATTGGTTTTGTTTTTTATTTTCCTTCCGATCCATTGGTTTTCTCGTCGGTCGATCCTTTGGTTTCCGTCGGAGGAATTTGTCATTTCTATCTCTACCGTTGCAGACGGCAAAGCACTTCCTCTCCCGGTCATTGCTTAACTGTTTCGTTTCCCACTCGGCTGACTTTTGGATTTTAGATCGGAGCTGTTTATATTTTCTTTCTCCGCTGTTGCAAAAGGTGTTTGCTGTTAGCTTCCGCCGTTGCAGATGGACATTCAATTTTTGGACTTCAACTTTCTTTCCGATTTATTCGTTTTTTTTACCTTGGCTGAATCTTGGTTTTGCATCGGCACTTCTATCGTTTCTTTCTTCCGCCGTTGCTGAAGGCAACTATTTCCTCTTCCGATCAGTCCTTTAACATTCGTAAGTCATTTTGGCTTTGACGTTGTGGAAGGTCACATGCTTTACTCTCCCGCCGTTGCGGATAAAAGAAAGATTAACCTTGCCGATCCCTAGCGGTTTCTCTTCCGATTTAAGTGTTGTATGGTAGGGCGCGATACCCTTTTGATATCCACTGTTGCGGCTGCGGTTCTGCTTTCGGTTCTGATGTTAGAAGTTCGATGCATTGTAGTTGTTACCTGGTTATCTCCGCCGTTGTGGATGGATCTAGGTTTTGGTCTTCCGCCATTGCGGAAGGAAATACACTTTCGGCTGCTGATCCAAATGTCTCCAACATCCGGCTTTTTAAATTTTTCCCTGCCGCAAGAATTGATCGTATGTATATATATGAGGTAAGGGGGACATGTTGGATTATTCTATTGGTATTTTCAACTACCGTGCTCTGTCGCCATTGTGCTGTCGATCGCTCGAAGCTTGTTTGGACCCCATCGCCAGTACCCGCATCCAGGTGGCAACTATGGAGGCCCGACTGTCTTCGTCCCGCCATACTCACCGGTTACACATTAGTGCCAGGTAGGCCCGTTGTTACCCTACCCTATTCCGTTTGAGGCACTGGATTGATCTTTGCTGCGATTAGGTTTGTCGTGACTTTTTCTCTTCCCCCGTGATTGCACCTATATATTGAAGAGTTTTGGGGGTCTTACTTTTTGTGGTCGGGGGACATTTTTAACCCACATCGTAGTTTTTCCCGTGACCTTTCGCAGCCTTGCACGTAGTAAAAAGGGTTTGGTGCAAACGACCATTACGTCGTCTGCACCAAACTGCCCCGGGCGATGATTATTTTAGTAGGGGAGAGTTTTTGTTGGTTTTTCTGTGGCATTTTGTAGTTTTCCCCTTCTTGTGTGGATTTCATATTATCCGCACTTTCGAATAGCAAGCGTTTCGCCGTGCCATTCCGCGCACCATTGGTTTTTGTTTTGAATTCGAGCCAGAGGGGGAAGGAATGTGCCATTGCATTCAGGCTGTTGACTATTAGATTGCACGGGTAGTCCATTTGAAAGTGTTGTTGAAAAGTATTGCAGGGGTTTTTGTCCCTTGGCTGTCCTGCACAGCGAAGTAAAAATGGCGCCCGTAGAGAATGGGAATTTTCCTCATGTAGTATATATGTTTCCCCGCTCGATTATATGGTTAGAAGTGTTTAATAGCCTACAGCAGTGGTAGATTGCATATTCTACTGTATATGACTGTGTTTTTCATCATGCTAAACATAAACTAAGTCACTACACATCGGGTTTTAATAGTTTTTTTAGTTAGGCCATTTCAGGCTATACATTCACATATTTGCTTCATTAACCGATTGCTATTATGTTAAATAGAGAAAGAAATGGCACACTACACATTAATGTATACAAGTTTGTCACTTAGCCAGGGGGGCTTAATGTTACCATTTTATGGTAGGAAGAGCTCACCATGTCAAAGAGACAAAAGAAGAAGGCCCCTGTGGTCGAAGAAGACCCATAAGTAGAAGTGGTCACTAAAAGTGAATACATTTACGAAGACACTAAGTTCATTTCTGGCATCGAACCTGAGTACCAGTGGGGGGAAGTACATAGATTGATCACTCGCAGAGAGGTTCCTGACATGGGCTTAGAAGAAGAGTCCATATATGCCAATATAGAAAGATGTTCACTGATGAAGGTCACCACCAGACCATAGTTGTTCCTATGCTCTGAGGTAATCAGATGGATTCTTCCCCGGGCAGATGTCACAACAATGATTTTGGAAAATGTTGAAAGAAAGGGCTATGCTGCATACAACCCTGGATATGTAGATTTGGCTTACGACCTGCTAGAAGCCCAGGTCTTTTTATCTGATGATTGGATAAACAACATTAGAGTGGATCTGGTGGAGACATTTAAAAAGATGATGTCCCAAGGAAAACATTACAGATACAGATCAACAGGTGATTACGATACATCTAGCTTAAGGGCTCCCTACAGATTCATAGCTATAATGTTGAACCGGATTTTTGGAAGAGCACATTGTAGATTCTTCAAGATGGAGTAGATACCCATCATTTTTCATGTTGCAACCCAGGGGACAATTTTCAACTGGGCCAACCTTGTCTCAAACAATCTTTCTTCTTGCTTGGCCTCAGCCTTGGGAGGAGAGTCCCAAAAAAGATCAGAATTCTATATGAGCTCCATACTGATAGACTACATATTATGCAACCATCCTTTCCCCGAACTTAGGTGCATCTGGGACAGGGAAAGAATGCCTATTTATGCTGCTTATAAACCATTGTGGACACATAAATATCACAGCCATTACAGAGAAGTCTGTGAACATTTCCTTATGCCTCTATACACACTCATTTTCCTGAAGGAGTGTGAATGTATGTCGGAGGAGGCCCTGCAAGTAATAGCAGAGTATGTAGACTACTATTTGGCTGAAAATGGCCTGTATTTCAGGATGTTTGGAAGTTCGAGAGCACCTTCCTTGCTGCCCAAATACGCAACTGATTACATTATTCATAAGGAGGCAGTTAGACAAGTGTTCCTAGATGGAATAGGCAGTTTTCTGTTTGAGCACAAGAAGACAGCCTATCCCCCTTTGCCCTTCAAGCTAGGAAGCTACAAGTTCACCAAAGTGAAGAAGGCCGATGAATTTGTAGAAGAACTGGAAAGATTTGATTTTGGAAAAATACCCTTCCGTTGGAATGATACTCAAGGCAAAGTGGCTGAACACTGTAAAGAGCACAATGTGCATTTTGAGTATACCCACCATTTTGATAGGGAAGAATCTGTCTTCTGAAATTCCCCGACCATGAAAGCACTGAGGAGAATATTCAAGAAGAAGATCACCACCAAAGGTGGGAAGGGGGATGAACAGGCTAAGGCTGATGAAGAGGCTAGAAAGAGAAATGAGGAAGCTCAGAGATTGGCACAAAAAGCTGCAGGATGGCTGCATACAGAACAAGAAGCGAAGAGAAAGCTTGATGAGGAGCTACAAAAGCAGGAAGCAGAGAGGCTGAAGCTGACACAGACTGAGACAGAACAATCAGCTTCTAATATAGCTGGAGGGCAAACCCAGGACATGGAAAACTCAGAGGTTCAGGACCCACAAGTACCCGCTGCCAGCACACCCATGGTCCCCACACTGAAGCTAGTTCCTTTTGTTCAGAAAAGGGGAGAAGAAATCCTTGATTTCAACACTGTTTTCTATTATAGAGCAACAAAGAGGATAGTGAAGAGAACATAAAAAAGGGTTGAAACAGGAAGTATGTCTGGTAAAATGATAACGAATACGGTTGTTGTGTTGGACACAGACTGAGATCCAAGATTCACCCTGAGGGCAGGAGTTTCCATGATCCACGCCTCAGAAGATAACTTGGACAAGGTAATGACTGACTTGGAGTTATCTAAGAAATCCTCTGCTCAGTTGAAAGACACCTTGAGGAAAGAGAGGGAGGAAGGAAATAGGCTGAAGCGGAAGTGTTAAGACGTGCAGAGGGAGATAAAGGCTTCTAAGGATGAATTGCAGGCCCTCCATGAAGAGAGACAGGCTAGGGAGACTACCCAAGAATGCCTGGAGAAAGTACAGAACAAATATCAAGAGCTGAAGGTGGAGAAAGATCGGCTACTGGAAAAGGTAGAAGAACTAGAAGAGTAGCAGAAGATTATCTTGCAGGCCAGTGAGCTGCACACCCAAGAACGAGAAATGAAACATCAAGAATAGGTTACCTCTCTAACAACTGCTCTCGAGGAAGCAGGGGAGCAACATGTCAACCTCCAGCCGTTCAAAGAAGATGTCCTGGCCCAGAAAGCTAATATGATACAGCTACAGAATGCTATAGAGGAGGAGAGGTGCAAAGTCCTGCAGGTGGATATCCGGGTAGAGGAAATCCTAGAAACCTCCTCTTACTTCGTGGATAGATCCTAGGACGTTCTTGAAGTCTTGACTGCCAGAATGGCAAGGCTGGAAAACAATGTAGAAACTCCAGCATAACTACCATCAAAGGACCAACAGTCCCTCAAGAGGGATTATGACCTAGTGGAGTTCGCTATCAACACTACTGAAGATTTCAAGAAGGCCATCAAAAATACAAAAGGATTATGCACCAAGTTTTTTAGAAGACTTCTCATTACCTACAACCGATTCCAGATAGAGGCCGAGCAGAGGATTGATGCTTTCCCGTATCACAACACCTTTGTGGAGCTGTTGCAAAAGAGATACTAGGAGGAGTAAGCTAAAGTACAACATATTAAATCCCTGGATGAGCAGATCATGAGGAACGAAGTAGATCACTCAACTGTCAGTGTGCAGCTTTTAGATGACCAGCTTCAGTTAAGTGCAGCCAGGATTGAGGCTATAAAGAACCAGGCTGAGAAGTTTGAAATTAACATTCAGTTTTTGGAGCCTTGTGCTTTTGAAGGAATTGCTACTAAGCTTCGGTGTGGAAGAAGTTTCTAGACACCCAAGTGGGACCCTCCTCGTGAAGGGTTGGTCGTTTTGTAATTTGTAACGTTTTGTAAAAATATTTAAGGAAAAGAGAATTTTGGGAGGCGAGGAGTTGGGAAGCCCAAAGGTCACTTTGGGCAGCCCACCCGTCTCACCCTTTTGTATAAATGTAGAAAAATTAAAAGGGAAAAGGGGATTTTTCCCAGTTAGACTAGAAAGCGATATTGTAAGAAGAACTATTTCTCTTTGCAATAAAGAAATATGGTTTGCCTGTTGGAGGAATATTGGTGGAATGTCCAAATGTTATGCTGTGGATGGCTGAAAGATGAACTATTTTGTTTTCCAGTTTTTGTCCATTAATCGTGAGATCGTTCTAACCCTTTGAACCTATGTTCTTGTTTAAATGATTTCTGGTTTATTTTGTGGAATGACCACCATGAGTAATGTATGCATTTCATAAAACAATTGGCTATCTGATTGTTGAAATATCTTTAATCGTTCATGCATTGTGGAAAGAAATATCAGCTAACTGTAGTTTCTCTTTATATTGCATGTACAATACACATTACTCACAAATAATTTACAGTTTGATCCTCGGGGATAGATAGATAGATAGATAGGTAGGTAGGTAGTTAGTTCATTTTTTCATTGCTGCAGATGTGATTTAGATGCTTGTGAATGCGAAGACGAGAGGTAAGAACCTGCGCATCATGTTGTGACTGCTCCCTACATCTTGATCATCTTGCATTGTTAATTAGGCACTTGCATCTCATACATTAAGTCAAAAAATACAAAAATACCGGTGGACCAGGCCGCAACGGGTAAAACCTTTGTTTTTTTGTTACTTGACCTACGGTAGCCGGACCGCAAACCAGAAAGATTCCCTATACCAAACAGTCAATGGGATAGTTGGGAACATTGACTGGGGAGAATCCCTTGCTGTTGTTTCCTGCGAATTTCCAAGCCTCAACAGGTCCACAGATATACACTCTTTTGAGATAATGTGACCCAAATATTGAATTCTATCTCTATAGAAGTCACACTTGCTTAGGTTTGCATACAACCAATGGTCCCTAAGAAATAGCAATGTCAATCTCAAATTCTCTTCATGTTCTTCCTCATTCTTGGATTAAAGAAGAATGTCATGAAGGAAAACAAGAACAAACTTGTCCAAATACCTGCTAAAGACACTATTCATAAGGCGCATAAATTTAGCTAGTGCATTTGTGAGACCAAATGGTACCACTAAAAACTCATAATGTCCATACCTTGTTCTGAAGGCTATCTTATGAATGTCTTCATCCTTTATTTTCACCTGATTATAACCTGACCTCAAGTCAATCTTGGAAAATACCCTTCCTCCTCTCATTTGATCAAAGAGGTCATCAATCCTAGGAAATTGATACTTTTTATTTACTGTGAATTTGTTTAGTTGTCTATAATCAATACACAATCTAAGTTTACCATATTTCTTCTTTACAAACAAAATTGGTGCTCCCCAAGGGGACACACTCGCCCTGATATACTTTTTCTCCAAGAGCTCTTGCAGCTGCATCTTCAGCTCTAACATTTCTAGTGTACTCATTCTGTAGGTTTTCTTGGACACTGGTGCTGCTCCTGGAACAAGTTCAATCATGAAATCAATGCCCCTCTTTGGAGGAAGCCCTGGAATCTCATCAAGAAACACATCCCTGAATTCCTACAACACATGAAAGTCCTCCAACCTAGGATTTTCATTCTCTGTTGCCTCCAAAATATGAGTTGCATACAACTAGCAACCTTTCCTACAAAACTTCTTCAACTGCATTGCTGAAATTTGCCTCACAGAAATCACCTTTGGAATGCTTCTTACCACTCGCGAGTTCCCTTCTTCATCCATGCATTCAAAAGTCTTATGGTAATAGTCTAGCTTTACCTTGTGAGCTTCTAACCAATCCATTACAATGAGAACATCATAGGAACCAAGGGATAGAACATTCATATCTACACAGGTGACCAATCCATTCATCACTAATGGAAACTTCTCTACCACTTCACTAACCTATCTCTTAGTTCTGGTGGCTAGCTGAACTAACCACGATTTTCTATGCCTCGCTTTCTTGAAAGCAAAAATACCCACTAATCTAGGAGCAATGCAACTGTGGGTAGAACTAGGGTCAATCAAAATAGAAACCGATTGCTCAGCAATATTACCTGCAACTTCAACCACAGTTGACTGATGATCTTCCTGGCAGTCCTCCAGTGTTGTGTAAATCCTAGGGACAACCCTCACTACTTAACCCACTATTTATGCCTCTTGAAGCTTGTAAGCTGGTGTTGTACTCTCATTCTTGAGTGGGAAATTCCTACGCATGTGGGGTCCTCCACATCTCCAACATTGGAGTGGTTCTCTGATATGCTTTTGATCTCTTGGATTTTCTCCCACCACTCTAGCTAGCTGCTTTTCCACTTGGAATGGATGCTTCTGCTGATTTCTAAAGCTATAAGGTTTAAAACCTTTCTTCCTTTGGTCAGAATTCTCATTCTTCTTATCCTTCCAAGTCTTCTGATAGTCAGGTTTGCCTCTTCTTTTCTCATATAAATACTTATCTTTCCTTATTGTTTCTTCCACAGTTCTAGGCTTATAAAACTAAATTTTGTATTTGTAAGACTGAGGCAATCCACTCAGGAAACATTGGATTTTCACCTTTTCATCTTTGATGTACCTGACATATCTCAACAGTTCTAGGAACCTGTTCACATACTCTTCCATGGTCTACTGTCCCAATCTCATCTCATGGAATTATTTGATCTTGTTATCATAATACCTGTCAGAGAGTTATTTCTTCTTGAAATACTTCTGGAACCATTTCCACTTAACTCTTATTTCACTGATCCTCCTTACTTGCTTGAAGTGCTCCCACCAAATGGATGCCCTTACATTAAAACTGAATATGGAAACCCTTGCCTTAATGTTCCATGAGTAATCCTAAACTTGGAAGTACTTCTTTATCCCAAGAATCCAAGCTTCAGCTTCTTGTCTAGTCTTTACCTCACCATCAAACGTAGGAGGTTTATCCTTCTTAAATTCATCCCAAGAGAAATCCCCATGGTTCCTCTTTCTCTTTCCCTTACGAGAAGAAGAGCTTGAATCCCCACTTGCTTCTTCTGAGTCAGATGATCTACTACCAGTCTGTTGTTACCAATAATACATACTAAAACATATATATATCCATAAATCAAAGACAGGAGATAAGAACGTATAGGAAAACAGATTATATTAATGTAATGAGTTCATACAAGGCAGAGAACTGAACTGAGTTCTCGTTTGGCTCAACGGCCTAATATATACAATTTACAAACAATTACAAAATAACTACCTGTCGGTTTGGTGAACCGACACGACTTTTAGTTAGCCGACTTAATCATCTAGTTTAGTCGGTCGACTGACTTAGTTGGCTGATCGACTAAGTCGGCTTATCGACTTAGCCAGCTGATCAACTAAGTCAGTCTTCGTTCAAGTCGACTTGTGTCAACTTGCTCCTTCTACAGCTCCCCCACGAACAAAACGTTTCTTTGTCCCGAAGAAACAGGGAGGTACAAAAATATGTCTCTGTTAGATTGTTCAAAAATGCTATTGTGGAGGGATGTGTAGACGAATGGATGTATTAATGGCGGACATGACGGTCCAGCTACAATACGTGAGTGTGGAGTAATGGAGAAGTGCTTTCGGCGCTCGAAGTCATAAATGTGCGATGGGAATTTTGAGGTCGTCGGCCGGTGTCGATGCTAAGAATGGTCGGCTGGTTTGGTCGATGAAGATGGTCGGAGGTGATGGTGTCGGTTGTCGAAGTGAGTTCCTGTCATGTTTTGGTGTGTCGGGTGTGTAATTTTGTTTTTGGAATTTTTAGCTTTTTATGGATTTTGATTGACAGTTAAGGTCGTTATATGATTTTTTTTTGTTTTCCAGTTTTTGTAACGTTTGAGTTGGGCTCCATTAATGAGCTTCCGAAATACTAGGCCCTGCAATGTTTTTAGTTGGACTGAACCATTGGGGTGTATCTCTTCGACAAGGTAATGTCCCATCCATTCTGTGTGAAGTTTCTTGGGTTTTCCTTTAACTCGACTATTATAAAGTAATGCAAAGTCTCTGACCGACAGGGTTTTGTTTTTGATGTTGCGTTCATGCCATGATTTCTGCTGTTGCTTGTGAATCTCTTGGTGTTGTATAGCCATGAGTCTGTGTTCTTCCAGCTTGTTAAGTTGAAATAGTCGGTCCTTTCTTGCATGTTCAACATCAACATGTAATATTTGTGCAATAATAGGTGTCTGCTGTCGGAAATGTAGGGGGATGACTGCTTCTTGCCCGTAGACTAGTCGAAAGGG
This sequence comes from Pseudotsuga menziesii, assembly GCA_001517045.1. Taxonomy (NCBI): domain Eukaryota; kingdom Viridiplantae; phylum Streptophyta; class Pinopsida; order Pinales; family Pinaceae; genus Pseudotsuga; species Pseudotsuga menziesii. The sequence goes on along the minus strand of LPNX010728758.1, from coordinate 157,638 downwards.
GGTTTGATCGGTCGACCGTTTATATGCTGTCCTATATGCCCAGAGGACCGCAGGGATTTTCTCATCCCAGTTGTCTTTGTTAGTACTGCATATTTTGGTTAACCCTTTGGTCAATGTTTTATTGAAAGCTTCAATCACACCATTCGACTGAGGGTGGTATGTTGTACTCCGTCGATGGTCGATGTGAAATTGGTCGGTCAAATTTTTGATGGTTTTGTTGATAAAGTGTGATCCTTGGTTGCTGATCAATGTGAGTGGACATCCGAATATAGTGATAAAGTTTTCATAAATAAATTTAGCGGCTACCTCACTTGAACATGTATCGACAGGTTCAACTTCTACCCATTTAGTGACATATTCTACTGCCGTGATAATATATCTTGCACCTGATCATTTGGCTGGGATAGGAAATGTTCCTATGAAGTCTATAGCCCATATTTCAAATGTGAGACTAGGGTTTACAGATATCAAGGGAATCTCTGTGCTCGGTAGAGGTCGACCAAGTCATTGACATCTATCACATTGACTAACAAAGTTCTTGCAATCTCTGTGGATCGTCGGCCATCATAATCCTGACTGTTGGATTTTTCTTGCAGTTGTATCCGCTTGAAAATGTCCTCCTAAATGTCCATAGTGTGCTTTGTGCATGATTTGGTCTCATTCATGGTCGAGTACACACCTCCTGAGAATGTCGTCTAACCCCATTTTGTATAGAAATCCATTGATGAGACTGTAAGGTGCAACCTTCATAGCTAAGATTTGTTTTTTCTTAGTGTTCAGGCCTTCTGGTGCCTGACCTGTCTCTAAGAACTGATCTATTTCTTCAAGTTCTTCTGGCACCGCTTCTACGCAAAATATATGTGCGTCTGGAAAGTCATCGTCGACTCCGGTCGCTTCCTCTCCCGTGTCTATACGGGATAGATGGTCGGGCCCGACATTTAACTTTCCTGGTCGGACCACGACTTCAAACTCAAATTCTTGAAAAAGAAGTAGCCAGCGACAGATTCTCCCATGATGAAGAGGTTTATTTACAAGGTAATTTATGGCTTGATGGTTGGTATAAAATGTGAAGGGGTTGGCCAAGAGGTAATGTTGATACTTTTGAAGGGAAAAGACCATACCTAGGGCTTCTCTTTCAATGGTCGAATAGTTCCTTTCAGCCTTATTTAATTTTTGACTGCTGTAAACTATAGGGTAATCCATCCCATCATCCCCTGGTTGAGTTAGGATGGCTCCGATTGCAATTCCTGATGCATCAATATGCACATGAAATTTGGTCGACCAGTTTGGGAATTTGAGTATTGGGGCTTCGACCAGTTTTCTTTTCAGTTTGTCGAAGGAGATTTGGCATTCCTCTATCTATTTAAACTCTTGGTCTTCCTTTAGTAGTTCTTCTAAAGGGTAGGTCATGTCTGAATAGTGTCTTATAAACTTCCTATAGTATCCTGTGTGTCCAAGTAACACCCTGACTTGTTTAGGGTTTATCGGTGGTTTCAGGTCGAGGATGATTTTAATTTTAGCAAAGTCGACCTTGATACCATCTTTACATACAATATGCCCTAAGAGTATGCCTATGGGAGTCATGAAGATACATTTCTTAATATTCAGGGAGAGTTGAATCTGTCGACATCTCTCCAGCATAAGTTGAAGCCATTTGCAATGATCTTTTAAGGTGGAGTATATAGTCCAGTCGTCGAAGTATACTGCCATGGTCTTATATATGTATTCTTGGAAAGTCTTGACAACAATTCGGGAAAACACTGCAGGTGCATTATTTAAACCAAAAGGCATAACTCTGTAAGCAAAGGAACCAAATTCACAGACAAATGTGGTCTTCTTTTGATCTTCTTTTGCTATGGGTACTTGGTTATATCCTGAGAATCCATCTGTGAATGAGTAACATTCATGGCCTACAACTTCATTCAAGATTTCATCAGCATAGGGGGTTGGGAATGTATCTATTAATGTTACTTTGTTGAGTTCCCTAAAGTCGACACAAATTCGTAACCTTGTCAGGTCATGTTTCTTAGGCTGGACGACCATGGGACTTGCCCATTCAGATTGGTCGATAGGGTAAATGATCCCTGCTGCTAACATGTTGTCAATTTCCTTTTTAACTATCTCCTTGTACTTGTGAGCTAGTTTATAAGGTCTTTTCTTGACAGGTCAGACATCAGGTTTAGTATCTATTTTCATTTCTCCCATTTCCTGTACTAGCCCTTTTAAGTCTTTATAATCCCTGGCAAATACATCTTGGAATTCTCTAAGTAAGTTCAGTATTTCGGTGGTCTGTTGTTCGTTCCAGTAGTCACCAATCTTGGCTATTTTTGGTCGGTCATCATTTGAAATGTTGACCTTTTTAGTTTTCACTTTGGCATCTAGCCACTCTGGTGCTTTATCTTCATTGATCGCCTGACTGCCTTCTTTGAATTGTGAGAATGTAGCAGGAAATTCGGCTGTAGTCATTCTGTCGAGGTCTGGTTTGTCGGTGGTCTCGACTTTCAGCACTGAATGGATAGGTTTTGTTGTTTCAAGATGGTCGGTTTTCCATCTAAAGCTCTTGCCTTTGGTGTGTTCATTTTCTAAGTGTAAATGGGTCACTTTTGGTCTAGATTCAGTTTGTATATTGTTACAGTCCTTGATCTGTCGGTGATTCTTGGAGGGTTGTTTTTTGGTCGGTTGGAGAAATTGTTTGATTTGTTGTGCTGTCTTGACCAGTTTTTCATTTTGAGGTATGAACTGGAAGTCTTTGATAAAATTTTCCTTGAGTTCTTGCCAAAATAAGGTTTCACCTCTAGCTTCCTCCATCTTATACCATTTATTGGGTAAGTCAGCTAGGGTTGAAGGGAACAAGTGTGGCCAAGTTCTCTCATCTTTATATCCAAGTCTTCTCCACTCCTTTTCACAAGTCTTAGTGTGTTCTTCTGGGTTTTCTCCTTGGGTAAAGGTAGGGATCTGGGCTTGCTGGGTTAACTTTTTTCCACCAAACCGTTCGACAAAGAAAGTTGAAGCAGTTGTCCAGGTCTGAAGTTTTGTCTAATGGGTATCCCACCATCTAGCTGCTTGACCTGTAAATGTTTCGACTAGGCTTTGGAGTCGACCATGTTCTCCAATATTTTTAGATACTTATTCAATGTGCATGACTCGGGAATCCCTCTCCTTATACCTGGGTAGTTGTGTAGTGTTTAAGTTGGTTGGTTGTAAGGTAGGGCATTCCCTTAATTTATTTTCAAAGATTTTGGGGATAATGGATACTATGAAGCACTGTCGGGTGGGTTTTTTCTATACTTTTTGTATAGTTCAGCACCCTCTTGCTTGTGTTTCGTAATTTTCCATCTCCCAGTCATAAAGTTCAGCATCTGAGTTATAACCAATTGAATCTTGGTTACCTAAGTAAAGTTCTCCATGGATGTTGGGCTCTGTGTAGTCCGTATTGGGATTAATCTGGTACAGTTGTCTGACATCGAATTCCTCATCAATCTGTTCGGTCCAAGCTTCTCCTTGGGAAGGATTAATGGGTACAATGAATTTGTCACCATTTCCTTTTAACTTGATTCATTCTTTATCTAAGGATATGGAGGCTTTCATCTTCCGTCCCCAAGGTCGATCGACTAGCGCGGGAAATGAACTAGATCCCTCTTTTGGGTCAATAATTTCAAAATCAACCTTAGTCAAAATTCCTTTGATGGTCGTGTTGACATTTTTCCAAACCCCAATGGGTTCAATAAGACCTTGGTCTGCGAGTTTTAGGTAGATTCCTCACTCATAGAGTCAAGGTTTTCCCATCTTTTCCCATGTATCCTGGGTCATGATATTTACCTGAGACCCGAAGTCAAGCACTACTTGTCGGACGTGGTAACCTTCGATTTCCAGGTCAACAAGTGGGTCAACATCGTTTTTGTCTTTCTGGTTTAAGCTGCAGATGTTCTTAGTTTGTTTTTCGGGGTTAGTACTTTTTATTTGATGCAATAAATCAATGAACTGGGCTACAGATTTGTCTATTTGAGTGAGATAGATTAATTGTTGTGCTGTGTTAGGTCGACTGCTAATGGGGTTTTCTTTTTGTGCAATGTTTTGGAATATGTGGGTTGCCTCTTGATATGTGTGTTTTTTCTTTATAAGGCTAGGATAAACATTTGTGTCTTTAATCTTGCTAATTTGGGGGTTATTAGGCCTTGTTTTTGTGCCTTGTCGTGTGACGATATGTAAATTCTTAGTAGTTAGTACATCATGCTTTTGTACACAAGACAAGACATTAACATTCTTCTTCATATTGATTTTCTCTAACATAGTAGGAGAATCCTCCAATGAGTGATCACATACTCCACAATATGTACAGAATTTAAGAGCGGTCCTGTCCTTGTATGGACAGTCTGCGTATCGGTGCCCTTCTTTATAACATATGAAGCACTGGGTGGGTCGACGAGTTTGTATGTCACGATTCCCGGGGAATAGACCTCTTCCTCCAAACCCTTGTCGTCGATTGTCGTACCGGCGTTCATATCGTCGGCCATCGGCTCTTTGTCCGTTCTGGTTATTGGTATTGTTTTGCTCGTTGTTTTGCGCTACTGCATTCGTGTGGTAGACCGCCTAATAGTTCTGTCGATTTTTCAGGTTTAACTGATAGTCGGTCGTGTTGTGACTTTTAGTCTCACAGATGGCACACCAGGAAGCTTTTCCATTCTTCATGTTAAACGAACAATCTTTCATAGAATGATCATCGTGTTCCTAGAAAATATCACAAAACGATTTGGTTTGTATGAAGCAGACATCTTGTCGGCTATATTGCTGTCGACAATTATCTTTCGAATGACCGGCCGTCGAGCAGTTGGTACACCAGATTTCCTGATTCTTGAGGGTTAGCTCTTTCAAAGATTTCTGCAAGTTCTTGAGTTGTTCCTCTAATCTGTGGTCCGTCGGATAGGCAGGTATGCCTTCGTCCATCTCGACCTGCAGAGCTTTTGTTAGCGCATCTTCATACGTTTTGAATGTCTCTATACTGATATGTCAGTGTACTTTCTGCGATAATCCTACAAGGAACCACTGAATTAGTAACCGTTCATCAATAACGTAATCTAGCTGGCTTAGTAGGTCCTTCCAACGTTTTTCATAGTCGCAGAATGTCTCCCCTGGATTTTGCTGTGTCGTTTTGAGATTTTTGGCGGCCAGGTGCTTAGCATATGGGGTTTTAAAGAATGATGAGAACTGTGCCTTGATTTCAACTTTCATCGCTCTGGGTTTCCTTCCGAAAAGGTCATGTACCAGGTTAGGGCCCTTTTCCTTAGTGCTCCGACGAACTATTCCATTTGTCGGTCTTCATCTGTTACCTGGTTTGCTTCCCAGGTCGACTCGCAGATGAACCAATGTCGTTTGGGGTCTTCATCTCCCTCATAAAGAGGAATGTGAGCCGATCTGTGACCCATGTCTGAATCACTTTCACTGCTCTCAAAAGTTGGCAGAGGTGGAGGTGGGGGTGGTGGTGAAAGTGGTGGGGTTATTGATGTGGTCGGGCCTACGGAATTTTGGTCGATGGAACTTGAGCTCCCGTCGGTCGTCGATTCGTCGTCGACTTGCAGTCGGTTGATGTCGACTTCGGTTGTCGATGGTCCACTGCAAATTTGTGTGCGCAGGTCTGCTTGTTCAATTTCTTCTAAAGTTGTACTTGGTGGGGGGGTGATTCTTCATGTGTCAGTAATAGCAAGTGGATACTACGGAGGGAGGGTGCCACCTGAAACATCACCTAGTTCCCTTCGAGCGGTCGACGTATAACAAGGTGTCGACCTGTGTATGTGTCATCGCCTAGTCGGATCCATATGCTGTAGTCACTAGCTCGTAGTCGAAGGTCATTTTCAACAATAGTCTATATTCTAGTACGTGGATTTGTTGGGGAAACGGTTATCCCATCGTTGGGAGCTATTATTGGGAGAGCTTCTGGCTGCTCTATCCACACTTCTTCTTTCGTAGGGGATGCTTCTTGCTCCATGCCTTCTTCGTGTCGGTCATGACCCGAATCTGGCAGATTCTCTTCCTTGTCGTTCTCCCTAGGGTTTTGTTCTTTGTGCATCCCTACGGCTCTTTCACGTCTTGCTTCCCTTCTCTACTGTCTTTCATCCCTTTCAATCTTCTGCGTGTCCGACATACTTTCGTACAATGCTATTCTCTTGAAGTCCTCTTTCGTTGAATTTTCATTACTGATGATGGTTATCCAGTTTAGGATGACTAGGATCCACTATACCCTACCTCCGACACATGACCAGCTACCCCCTCATAGCCTACTCGATGCTTTTAGAAATCCCGGATAGTTCGATTTATTTGCTCAGGAATTATTCCCACTCCCTTTCTGCAATGAATTTCTCCCACTTCCTCTGATTCTCCGCCCAGTTGGTATTTGATGGCTGTTAGCACAGTAGTGGACGGGGTTCAACGATGTGGCCTGCTCCGTTCTCTATCAAGAATTTGAACAGTAAGGTCAGTAGGGAACACAAAAATTGTTCAGTGAAATCTATGTAAAATTTTTCTTTGACAGTTTCCACAGAAGTTCTATCTTTGACTGCTTGCTCCTCATAGAAGTCGTCAGCGATTTTCTCAAACCACTCCGACAAATTTGTTCGGCCTCCTTGGATCAGTTTTTTGAGCAACTGCTGTTCTTTAGTCACGTCCGACGTTCTCATCCAGAAGTTGCTTCAAGAGTTGTGGCACTGATTCGACAAATTTTTCATGCGTCTCGGTGAAAAAGCTTGCTTTGGCTTCAGCGACTGTCAATCTGTTCCTTCTTGCATAATTTTGCAAGTAGTTCACAATTTTACGGTCCCACCAGTCCTTAATCTCCTGCTCTGGTATCATATGTGAGCATATATTTCATACATGTACTACCGGCAATGGAACCAATGTTGTAATCTCACAGATCACATAAGGTTACCAATAATACATACTAAAACATATATATCCATAAATCAGAGACAGGAGACAAGAACATATAGGAAAATAGATTATATTAATGTAATGAGTTCATACAAGGCAGAGAACTAAACTGAGTTCTCATTTGGCTCAACGGCCTAATATATACAATTTACAAAGAGTTACAAAATAACTACCTGTCCGTTCGGTGAACCGACACGACTTTTAGTTAGCCGACTTAATCATCTAGTTTAGTCGGCCGACCAACTAAGTCGGCTCATCGACTTAGTTGGCTGATCGACTAAGTCGGTCTTCATTCAAGTTGACTTCTGTCAACTTGCTCCTTCTACACAGTCCTTATTCTTCTTTTGGTACTGCTCTTACTTCCTTTGGGTTTTACTGTACCCTGTTCAGAGTCTATCTTTCCTTGCAATTCTATCAAAGTATACAACATAGCAGCATTCAACTGATGTTCCTCTTCCTGAGCTTTAATCAAGATTCTCATGGTGGCTGCAATATCTAGCAGCGTCTCATGGAATATCCTTCCATTAGACTCTATGTCATCATTTCCAACTCAGACATTTTCCCCCATGGAATCTCATGCACGCTCGTAGGAGTTCTGAGCATCATAGTCATCATGGGTTCTCATGGCCAAAACACAACTTACTTTTTCCAAAATATACTATGACTCTGCAAAATGTGGTATCACCACCATTTGTTAGACACACAATAATTCAAAATAAAAAAAATTTACTTACTATCACCTGACCTATCTAGACCCAACGTTGTAATCGACAGCTCTGGTTAACTAATTCCCAACCCATCTAGGCCCAATGCTGCAACCCACAACTCTTATACCATAATGTAGTGTACTGCAAGTTGGTATGATAGGGTACTCTTGACTACTTTCCGGCCCATCTAGGCCCAATGATACAACCCACAGCTCTGATACCACAATGTAGTGTACTACAAGTTGGTATCAGAGGGTACTCTTGACTATTTTCTAGCCCATCTAGACTCAATGCTGTAATTCACAGCTCTGATACCACAATGTCATGTACCCATACCCCATTATCATGTGGAATTAAAAATTTCATCGAGAACCTTTACTATTCATCGAAACACAGGGCATGGTCGTGAACCACTTCTCAACATTTCCAACACTATTATGCTCCCTCCTATCTTCTATTGATCAATTCGACGATCTGCAAGGAAATATCTCAGAGGAGATCGGACGGTGAAGAGAAAACATGACGAAAATCAACGATCCTAAATGGCCCCACAGACTGAAACCAAATTGATGGTTCATAATCCACCTGCAAAAATCAATGGTGCGAAAATGCTAAGTTGTAGGGTCGGAAGTTATGAAATTTTCAATCTCGCTTCCCACAACCTGCATCCCACATCCCACATCCCACATCAGAAACAGGTCGACGACGGACAACCATCCCGCAAAGATTGACAATGCAGAAAATTTGACTTGCGGGATTTGGAATTGTGGAAATCGTAACACCGCGATTCCACATCTCACATCTCGCATCCCACAAGTTGCAGAGTGGAAGTAGTAGAAGGGAAATCTATAGAAACCAAAATCTATGAAATGACATTCTGCATACCGCATCCCACAGACTTGCAAATTTGGGAAAAGGAAGATTTCTAGCAGGAAAATCAGCTTTTCCAATTAATTCTTGGATCGATCTGATCATTCAGGACATTACCGATCTGGCCAATATACCATGCAACTTAGTTTGAAATGCATTGATGGGAAAACATACATAGATTCCTATAATTACATTTATTCAAGGAACAATGCACCAATTCAACACAACAACATGTTCATCACATTCCATCAAGCAATTTAAAATACAAGAGATACAAATGTAGAGAATATCATAGACAAGAACACTTATCTTGAAGAAAACTTGTCCTGCAACCAGCTATGTTGCTGTAATGTTCCACCCAACCATAGGCCAGTGCGCTCATCAATCTCTCAGCGACACTACCACGCCTGAGCTGGGCATGATTTCCTCAATGAATAAGGGAACACTAGCAGACTCATACACAACCAAGGTGCAATAACACTCATCCAAGCCAACACATTTGGGTTTATCAAGCTGCAGGGTAAAACATTCCAACAAAAGGGTTTCACAAGCCACTTAGACAAGCCATCTCACAATTGGGTATCAAAGACTGAACACAATCAAGCCAACATTCACCTTTAAGGACTAGTCAAGCCAACATATGGGTTTATTAGACTACACATAGTCATGCCATCTCACTATTGGGTTAATCAAGATAACTAGCCAAGCCATCATTCGCAGTTGGGTTTATCAGACTGTCCAAGAAAAGGTTATTCACCAGGTCAAACATTACAAGACACAACCAAGCCAATAGATGGGTTTATCAGGCTACCAGCCAAGTCATTTTTCTCATTGGGTTTATCAGGCTTCCAAGGAAATGGGCAGGAAGAACTGCTAAGCTAGTGAGCTCATCTATAGAGCTAAGAACACCTTCACAAGACCTATTTGGCCTGGCTTCCCCACTGCCTACACACCCAACACAAGGAAGTGTCCCCTTCTCTGCTCCATAGTCCCTCGGGTTACACCTTCCCTTCCAGTGCTGTTCAGGATGTGCATAGCAAGTTTACCATCCACTCTTATCTTATCATGAGTTTCCACACTAGGTTTATCAAGCATGTTCTATGTCTCTCCCATTCCTAGTCTTGTACATAGCTCAGACCTAAACCAGGGTGCACAACAAAACAACCATAGGGGGACTCCACAACACCGGATTTACTCTGGAACAGGAGTAACAGGGTCTCATACACTTTGTAGTTTAAGGAACGGTGCAACACAACAATCATAGTCTTTCCAAGGGGAAAATAGTCATAGAACACTAAGGATACACATAGATAGGGCTTCATTGCTATCACAATGTCACTAAACACTCGTAGAATGCAAAGTATACACACATAAAGAGCTCCACTGCTACCACAATGTTTCCCTCTAGGAAAATGAAGATGGTGGTGAATGAATGAGTGACCAAATGAATGAACAAGAACGTCTTGCAGCTCTCAAAATGTGAGAGTAAATCCCAAAACATGAACGTGTGGGTCAAAAAATGGCATACAGTTATGGTTTTTTCTTGTCCATGCAAGAAAAACACAACATTCCAAAACTGGGTGCTCTACCCAATTCGAAATTTCCCATACTCTTCCCCTTCCAAGCAATAACTACCTCAACCACCTTCTGGAAGATTAAATGGTTGGGAGGAGAAGACAAAAAAGAGGGTAGTTGACAGTTCTGATGGATTCTCCCCATGACACATGGATTTTCCCCAAACAGGCTCAAGGTTAACATTCCCACCCCCTCATCCTTAGGAAAATCATGCCCCCATCTTAGTATTCATTGCATTGACATAGTTGGCTATGGGTTTTCATTAATTTTTCATATTTACATGATGTTTACAAACATGCTTGGCTTAGCACAGAAACCATAGGAATCAACCATGATCGCCTATATACCAACCATTCATCAATGACAGGGCCTTGGCCTTGAGCTCCTTGTCATGATTCAATATAATATTTACATCATATACATTAATGCAATGGGTTAAAACCAGGGTGTTACATGAAGATAACCTTGTTGGTTTTTCCCAGATGGGTTTCCACATTATTCCTTGTGTATATGAATGAATATTGTTGAATGGTGAATGTTTACATGAATATTTGCTTACTGTCTGGTATTATAGTTACTAGTGAATGTAGGTCGTAATCTGGTTTATCTATGAATGAATGGTTAAGTGTTGGTTGGAATGGTATGAACGAATCATGGTTAAGTTGTTAAGTCCAAATATAGTCATGTACTGTCTGATTGACTATAAGGGATTAGTTGCGTCGCATTTTCGCATCGACTGTTGGGTTATAAGGGTGAAGTTTGGTCGTGCGCATGTCGTGACACCTCTCAGTACTATTGACATGCTGCAGTATGACTCTTGTTACCACCTAAGTTGTACTTAGTGGCTTTTTATCAAGTGAGCCTAGTGAACTGGACAAGGATAACTTGTTCGGACTTCAGAAGCCTTTGGAAGTACTTTTGGGAAGTGCTTGTTGTGCTATATCACATGTTCATACCCCATGGGGGAATTGTAATAAATTTTCTAGCATGATAGTGTCTATAAAAGACTCAATCTATTAGACTTTATTTGTCAATCCGATCAGCCTAGGGTGTTTTTTCCCTTGGTTATTATTGGTTGTTGAATAAACGACTGATAATTTCTAAAATTTTCACTCCATACCTCCAAAGTTCGGGTGGTCGGCTTGGAATTTATGCCTATTGAGGTTTTTAGAGTCTATGTGTCAATGTACAAACATGCTAGGCATCATGGTCAAGTCATATGAACATGTCTAAGTCCCCCTAGGTTTTTTCAATTTTTCATTTTTTAAATTTTTTCAGTGTTTTTTATTAAAATTTAATTTTTCCAAAACTTAGGCTATTTTTTAATAGATTAATTGAAAAAATTTATTTTGTAATAAAAGTGGGCCAAATAATCAGTTTCAGTCATGCAGGTACTCATTTTCAAGCTAAGAGCACCATGTAAACCCATGGACCCACTATTTCCTAGATTTGAGTGATTTTTTATCACTCAGGTCAGAAAGCCCCAAAAAATAATTTATTGATTATTTTAATTAATAAATTGGTGAATAATGGAGAAAATACAAAATCATAGATCAGTGGATTCCGAACCGATTTGATTGAAATCAGTCAGATCTGAACCAGATTGTCTGGATCTGACAAATCCTTGACTGAAGGAGGTGATCAAATAAGATCCAAAGTTGATCTTCAACATCCTTTAGGGGGAATTGCACCCTCTCTCTCTCCTCCACATGTGTGGGATCTCCTGGAAGCTCTGTGGACTGATGTGTCAGTTTATGGGTTGATGTGTCAGCTCAATCAAGCCCATAATTGACAAGTAGGCTCAGTTCAGCTTCAGATATGCATTGATTGACTCTCCATTAGCTGATTTGATCTGTCGCCTTGGGATTTGCGCCCCCCTGGGCTGGATCTCCTGGTTTTTGTATAAATCAAAGCACAAGTATCCTCTTCCAAGCTAGTTAGAACTGGTATTGAGGTGCTATTTCTCTTGTATTGTATTGTTTATTATTATAGAATAAAGAAGCTTTGGAGGCAAGATCTATGGTGTAATGCTCTTCATGTGTGGATGGTGATTGTCAAATGCTTATGAGGTATAATCTGTGTTATTTATCACTACTTTTGCTAGTTAATTGTTGGCCTTGAAGGAGAGAGATACCTCTTGTTAGGGTAAGAGTTTAGCCTAGTTTGCTTTATGCTCTTAGTGTTGCTTGTTTTAGATCTATTGGAGTTGTATGTATTTTAAGTTTAATTGCATGCTTTCCAATTATCTCTTCTAGCAGCACCTATGTTTTAACCATCTGTTTGTGCAAGGATTTCTAAGTTGAAGGTGATATTGCTTGTAGAAGAGGTTGAGCTATTTTGCATCTTCCTCATCTTCAAGATCTTCTGAATGACATAGTCCCTCGGTGTTCCACCAAAGCAGACTCCAAAGCCCAACATTCCCAGGCTTCCAACACTCTTTCTCTCTCTTCCTCCTTTAAAATCTTAATTTCTCTTCAAATTGGTTGCTTTTAAAGAATCTTATTGCTTAGATATATCTCACAAATAAAATTACATAGATATCTAGTTAGTAATATCCTTTCTTAAGTTCAGATCTCAGTTCCATTTTGCATATAAAGACATATTGTAATAGATCTAGCTAAAATTATCCTCTTTTTTGCAAGCATTTTAAAGAAACTTTGTAGCTTGATTTTGAGGCATTTTCCTTTGATGTACTTTAAAGTTTCATATTTTGTAATAAAAGTGCACATATCATTGGCTTCCCAAACAGCAAGCCAAGATCCCAAGGAAAGCTTGCTTTCCTTGTTTCCTTTTTTGGAAAACTAGATTACCCCAACTTAACAAATTTTTACTTAGTTTTTTTTCCGGTAACTAGTGTGGTGACCCAAAACAATTTTAAAGTGTGTTTGGACACATTTTATTTTAATTGCTCACTATTTTTTAGTAGGTCTAACAAAAAAGAGAAGGAGACTATGCCCAATTTCCGACTCTTGGACGAACTAGAGCTTCCCGGAAGCTTCCCCCACCATTGTGTTTTAATTCTAGCTTGTTACAAGCTTGTTGTAAGCATTTGGATCCCAGATAAAAAGGACCAAAGTGCATCAATTTCAATTTTCTGATATTTTAAATCGCTGCTAATAAAAAGAAAAAGGTCCTTTCGAATAGGATCTTTCGAGCCTATTTACCATCCCCCCTGGGGAGATTTGCGTTCGTGTCTTTTTTTTTGCTTTTCGTTCCTCTTTTTTCAATCTAGCATAGTTCTAATATGCAGGGTAGTATACTTTTATTTATATCATTTCCATATTCCATATCTGAGGTTTCAAAGTAATCTGAATACTCACCCCACGACTTCCCAATTGACTCGAAAGGGGAAAGAGATGCGTGGTAAGACTAATTAGAAAACCGACATTGTGTAACTTTGTTTTCCTTTTCATCAATTGTTTCATCAGCTATAATAAAACTAACCCCTCCTTGATTCCCTGATTGAGATCCACTTGTATTGAAAGAGGTTCTTGGAGGGTTTTATTTTAACAAGAACAGCTATCTCAAAATTTACTAAAATTGACAAGACTCTGATGTGAATGCTCTGCACCTAGTTGTGGTTCGTCTGATCAGTCGAGCTCTATCAAAAGAATTTGAGTGAATAGAATAATTAGGATTCACTCTCCCAAATTGAAAAACCATTAGGTGAAAATCCAACACCTATATCAAACCATTACGGTGGCAAAATACCCAAAGGAAGCGGGAACTCCTGAAAAGTGACCTTGGGGTGTTGATCTCTCTTACACCTGTGGGTGCATTATGAACAATAGCCTCAGAGACTCCATTCAGCCCACATATTCCTTGTGGGTAGCCATGATGGTTTAGTTTTGGACATACTCCAAGTACTCTCAGGTATATCTGGAGTCCCCCCTCACTCCCTTTTGCCTAATTTTAATCAACTCATATTTCACATTAACTTAAAACGTACCAAGAGGAAATCACAAAACATTCACTCCAAGCACATGCAAGTACATTGATTGTCTTTTGACTCCATTTTAACGCACTGGATATTTTCTTTCTATATATATATATTGTGTCTCAACATTGTGCTTTCGTGCACTCATTTTGTATCTTGTCATATATGGTTGTTTATGGTTAAATTTCAAACTCCTAAGTAACTTATTCAATTTAACATCACCATACTAAATAATTTTTCCTTAGTAACTTAATAGGGTCTACCCCCCTTGGATTCATTAGGAGTTGAGCCTAAACGGAGGATTCAAGAAGAAGGTGACAACCTTGACTCAAGACTTGCACCCAAGGACACATCGAGTGGCTTGAAGATTTTTGCCATGTGACCCAGGTGTGTGAAAGGCGGAAACAAATCCATCCTGTCACCTTTTTTGAGTGCCTCGGCCTTGGGCCAAGGGACTATACTCCCTCACCAACTGTGGAAACATGGTTCTGGAGTTACCCAGTAGATATCTCGGGTGATACTGCGCCTGCCTCGCAGGTGTTTCATCTATTGGTTTATTGTTGGTATTGTGGTGTTGTTGAAGTGCGGGTCAAAACAAGAAGAGGTAAGAATGCCAACACCATTATAGTGAAAAAAAGTATGCATCTCGGAAGACCACCATTCATAATATTTACCAGCAAAAGAAGGAGGATATCTCAAACTAATGCTTCTTAAATAGATTATCAACTCTTCATATTTAGATCAGACTTCACAAGAAATTTCTTCATATTTCTTGGTTTCTTCCATGTTATTAATTCTTTTAGTTTTCTAGAGTCTTTTCTGATGATCCATTCTTTTTACATGTTGGGCCTCGAGACAGTAGGGAAGAATTCATGTATAATTCTTCCTAAGTATCAAGAAGAACACAAAGGATAAGAGGAAGGAGATACAATAGGGGAAGCAACATCAAGGGAAAGGGAAGTATGTTTTGATAGAATAATGAAAGTGAAGAAGAAGACAAAGGGAAGGCATGGGACACGAAAGTTGTGCTAGATGAGTAATCCAAGATAGGAGGATAGAATGAGATATGAGATGGCATGGTAGAATATCAGTGGAAGCAGGCATGCAAATAGTGTAACAATCATAAAATGACAGTAACCCATAATGCTGAGAAAGCGACAGTACTTAATGATCATGGGTACGATTTTTGTTGGAGCCGGTGGAAGCCACACACGTGAAGGCATATTTGTAAGTCAGGTCGATAGTGCCTCTCTTAATATGTTACTAGAATAGGAAAGACAACATGTTGGTTGGATAAATTAAGTCAATTGAGATAGCGACCGAAAAGGAGTCTGCAATGGGTTCATTAGAGTCTGTATCAAGTCGGTATTGAGTATGTAACAAGCATGTATGTGATCTGTATCGAGTCTGTAATGGGGCTAATAAAGAAGGAACCCAAGATGTAGAGGGGTTAGTCAGTTAGCTGATTAGTTGATAAAGGATCTGAGTAATCTCTAGACCCTAATAAAGACGCTCGAGCTAGACTTGAGATAGGAGTTTTTGGTTAATGAATCTATATCGCTGAGTGCGTCAGAGTAGAGGTTTTGTAGCTGAGTGCACAGACGAGTAGAGAAGGTTGAGTCGATCCAGGCTGTGTGTGGATTTCTAGTAGGATTAGAATAGGAAGAGAAAGAGAGAAGATCAAAGAGCATGAGGGAGGAAAATTTTGTAAAAATAGAACAAAACATCTTGAATAGAGACTGCAGCTTTGTGCATAGACAAAAGGTGCATCTATTTCCTCATTCAAGATGAAGAGAACCTTGTGGTTTTTTTCTAGATGGGTTTCCATGTTACATGATGTGTATATGTGTGAATGTTGAAGTAGCTTAGATATATGTGTGAATGTTGTGTTGAATGATAATTGATTATTGTGTTACGAATGGATAAATGTATGACTGCGGCATTATATTAATGAATATGATTATGTTGTATGTTCACTATTTGTTTACTTAAGTCGCATGAAGAAGGGTTGGATCACATATTAGTGTTGAAGTAATATGCATACAAGTAACCCACATTCTCAATCTTCGTTGGACACCTTGGTGCAAATCCAAGGTACTAAAACACCCTCCTGCACAAACTGCAGAAACGTGGTTCTGGCAGTTACCCATAAAACTGAGATATCTTGGGTGAGATGAAATCTATGTCATTGGTGTTGCCCGCTGAGCTCCGCTCCATAGGGCCGATATATTGGGCTTTGTTGTGTTGAGCATAAGGGACTGAACTTGGGTTCAGGGACATAGAGAGGGAAGAAATCCAACAAACGGTTCTGTTTTCGAGACCTTAAAGTGTTGTGGTGAGGGACATGTTGTGGCATCCTTCAAAATTAGATATCTAGGACTGGGTGGACCTCAAAGAGCTAGAGTTTTCACGAAAAGAAATTAAAGGATTTTAGTGGAACCCAACAAAGTGGTTGGGCTAGTACATTTATTCAAACATTTACGATATTTTCTTTTCTGAGTTTCCCATAGTGTTGCATGAGTGGTTGTCTAAGTTGGAAACCCAACAAAGGGTTTTTCAAGGAGGAGAACTGAGAGAGTGGAGCACTTACTTGATTGAGTAGCTAAAAAGAGT
This sequence comes from Pseudotsuga menziesii, assembly GCA_001517045.1. Lineage (NCBI taxonomy): Eukaryota > Viridiplantae > Streptophyta > Pinopsida > Pinales > Pinaceae > Pseudotsuga > Pseudotsuga menziesii. The sequence goes on along the minus strand of LPNX010728758.1, from coordinate 141,015 downwards.
AAACAACCCTATAGCAAGGGCTATGTATTTTTGGGTAGACAATATCCTAGAAGGACATGACACAACAACATCATACAGTGAGGCAGAGCGAAAATGTTTTCAAGCACCATGTAGTAGATACCTATCATCCTTAAATACATGGATATAAAATATTTTATGTGAAAAAGGAATTCTATGGATGCAATACTGAATAGAAAAGGGTGGATATGTCTTAGTGGAACCCTAGAGTGAGATGTTTCCAGAATATAGTGGAACCAAACTAGAGCCGGGATTTTTAAGAAGTGGAAGAATAGTCAGGTCTGACAAAAGACGAAAAACTCCATTAGAACGAGGGAGTTGAAACACACGTCAGGAAGAAGAAGGCTACGATTTTGTGTCATACTTAGATGAAGGATCTTATGACGAAGAAGAGGAATATCGCTCGATCTCAGAAGGCAATGAAGAGTCCAAAGAGTGGACTGAAGCTCTAGAACAATAACGTGCGTACAACTTGCCTATAGTACTAGAGGTAAGATAGCAAGTCCTATATCCAAGTGATTCTATAAATACAAGTAGTACTAAAACTCTAAATAGTGGACAAGGAAGTCCGACTAGTCCAAATTTTGTTTCGACTATACTAGTAGTCAATACAATCGCTGGAGCTGACATTAAGCTCCCAATATTCAATGGAAATGGGTTGGAGGACCCAGAACAACATTGGTTTCTTTGTGATGCTTTTTGGACTGTATGGTAGATCCAGGATGAGAATATCAAGAAATCACAGATGATCATGACTCTATGAGGTTGTGCACTAGACTGGTATATGAAATTGTCCATAGTACAATTAGGAGTTTTCCTGAAAACACTCAATGATATCGGGTGGGCTTGATTGATGAATTCAGAAAACCAAAGTCTAAATCACAATGCATCACTGAGATCAAAGAGATTAAGAAGGTACCAACAAAATCTGTTTGGGACTTTCACCAAATATTTAATATGTTAATGGCCAAACTGAGTTTCCAAATGTTAGATGTACAACACAAAGAATGGTTTATTGCCTCCTTGCTACCACATATCTGAACCCCGTTGATGCAACATAAACCGTTGTGTCACAGATAGAGGCTCTTGAAATAACAATGAAATTAGAAGCCTTGTTGGTTGGAGACACTGGCTCAAAAATGAAGCAATTTCAGTCGCAGCTGACCAATCTTATAGTGCATTTCCAGGACATTAAAAGAGGAAAGGAAGCTCAGGAGGAACTATGGTGTACAAGATGCAGAACAAATGGACACCATAAATATAATTGGTCTACGCTCATGAACTATGTTGTAGTGGGTGCGTCGAACCTCTTAAACACCCAAGGAATTCCTTGGTGTAGAATATACCAGACTAGAGGTCACAAGTCTAGGGAATGCCTATACTTATAGAATATTGTAAGTGCACCCACTAGTATGTATTGTAAATTTTGTAAATCAGTAGGTCATGATGATAAATACTATAGAGCACTTCATCTACTGAAAGAAAAAAACGATGGATACCTACTTAATGAAAAATGATGAGAAAATACAAGCTGAATGAGTGCAGCCTCAGTACCAGTTTGTGCAATATCAACAACAACAATATCCTCAACCGCAATACCAGCAGAATTATTACCCTCAACAACAACAATACCCTCCACAAAGAGGGGTGGGGATTTTAGAGGTCAAGGAAAACAAAAAGGAGGAGGATTTGGTCGAGGAAGAGGGAAAAATTTATGTTATAACTGTGGAAATCCAGGATGTTTTGCTTGATATTTTCAAAGTCTTGCGAAAAATTGTACATATTGTAAATAATTTGATCACACTGTCAAAAAATGTCTACAACGTATTGTGAAATGGAAGGCTAGAACTCTCATTAGCCCCAACCCAGTGTCGAATCTGAATCCAAACCCCAATCGAAATATTCAGAGGGTTTTTGTCGAACCAAAACAACCCCACACTATTGTAGTCACAAGAGGAGGTGTTGTGACGGGAGCATACCAAAATACACAACAAGGAAAACCATAGGTAAGACCTATGCCACAAAATAAAGCTCTACTAGATGTCAAACAGGAGAAATAAGTATTCTTTAAGGTGCGGCAAGACTTTGTTGATACTAATCATCCGTCAACATCTGGACAAGTTAGAGCTATTCCCTAACGATTTGAACAACTAATAAGGAAGCCGCCAATGAAAAAGGTCAATAAGCTTAAAGAATTTTTCAAAAGTTGTTTAGCACTAATCCATGACACAGATGTTGTCGTGAAACTGATAGCACTCATAGAAGAAACCACAAAATACCTGCGACATAGAAAAGAGTTAATCATATTGGGAGAAAAATGAAGACATCTTGAGAACTGTGAATGACTGCGCAAATAGGAGATTACGATATGGACTATATCATATTATATTTGCACTCGTATGTCAATATATTGAAAAGAAAAACATGGGAGAGCATGAATAAGCTGTTACTAGACTGGTCTCCTATTCAACTAAGGATTGTGAACCGGTCAAAGGTTCTACCAATCGGTAGACTAACCCAAGTACCTGTGGAAGTCAAAGTATTAAGAACATATGCTGAATTTGAAGTTATTGACATTGTCAATGACAAAAAGCCATATCCTACACTTCTAGGAATTGATTGGGAAATATACAACCAAACTATTATAAACTTCCAAAAAAAATCTTGTCGTTCGAAGATTTTGGAATTAGAGTGGTCGTGCCAATTGATCTCCTTGAAAGACAGTGATATGTTGAGCTTGTACATAGCAAAGGGAAAGAAAATTATCTAGACCAGTTGTACAACATCATGCCTTTGAAGGAAGACTATATTAACCCAACAGCTGATGGAAACCTGAGTTGGCATGGTGTAAGCTCGTGCACGTCTGACTCGGGTGATGCTATGGAAAATTGACTGAATAGGCTACATGAAGTTTCCATGTGCAGATGTGCAAGAATTACAAGATTTGTCTGAAGGGTAGGAGCAAAAGCAAGTGCGTTACATACATATGAAGGATTACCTAACCTTGCATATGTTTTGGTAGAATTTGAAGAAAAAGTTACAAAATCACAATGATTGTCCTCTTTGGACTATGTGTTGAAAGCTACGCCCTCTATATGGTGGGGTATACAAAAAAATATATCTTTGAATGACCACAATGTACGAGATTAATGTAGATCAAATTTGGGGAAGAGGTCAGTTTCCCTAATAAAAAATATACAGGACTAACAGATCCTATGAAACATATTGAGCACCGTCAAGAGGTTTGGCAAGAAAATCCACGATAAGAACCGGTTCATCAATTCATCCACACTTTGGAAATGGTACCGAGAAGTTATTCCACATCAGAAGAGCTGGGATGAGGAGCCATTGAATGGGAAAGCTTAGTTGTAATATTTACCCAGACATTTAAATTTGTAAGTGAACACTCAACAATGGATGTTGCATTACAGGTAATAAAGGAAAATATTTTTGAAGAAATTCTGGTTGGAGACATGAACTTCCATCAATGCAGCATGACTACATATAACTGGATGCAGTGTTACAATCTCACAGGAGAACCAGATGACAATGACCCACTTGATATAAATATACCTAAGTTAGAAGGTATACGTACAATAGAGGGAGCTGTTATAACTACTAACCAGTTTCTAAAACCACTCAAAAGTAAGAAAGTAAATATTAGGTCAGACGAAAACCTGACATTTGCTACTATTGGAGATTACTAGGATGAAGAGACTGTGGGAAATATTAGTGAATTATTACATGAATTTCAGGATTCGTTCCCCACAAAGTTATCTGAAATGAAAGCAATAGTTGGAGACCTTGGTGAAATGAAGATACCCCTGAGGCCCGATGAAAAACTAGTCAAAAAAAGGCCATACAGATTAAACCTGAACTACAAAGAGAAAGTTAAAGAAAAACTTGATCGAATGCTAGATGCAGGTGTAATAGAACCAGTTGAAGAATCATAATGGATTAGCCCGATTGGAGTACAAGACAAGAAAATATTAGGAGAAGTTAGGATTTGTGTACATCTCAGGAAATTAAATGATGCTTTCTTGCATGATCCATTTCCAACTCCATTTACATATGAAGTATTGTAGAATGTTGGTGGAAAAGAAATGTATTCATTTACAGATGGATTATCGGGTTACCATTAGGTCAGAATTCCAAAACAAGATCGCTACAAGCATACCTTTGCAATGGAGTGTGTTGGTTGTGGAGCTTGATCTTCTAGATCCAGAGATATTATTCAGTTGTCTTTGTACCCCATGTGTACTGTACACTCATTCCCCCTACCTTGGGATGTGTGTTGGCCAATAGTTTCGTGGACCCATGGTATTTCCCCTATAAAAGAAAGCATTGTAACACAACTATGTATGGTATTATTTTGTATTTTAAAAAATCTCCGTGATTGTGTGGGAGAGACAGTGAGAGTGTGAAGAGGAAGTGCAACGGTTTTACTGCAAGTTGTATCCCTTCATCTTTTTGGACTGTAATAAAAGGACTAGAAATTTCTTTGTGGATGTAGCCCATCGTTTGGGTGAACCATGTTATATTTGTGTCTTTCTATAATGTTTTTAATGTGTTTTTCATCTTGTTTAATGATTTAACTATATATGTGTTATTGCTCTACGGTCCTATTTTCTAACAATTGGTATCAGAGCCAAAAGTTCTATTTGGTTGGTAAACTCACAGGAAAGAAGGGTTCCTGGTTCAAGTGGGAGCAATGGCGAAAGAAGGAAAGTTTAGGGTCAAGAAATTTAACGGCCAAAACTATCATTTGTGGAAGATGCAAATGGAGGACTATCTTTACCAGAAGGATCTGTACCTACTATTGGGTAGAAAAGAAAAAAAACTGACGACTATCAAGAATGAAGAATGGGAGGTTCTTGACAGAAAGGCACTGGGAACAATATGGCTGTGCCTGGCTTCGTCAATGGCCTTCAATATTTCGAAAGAAAACACAACAGAGGGTGTGATGAGCGCATTTATTAAGCTCTACGAAAAACCCTTGGCTTCTAATAAGGTATTTTTAATGAAGCATTTATTTAATATGAAGATGTCATAAGGTGGATCTATTCCTGACCATTTAAATGAGTTTAATACACTTACGAGTCAATTAAGTTCTGTAAAAGTGAACTTTGATGATGAGGTTAGGGCTCTTCTAATCTTGTGCTCATTGCCAGAAAGTTGGAATAGCTTGTTCATGGCTGTAAGTAACTATGTCCCTAGTTCAAACACTTTCAAGTTTGATGATGTTGTTGGTGTTATTCTTAGCAAGGAAATGCGAAGAAAAAGAACAGGTGAGACATCAGGTAATGCGTTGACCATGGAGATCAAAGGGATACAAAACGAAAGAGGAAGAAGCCCAGGAAATCACAACAAGTCTAAAAAGGGAATATCCAAGTCCAGATTCAGAAAAATAGAGTGCTGGAACTGTGGTAAGAAAGGACATGTGAAGAAAGACTATCGAGCACCAAAGAAGAAAAGTGAGAGGCAACAAGAGACTACTCAGGAAGCGAATGTAGTAGGTGATGTGTTACAAGATGCTTTGATTCTTGCATTAGATAATACTAGAAATTACTAGGTATTATATTTAGGGGCTTCATGTCATACTACACCCCATAGGAAATTCTTTCATGATTATGTTCAAGGTGATTTTGGACATGTTTTATTGGGGGATGATCAACAATGTAAAATTTTTGGAAAGGGTAAGGTACGGATTAAGTTAAATAATGGAAGTGAATGAATACTAAAGGATGTAAGGCACATTCCTGCTATGAAAGTAAATATGATCTCAACAGGGCAGTTGGGAGATAGTGGATGTTTGTATACGTTTGGAGAAATGTGTTGGAAGATCACTAAAGGATCACTGGTAATAGAAAAAGGAGATAGGATAGGTACGGTATAGTTATGTCCTCATAATACTAAGTATTATATCTCTGTATCTTCCATAGAAATAGGTGTGGCACTGTGGCATCATAGGCTTGGCCACATGAGTGAGAAGGGGATGCAAATTATCCACTCAAGGAAACTGCTTCCAGATCTGAAGTAGGTAAGTTTGGAATTCTGTGAGAACTGTGTTTATAGAAAATAGAAGAGAGTCATGTTTCTCAGGGTTTGGAAACAAAAGAAGAGTGAAAATTTATATATTGTCCATACAGATGTATGGGGACCAGCTCAGGTATAATCTCTTGGTGGCTCTCATTATTATGTTACTTTTATTGATGATGAAACTAGAAAATCTTGGTTTTATTGCATTAGACAAAAATCTGATGTGTTTGATACTTTTAAGAAGTGGAGAGCTTTGGTTGAGAATGAGATAGGAAAAAGGTTGAAATGTATCAGATATGATAATGGAGGCGAGTACTACAGCAAGGAGTTTGACAGTTATTGTTCACACAATGGGATTCGCAGAGAGAAGAAAGCCCCTAGAACACCACAAGAAAATGATGTGTCAGAAAGGATGAACATAATGATCATGGAGCGTGAAAGGTGTATGATATTGCATGCAGGGTTGCGCTTATAGTTTTGGGCTGATGCTGTTATCATTCAGGATTAAACAACCTTGTAGCCTAGGGTTTGGGATTACCAACTTACTACTAACCTTGCAGACAATCAGCTTTAATAGAGAACATGAAGGAAATAGGAAGAAAGTATTGACATACCCGATTATCGACGGTTGATCCAAGCTTGATCTTCTTTCATTCCCCTTCTCTTCAAATATTTCAGGGATGCACCTCTTTCACCTGCAAAGAGAAAATTCTCCAAGAACAATCTTATACATGTATATATGAGAGGTTAGATAAACAATATATCCATGACATAATCAAAATATTCATTAACCATGATACATGAAAGAGACTCAACACAATGTTGGAATAAGAATTCTCTTTATTAACAATCGGTGAATGAGATAAGAGTACAACCCAGCTTCTGAGACAAGGACTCCTCTGCAACCAAAGGAATTTGAGTTCTGCTGCTCCAAGACTTCTGAAGATATACCACCAGCATAACTTTGCTCTCCAAACTTGATTGATTAATGCCCTCCCAAAGGCCTCTATTTATACTTTGGGAAATAGAGTGCTTTCGAAGGTTTAGGAGGTTGAAACAATTAGGATAGTTAATTATTAGGGCCCAACTAATCTCCATTAATCATGATTTATATTTTTAATGTCGAATCAAGATGTATGCGACTATTGATATAGGCAATCCACGTATGACACATGAGTTTCTTAAAGGAAACCCGTGTACGCTTATGTACACGGGTTGCAATGTAGATAGTCGCATACAGTATGTGAGCTATCAATGGAAATAGTTGCACACATATGTGAGTTGCAATGAATATAGTCATGTACACAACTCAACACTTAGAAAAATAATATGGCAAACTGGTTCAAAGTTAAATGCATCCCAAGTCATGCCCATCTATAGTGTTTTGGAAAACTTCAATCCTAAGATGTCCTTTTGTGTACCAACATAAGGAATGTTGACGCTCGGACAAAGAAGTGACTTTTGGGTTGATAACAGATGCCCCTTAATGTGTGAGGTCAGAGGGAAATGATGGTTGAAATACATTATAATCATTATCTTGGAGAACTCAGAAGTCCAATGGAGCAGGGGTAGTACCTGAAACAAATACAAAATAATGTCATATACAAAGTCATATCTGAGGATGCTATGTTCAATATGCTGGAACACTAGCTCCTTTAGAATATTTGAGTACATCATATAGTACAGGTACAAGATGACATGTATTACAAAGGTGGATCGAAGCCACAATATACAATAATGATGAGTCTTCAAAGATTTGGAAGCTGTGTAAGTGACGACTACATAATCTTGGGCAACTTAGTCCATAAATATGAACCTAAGGTCTTCGTCAAAAACCCCAAAGAACCAGTACAATCCAAGCCATGTGAATAGATGTTATTTAAGTCAAAAATGGATAGGATTCAACAGATTGTCAACCAATAGGTGATAATCGACAACTGAAGTGAAGGAATTCACCAATAATGAAAGTGAATCCTAAGGTATGATTGTAAAAAAACTCTAGATCTTTGTCATCAGGAAGTACTGATGTGGAACCATACTGTGATGAGGAAGGAAATAGATCCTCTAATGTATCACAAGAGTGACTAGGAACTAGGTAAAGGAAGGGAAATGCAATAAATAATAGATAAGACAATGATGGAATCAGGTTATAAAATAGATATAGGGTTAAGTCCTTGAACAGTGAGCACGACACAAAGATGACCCATTGTAGATTTTAACTTTGTAGATAGTACAACTAAACCTATCTGTCATGTAGGAGACATGATCAGATTCCCCAGGTAGACCTAACAAGAGGAGGAGTGAGAAACTTGAAGTAATAACTCAACTGAAAGTGAACACTGAGACATGAGTATCGGAAAATATAGAGAGTTCTATGTTCAAGGAAAACATTCTGCCACTGACTGAGAACCAAAAGAAAACTTCTTCCTTATCTTCAATTTTAATGAGTCCAGGAAAGTCAACTCAAGTCTCTCTTCATTTTTTGAAAATCTTGAAGAGAAGAGGGAATAATGCTTGAGAGTGTCACTAACTCATGGATTTTATGAGCCTGAACTAGTACATGCTCACTTGGTGTTTTCATGTTTAGAGAGTCTGAAAACTCGGAAGAATACTCCAGGGGGGTCCTTTTTCATCCAATTTAGTCTCCTAAGGCTGAAAAAGTATAAAAAATTATTAATTCTTCACATTGATCTAGGAACTAAGATTCAATATCATCAAAGAATTATTAACAATTACTCATGAATTGGAAATTTTCAGAAACCAAATAAGTTTCCTCTCTGTATATTATATAAACAATAAAGGATTACAATACCATGCATGAGACATGGCTTAACTCAATGAAGAATTCGAATAACTAAGGGACAATTCGAATTCCCATGCATGAGTCTAGCTTAACTGACTCTTTGCCATGCAATACCACTCAGTTAACCACTTGACAAAAACCTTAATTGACTCACCAATCCTTAACTGAAGTTGGAGTGCAATAAATGACTTAATCTCAACTGAAGGAGATCAAACACATGTCATAGCAACCAACCATCAAATGCTAGTACTGCATGACTCCAATAAACCTTGATGAGGTTAACTGAAGTTGAACTGACCATCAGAAGTTGGTGAAGGCGCCTATTTCACTCCAGTTCATTAAATAATAATAAAATAATCAATAAATAATGATTAAATAATATATTTAATGCATGGAGGCACCTTAACTGACTGTAACTGATTGGTTGAACTGAAAGTAACCCCCAGTTAGCAATTAGGTGCATGAATGTCAACCAGATCACCCCTGGAGTGCTCCAGTTAGCCTCCTTGACTGTAGGAAAGGCTAAGTTAGCCTCGACTGTAGGTAGGCGTGGGAGTGACTGGGATGATGGTAATTAATGCTCCTTGATGTCAATTAAACTTAGCATAGAGGTTTAACTAGGCCAATTTTACTGAAGAGTGTGTATGATGGTAAATGTCTCCAACACCCCCCCTTAAGCTATACTCAGGAAGAGTTAGAAAACATAAAAATGCTAGGGCCCTGGCAACAAAGGCCATAGGTCACCCTGTACAATAAAGCAACTGAAACAATGCTCAAAACAAACTAAGTGAGGAAAAGAGGGAAAACCCAGTGGGAACAAAAACCCCCCTCAAGCTGAACACTGAAAGTAGTCTGGATCACCCTGATGAACTAACCCCCAATAGTGAACGGAGGTAAGTGAACTTCTTTTCTGAAAAGCTCTTGGTGAAGATGTCTGTAATCTGCTCATCAGTCGGGCAGTATTGCAGAATGATGGTCCTGTCATGCACTAGCTCCCTGATGTAGTGCATGTGAATCTCTATATGTTTAGTCCTCTGCCTAGTAACTAGGTCTGTGGATATCTTAAAAGCACTCTGGTTGTCACAAAAGAGGACAGCGTACATAGTACTACCAATATCAAACTCTGAAAGAATGCCTTGCAACCAAACTGCTTGGATGCAAGCATTCACCGCTCCTCGATACTCGGCCTCTGCTGAAGATAGTGCTATGGCAGCCTGCGTTTTTATTGACCAGCAAATAGGGCCACCACCAAACATAAATACATATCTGGAAGTTGAATTCCGATCAATAGAATCACCCGCCCAATCGGAATCTGTGTATCCAACCAGCTCTAGCTCAGAATCTACAGCATAGTGAATGCCGTAGGTCCTGGTTCCCTGAATGTACTGGAGGATCCGCTTGGCTTCCTTCCAATGAAGATCATGAGGCTGCTACATGTATCTTGATACAGCATTCATGGCATAACAAATATCAGGCCTAGAATGTGTCAAGTACAACAAGCTACCAATTAGTTGTCGATAGATAGTGCAGTCCATGGGAGGTGTGCTTTTTCCTTCTTCAAGGCTGATCCCTGAAAGGAAAGGGAATGGTGCAGGCCTACATTCAGCCATTTTAAACTTGACTAACAGGTATGAAATTTATTTTGACTGAGTGACCATAATCCCATCAGAATTTTGCTCGATTTCAAGCCCCAAAAATTGTTTTAGAAGCCCCAAATCACTCATTTCAAAGGCATTGTGGAGAGCAGTTTTGATGGCTGAAATGGAGGCAATTGTGCTACCTGTGATCAATAAGTCATCAACATATAAAACAATAATAATAATATGATCATAATTCTGCTGTAAATACACATTTGGATCTGATCTACATCGCTGAAATTTTTGCGAGAGAAGGAAGGCATCCATCTTGGAATACCACTCTCTTGGGGCCTGTTTTAAACCATATAATGACTTCTTTAGCTTGCAAACCAAAGATGGATCAGTGATGTGACCTTCAGGATGCTTCATGTATATCTCCTCATGAAGATATCCATGCAGAAAGTCTGACTTAACATCCATGTGATGCACCTCCCAGTGCTTGGCTGCGGAAATAGCCAAAACAAGGCAGATGGAGTCCATTTTTGCAACCGGTGCAAAGGTCTCATGGTAGTCCACTCCTTGGACCTGAGAGAAACCTTTTTCTACCAGCCTTGACTTATATTTTCAGGTGCTTCCATCAGCAGAAACCTTTTTCCGAAACACCCACTTGCATTGAACCAATTTCCTTCCCGGAAGAAGAGAAACTAGCTCCCAAGTAGTGTTTTTCTGAAGAGAATTCATCTCTTCATCCATGGAAACTTGCCATCTCGAATCCTTCCGAGCATGGTAGTAAGATTTTGGATCTGAACTAATCATCAAATAGGAAGTTTCAGACAGCAAAATATCAGAACAAAAAAGTGCAATACCTGCTCTTTGGAAATCAAACCTGGTTCTTCTTGGATCATTCAGATTTCCAATGTTGTCTCCTGCGGATGAGAGTGTCTGTCGGGCCCATGTAGGAAGATGATTTTGCACTTCAGGTTCTGATTCAGTATCTGATGTCTGTGGCACACTGATATCAGAAATCAGAGGATCCAAATCAGGGTCATCATCCCCAATTTCATCATCCAAATATTCAGTGGAATAGGAAGAAATTTCAGCAGTTTTCTCCTCCACTAGTTCCACCTCCTGAAGAGGCTCATCGAACTTGACACTTCTCTCGATGATGATCTGTTTGGTATTGGTATCCAGCAGCTTGAATCCTTTAGATTCATCAGGATATCCAATAAACAGACATTCTATGCTCTTCGGTTGCAAATCCCTTCTTTTATCAAGCGGAATTCGGGCCCATGCAGTGGACCCAAACACCCGTAGGTTAGACACATCTGGCTTGTGTCCAAAGTATGCTTCAAAAGGAGTCTTACCTTTCACTAATGAATGTGGCACCCTGTTCTAAATTTATGCTGCAGCATGCATGGTATCAGCCCGTAAATTTGCAGCAAGCTTCTTTGACTCCAACATGCAGGTGGTCATCTCTTTGAGAGACCGGTTCTTTCTTTCCGCTACACCGTTCTGCTGGGGAGTGTAGGGAATTGAATGTTGGACCTGAATACCACTTTGGGAGCATATGGACAGAAACTCATTACTGACATACTCCCCTCCATTATCATATCTCAGTATCTTGATCTTAAGCCCAGAGGCATTTTCGATCAAAGCCTTCAATTCAGAAAATTTTTCACATACCTCTGATTTCTTTTTGAGGAAGAAAACCCATGTATACCTGGAAAAATCATCAATAAAGGTAAGGAGGTACCTTGATCCATTCATGGATGTGACAGGAATTGTACCACTGATATCAGAATGTATCAGCCCCATAATGCTTGTAGCTCAGTTTGCCTTCCCCCGATCGAACTTGTGCTCAGGGTGCTTTCCAATCACACAGCCCTTGCAGACTCCCGTAGTTTCCTTGATGACCGGAAGGCCTTCAACCATGGAATTTTTTTGTAATTGCTGCAAATATTTGAAATTAATATGGCCAAACCTTTCATGCCACAGCCTACTAACCTCATTTCCATGAGTTAGCAAAGCGGTGGGCTTTTCATTTGCAACAAAGTGAGAAAACTCATAGGCTTTTGCATGATGATTTGCATGGCCTTTTGCAATGAGTTTCCCGGATGAAATTTATGTTATCTCAACATAATTTGGGCTGAAAGAGACCCTCTTAGGCATTACTGTA